>WEKY01002123.1:0-44501 GCA_013390045.1 Picathartes gymnocephalus | reverse complement strand
CTTAGTTTTTCTTTAAAAAAACTCAACCAAACAACCCTTTGTATTTAAGCTACTTGATGTAGTTTTAGTAAACGTGAAGCAAGGACATTGTATACAGCACAGTGAGTGAGAGAAGATATTTCATATGTGTGGTATGTTTATATAGGTATTTTCTCAAGCCCAAAAAGATAAGAAATAGCACGTATAGCTTGTATATAATAACTGCCCCAGGCACTTTATGGCATCGAGAAGGCATGCCAGCACCTATTATTTCAGTATTCAGCCTTTCAATGAAGTTGCTGAAGTGTGTTTGTTCAAAATTTTCTTCGGATGCTTCCCTTTTTGTCTGAAATACAGTGGTGTGAGATGTCATGTTTCTAAAATAGTCACTGGCCTTTAGTAGAAAGTAGTGTGATAAAAGGCTTGCCATTAAAATACTGCTGTAAATAATTAAAACATTTCAGAATATTTTGTTGTTGTTAAATATAAAAGAAGTTAAAATGCAGCATTTAAAGAAAGGATTGTCCTAATTTAGTCAGTAAGTCACTGTTCTTTTAAATGGGAAGCAAGTGAGTCACAATTGCAAGCCATCTTGGCAGGGTGAAAGGCAGAGATGCAATCATCAATTCACAACAGTGTTTTGTGTTCAAGGAATAATCAGACCTGTTTTTATCAAGGCTGTGCTGCATTACAAGCCAGCACATTGCTAGCCAGCAACATGGCTTTTTTTTTCCCCTGTTCCAGATGATTTTGGAACTGCATATGCTTTTTCAGTAAGTAAGCTGGACTTCTATAATGCTTTGCTTAATGTGCCTCCAGATTCTGTTATTTATAGACTTCAGCATAATCAGACTGCAGCTGCTAAAATACGTGCAAAACAAAAAGCACATTTGTAACCTGTTAAGGCTTTGCTCTGAGATGCCAGTGAAGTCCGGGATTTACCATGAAATATTACCAAGTGACCTTTCAAGGAGCATCGCAAGAGAATACCTGTTTATCTTGGAGACCTTTGTTTTATTTTTCTTTCTCTCTTGAAATCTTCCAGTGTTCTGCTTTCCAAAGGAAGTCTGGCCTTTGTGTGTACCATGTGTTATCCTCAAGAAGTGCTGGGACAGCGGATTTAAGTAATGCAGCATCTCAAATGTGCAGTTCTTCCAGAAAATGTTTTGTAAAAATTGCCTTTGTTGAATATAGAGGGAAACTGTAAATATATTGTGATTTTTCTCTTAAGTTGTCTTAGTCCTATCAGTATGGACATGATTTCCTCATTAACTGTGTCTTAGTGAAAATTGATGGAAAGGATCCCTTGCAATCATGGAGAAACTTACATATTCAGTCCACATCGTTAAAAGGAAAGGTCTTAATGCAGCAGCACGTATTTTATGAGTTTATAAGATGACAGTGTAGGTTTTTAGTAGTATCATATAGAATGAACAAAGGTGTTCTAAATCATTCATAAGACAAAAAAATTGGGAAGATTATGTGAGTGAACACAAAACCAGAGCTCCCAGTTAGGCTCTAAGGGAGCTTATCTTCACTAGTTTGTGCCTAATGAAGTTGTTTTCTTAAGGAACGTGCTGGTTCCTGCAGAATTAATCTTTGCTTTCAAAGGCCTCCTGTAAGAGGGAGATGTGGCAGAAAAATCCACGTGAACAGGGTGACTCTGGAGATGCTGGAGACCAATTGGTCTTTGCAGTAGAGCTGCAGGAAGGTGAAGCACACAGTAGATAAATAAATTAGGATCCCCTCCCAGAGAAAAAGATTTTGTTCCAAAAATGCTCTGGTACCTGATGTAATTTTTTACTTGCTGTAGTAAATGCCTTGTTGCAAATTGTTGCAAGAAACATGTTTTCCTGCAATTCGTTTTGAATTTCTGAATTTAGGTGAGGTTTTCTAGGTGTTAACATACCATTAACCATGCAAAAAAATGCCTCTTCTTTTAACACTTTATATGCAATGCTATCAAAAATAATTTTAAAGTCATCTTTGGAATCACATTGGAGATGCTCTTTTTTTCATGTAGGCCAGGTAGGATGGCTATAGCACAAAAATACCATTTTCATTGTTGCTACTCATCTTTCTTCTTCCTCACAAGATGATTAGAAAGAAATGAACAGTGACTTACAGCATATCCTTCTCTAGCTTTTCTTTCTGTTTCTCCCTTCTTTACTGGGAATCCTGTAAGCAGCTGGAGAAACAAAAACACTGAGAAGAACAAGTACAAAATGCTTGATTTATTTTGGAAGACAGCTGGAGCTAGCCTGATAAATGACCTGTACTTTGGCAGGTCAGGTGGAGTGTGACCAGCCTAATGACCACTGTCCTATGAATCACAGTGAACAGTAACAAACACTTTGAAATTGCCATTCTTTTAAGAACTGGAAAACTCGCCTAGATGTAACAGTTCACAAGATTCCACATTGCTCCTTCCCATCTGTGTTTCCCCAAGAATCAGCACCAATAGCATTTAATGACTCTGTGACTTGTACTCCCAGGTTTCAAAAGGCTGATGCCATCAGTCTTTTCCTTGAAGGATTTAGTGGTCACAAAAATTAAACAAAGAGCTGAAATGACTGAGGGTCACTCAGCAGGTCAGTGTCAGAGTTGGGCAGAGAACCTCCTCCTTGCATCCCAGGGCTGGCTGCTGGCCCGGGCACTCCACAGAGGCTCGTTACAGTGGTGCATTTAATCGTCTTCATTCTGTGTTGTAACTCATTGTGGTGTTATGGATATGTAAAGGGTAGGATTTTAACTTCACAATCTGCTGTTATTGAATTAGTTTTATGTTGTGTTAATTTCTTTGACTCATGGCATTCATTGCCTGTGATAATTGATGCACAATATATAACCGACTTCTGTATTCATTTGGGTAACTGCATTTAATTGCCTGGTATAAAATATGTGCACTAAGTACAATCTGCTATGACTGAGAAGTGCTCATTGGTATGGACTTGAGGGTGCTTTATCTTCCTGACAACCTGTCTGAGGGAAGTCTAAATGTCTCTTGCAATTCACCATCCAAGGGCCGGTACTTGCATTGTGTCTGCAAAAAGGGAGACCACCAAAAATGTATAACATGCAATTGCTTTCATGCCATGATGATTTTTTGCCTTTTTATATACCTTTTATATATTCTGAATACCCTTAATATACATTCTTATAATTCTTTAGATCTAATATCTTAACATAGTCCTAAGCCAAAAAAACCAAACGTCCTAAAAGGCTCACAGTTAGAAACCAGAAAAGCTTACACTATCTTAAAAAACCAAAACCTCCTCTAAAACATATCCTATAAACTCATATTAAACCCATCTAAAAAAAAAATACTTTAAAATGAAAAAAACACACTATTCATTCAAACATCTCATTAAGACATCCTTATTAAATATACTAACTTGCAAAATCTATAAAATTATATACGTAATCTACTGTATATATACATTTGACATATTCCACCTTAACAAATTGTTGCACCACAAGAATCCTTATTAAATACCGAGGTAAAAATCCTTTATCCCTTTAACTGTGTCTGGCTCTTAATTTTAGGACCAAGGAAAAGGCATCAGTTTTACAAAATGTTTGGCATCATAATTTTGTTAATCATAAGTTCTCAAATCAGGAAGGTTTTATTAATGTCCCTGCCTCTCCCAAACATCAAGGAATAGCAGGGCCTGGAATATTTTACACGTTTTCTCGTATAAATCAGGATTATGGCTTTATTTGCTTCTGAAGTTACTCCCCTGGAGTAGAGCTACTCCCATGCACAAGTGTTTATAAAAACAGATTTCTTTTACATATATCTTCAGATCATTAATGCCCGGAGGAGTATTAGTGAATTGTAAATCAGGAATGCTCTCTACAAGTGTGATGTCAGTGAAATGGTGTTGGTTAATGTCTGCTCGGGTTACACAAGGTCCCTGCATAAGATTACACTTTCTTGCCTGTTTAACCAGTAACAGTGATTCAATTTATTATTAAGAAAGCAAGAATCTTTGCTAGTAGATGTATTTCTCAAACTTAGGATCTTGCTTTTTATATGACTTAGACAGTGGGTTGCTTTGTTTTCCTTGCTTGTTTTGTTTCCATTGTCATGAGGGGTGTAACAGTATCGTGTCTGAGCTATACAGAGAAATCCTGAAATTTGCCCAAAGCTGATTTTCTTTTAAGCATTAATGAAACCTTCTCTATACAAATTTGCAGAAGTTTTTAAACAAAACCTGATGTTTGAGTCTAAAGCAGGTATGAAACGCCTGTGAGATTATTTCAGCCATATTATGTTGCTCTGTGTTAGCATAACCACCGAGTTGTAACTAGAAGGGATGTCCACAATTAGTATTTTTCTTTTTAAAAGAACTAACTTCTACAATCTGTGTCCTTCAGGATGAAGCATTAGTTCTGCCTACAGCTTACTGCAAATTATTCATTCATTTATGCTTGTTATTCAGCTCTCTTGCACTGACAAAATAGCCTGCAGCAGTTCTTGGTTAGATAGAACTAGTTCCACTTTAGGCTCCTCACGTTCTCTTTTATGGCTTTTCCCCTGGTTCACCCTGCACTGCATCCAGGTACTTTTGACAAAACAGTAGACTTGATGGTCAGAGAGAAAGCAGAGCTGCCCAGAGCCAGGGTGGGCTATGAGACTGTGTTTCAAGCAACGACTTCCATGGTATATTGGGCAGATCTGGTGGTATAGTACACCATGACTTTCACCAATTTAACCCATTGATTCTGCTTTCTTTCATATTCATGGTGTTATGTTCTTCCTAGGCAAGGGCTTTAACAAATACCTTTAGATAATTCATGAAAGTATACCAAAATTTGAAATACGTAAACAACACGTCAGAAGGCAAACACCAAAAAGTCATTCCCAGTAGGCTGAGGTGCGTTAGCCTAGCCTAGTGTCTGATCCTGCATTTCTGGCAGAACTGCAACTGCACTGTGGGTTTGGGCAGAAGAGTGTGTAGCTTTCAGGAGCAGACTGGATATGTCACCTGGTGCACACTTCACCAAGCAGTAAAACGTGGGCGAGGGGGATGGCATAGAGAGTCCAACACCTGTTTTCTTCCTCTTATCCCAACAATCCATGCCTATCTGAGATGCCTTTGCTCCAAAACCATGGGGCAGTACCTCCTTCCTTCCCATTAGCTGTGGTGGTGCATTCTGGGGACAAACAAGTAGCCCACACGAGGTATGAAGAGGCATTTCCTCAGAGTTGGTTTTTAAATGCTCCTTTCTTCCTGAAGGCAACAAGGCTGCTGGCCAGGGGAAGAAGTGAACCACTCTCATCTGGGCTATTCAGCATATATTTGTAAATCGGGATTGATTTGGCAGTGATTCATAAAGAACAAGGAGGGCTGTACTGTGTGAGAAATAACTTATTGACAAGGAATAATTCAGCCAGCCGTAACCTCAAAATAGATGTTTGTGGTCAGAAGTTTATAGCCTGAGTGGAAAGGGCTAAGTACAAGTTTAAAGAGCTGAACAGGAGACACCCAGTTTTTAAAAACTTGGCATAAATCTTGGCTGCCTTGCCTTATGTTAGTCACATTCCCTGCAGAGGACTTCCATTCAATGTTTATTTGGTGTTTATAGATGTTATTTAAAAGCTAATTTTATGATAAAAATATTTTACGTTATGTATAATGAATAGTGGAGATCAAATAAGAATTGGAATTGCAAATTCAAATATTAAGGGTTGATAAATATTGACTTTTAAGTAGACCCACTGTAGATTTTAACAAAATGCTTTTTAGCTGATTATACTGGTTATTTGTAAATTACAACATACAAAAAAATGTACAACAATGTCTAAGCCTGACTTTTCACTGTTATAGCCATTGATTCGGTCATGTTCCTTTGAAATTATCTGTACAGTGTCATGGAACTATAACGTAAAACTTTCTGCCTTGCACTTTATGCACATCAAACGAAAAAAAGTATGGGTGATACTAAGCTAAAATATAGCATAATTATGTTAATTGTGTCTTTTCTAAAGATTAATCTTTAGGGTTTACGTGTTGGAAACCTCTTAATTATCGTCTTTCAAGTAGTTTTTTAAAGTCAGCACAGCTATTCAAGGGCTGAACAAGTCACCAAGATTCACCTGCACAGTGCTGATGACCTCCCTGAACACTTGTAAGCTTCTGGTCAGTTGCTGGCCCCTGATACCCAACACCCTGGTTCAGACCCCTTAGGCTACTGGCCAGCCAAAAAAAATAACATGGCCCCGCTTCACCCGCAGTCCCATGTACCCAGTGCACAAGGAGTAACATGGGCGTGTGTATGTGATCATCCTCAGCCCAGCATTTTCTGCCCCTGCTCTAAGTGCTGGGCGTTCACTGACATTGCTCACACCTCTTACCTGTCCCCTGTTCAGCCTCCTTTCCGGAGAGCAATGCGTTAACGTGGGGAGCCTCCCAAACAATGACAGCAACAGCAAGAAGTTGCCCTTTTGTAAAATTCATGGCCTGACAGACACCTGATGAGAGCAATGTGTTTTAGCTAGAAACAGATACTGCACTTTTGCTTTGAGCTAACTAACCTCTGTGAGCCAAGGGTGCAGTGTTAGTTAAGGGGCAGGCATCATCCTCAGCTTTGTTAGGTTTTCTTTGCCACATCTCTGCAGGTTCCATTCTGTAAGTCGTTGCATAGTATTTTATTTTCTCTTTCCATCTCAGAACAGACGACTATTTCCTTGAAACTTGCCACATCAGTTAATTGTTAACAGTTAAAAAAAAATCATATTCATCCCTTAAAATGTTCTTTCAGCTGATGCCTTCGTGCCGAGGAGGCTGTGTAGCTACTGATAAGACCTAATTTCTGAAGGTCTTTTCAGCGGTCTGACAGGTTCATACGTGGTACTGTTTGTTCAGCAGGCAAGGATGAGGGTTTCCTGGAATGCCTCTATAGGGGCTGGGGCTGGTAGTCCAGAGGGAGCGGGCAGGTGCTTCGAGTGCTTCTCAAAGGGGTCGGTCCATTGTTGTGTCCTGACTGTGGCACTTGTAGTTGATTGCCATCTTTTCTCTTTCAGAGCCTAATGAACTGTGTGTGGGCCCTGTGCTTGGCGATATCCCATCTCAGGATGCTGCTAATACAGTAGCTAATTATTCCTAGCTGAAGAAGTCTAACAGAAGAAAAAGGATCTGGGGAAAAGCAATGGCTGCCGGTAAATATCTCAGGCCTGCAAAGGCTGTAAGAAAATAGCTGGAAAGAGCTGATTTCAGGTGTGACTGGGGAGGGGAGAAGCAAAAATGTGTGATGACATCTTGTGTCTGATTTTTCAGTATCAGAAAGGTACTTAACTACCCGACCCACTCTTCCCCATCAAAGGAAGATCCATGCCTGAACTCAGGCTATTTTGACCATATTAATGATATTTCTCTTTTGGTTTTAGAACAAACTTGGTATTTGCTATAGTGAATGGATTTTGTTTGATATCTATTTAGTTAGGAGATAATGTATTCTTAAATCTTCTACAAAATAAAAAATTGCACCTTAATGGAAAACGGGTGGTTTCTTGGAGTGTGTTTGGTTCTCACAGGTTTCAGGCAAGTTCCACTACTATTTATGTATCATTAAGTTCTGTCAGAGTGTTGAAGGGCGATTCATTCAGGTTGGGAGAGGCCTCAGAAGGTCTCCAATCCAACCTCCTGTTTAAAGCAGGGCCAGAGATAGGGTCAGACCAGCTGTTCAGGGCTTTATCAAGTGGAGTCGTGAAAGGTGCCAGGGATGGTTACTGCACAGCCTGTTCCACAGCTTGACTATCCTCATGGTGAAGTCGTTTTCTCTTTTTCTTGTATCATTTTATGTCTGTTGAATGTTTCCAATGTCTTTATGCTCTATTAGGCACTACCAAGAACTATTATCAATGATCTAAAGGTGAATCATAATTAAGAAACAAAACAAACCCAAAATAAACAGTGGTTGTGATACCTCATTTTCACTGAAGGTTTTGGTTAAAAAGAGTGGTGCATTGACTTTTCTACTTACAGCATGTTTGTTTTCTTGCAGCAGCTGATGGTTTGGGAAGTATAGCTATAGATACCACACAGCTTAACATGTCAGTCACTGATCCCACAGCTTGGGCTACTGCTATGAATAATCTGGGGATGGTTCCAGTAGGACTAGCAGGACAACAGCTTGTGACAGGTAAGATTTTTCTTTTTTAAAAAACATCTCTTGCACCGGTCATGAATTCTTCGTGTCCTATTAAAAATATATGGAATATTTTCTGAGGTTATTATATTTTTATGTTCTGAAAACATCATCTATGATTAATATTGCATACTGTGTATTAGTCTCTTCTTGTAGTAGATATATAATCCATATTATATTTTAACCTTGTGAAAAACTAAAACTCTTGGGAGAAATTGAAAATCTAAACCTTCAATCCTTATGCTGGGTCAAGACCAGGAGGCAAGTCATGTAAGAGGAACATTTGTTTTTGTTTCTCTGTTCAAGCAGGCTGTCTTGAGGTTCTGCCAAGGAATACCCTGGGCTGAGAACTCTTGACTGGAGATTTTGGAATTATGTTAATTGGGCAGAAAATCATGAAGCCTGTCCAGTTCATATGCTCAGTTGATATTAGTGAAGTGAAGCTTTCCTGTCAGGTGTGTGTTTATTTACTTTCTGACTCGTTCCATGAATTGAATGTCGACAGACTGTTCTTGTTAGACTTTGTCATTTCACTTCCCAATCATAGTTTAGGAGAGTGTTGCAAGGGATCACTTATTGTAACACCCACCAAAACAGTACTTTGAAACCAGCAATATTTTACAGATAAGACTGGACATAGAAGACTTCATTGTCAATAGTAGAGGCCCAATTAGGTTGGAATTATTAAAACTTCTTTGCTCCTGTGATGTAGAGAAGAAATATTTATTCATGGGTGGGTGGCGTGGATACACAAGACACATGCTAGGCGTATGACAGATTTCCTCTGGAAGCTACACTGCCACTTCATCTTAAGAAGAGCTGTGTGATATCTGTATCAGAGCAGCATCCTATCACGTCTGTTCCTGTCCATGTAGATGTGGATGCAGTGAGCCAGGACATGATGTAAATCACTCTGCTTGCCTCAGCAGGGATGCCTGATGCTTAATTTTGGCCAAATATGCCCCTTCCTGAGGGGGGACACTGGGAGCTGAGTGGAGCTGTGCCAGTTCACAGCTGATGGTCTGGCTCTGAATTACCTGTTTTACAGGCTGGTACACTAAGCTGCAAGAAAGCTGATTTATAACGAATCAGTCTCAAGCAGAGAGTTGAGCTGGTGGAGGCTGTGAACTGATTGGTGATCTCTGGCTTTAACCCCATGCTCCTGATTAAAAGAAACAAGCAAAGCCATCCATTCCTTGGGATCCAATTCTCTTCAATGCTTCTGTCAACGACCTGGATGCAGGAGCTGAGTCCACACTAAGTTTACTGATGATACTAAATAAGGAGAAGCTATTGATTCTTTTGAGGGTAGATTGACCTAATAGGGAGTCTGGCTAGATTACAGGGCTGGCCAATCACCAACTGTATGATGCTTAATCAGGACAAATGCCAGATTCTGCACCTGGGACTATGTAATCCTGGATGCATGAGTGGACTGGGAGAGAATAGGCTGGAATGCAGCCCTGCAGAAAGAATCTGGCGGGTTTTGTTGAAGGGAAGCTCAGTATCAGTCAGTGCTGTGTCCTGGTGGCCAAAAGGGCCAACCTGGCTTGCATGAGGCACAACTGACCAGTCAAAAGAAGTGTTTATACTGCTTTAGTCAGCTTTGGTGCAGCCTCACCATGAGAGCTGTGTGTGTGTGGTAAGAGTCATGTGAAAAATATGAGGATGATGAGTGTATTCAAGGGAAGGCAACAAAGATGACTAAAGGGACTAGAAGGCAAGGCTTGTGAGGAGCAGCTGTGGATACTGGGTTTGTTCAGCTTAGAGGAGGAGGCTAAGGAGTTGCTGCCTGCAGCATCCTAATGAAGGTGAGTGCAGAGGGTGATGCTGATCTCTTCTCTCTGGTGACCAGTGACAGGATGTGAGGGAATGACTTAAAGCTGCATCAGGGGATGTTCAGATTTGTTATTAGGGAAAAGTTCTCTGTGAGAGTGGTCAAGCACAGGACGAAGCTACTCAGGGAAGTGGTCATGGCCCTTTGTTCAGGAAGTGTTTGGACAACACTCTTGGATACATGCTATAGCTTGTACTGTGTGGAGTTAGGAGCTGGACTTGATCATTGTATATCCCTTCCAACTCAGAACATTTAATGGTTGTATGTGCTGATGGGGAAACAGCTTTTTCCATTTTCCAGTGGGGATTTACCTGCATGTGTTGTGCCCAACTTGAACGCAATTACCTTCAACTTGGAAATAGTCGCATGTCAAAATCAGCTTCTGCTGCTTTCATTTGTAAGCATCTTAGTTGCGTGTGCTGTGGGAGTTCGCCGTGTCTTTTTGTCTTGCTCTATTCTGTCTCTTCAGCTTCGCTGTAAATTTTGTCCTCAGATGTGCTGTGCAATCCCTACATGGCAGCCTCATCTCATGTGCAGTGCTTTCCCTCACAGGGGAGGATCTCCAAGATTTTATACCATTGACAGCCCCCTGCTGTAATTTCCATAATTATGTGTATCACGTATTGTAAAGATGTTGGACAAGTCAGTTCATATTTGTTCAGCATTTTCAATGTACAAAAGGTGCCATAAGTAATAAATATTAATTACTGAAGTGCTGCCTGATTTCTCTACAGGTGCAGAACAACTTCTTTTATTTTCTTTCCTTTCCTTTTGTTTTTATTTGTTTGAGACTCCTTTATATTTTCAAGGTAAATAGGTGCTTTCTCACTTCATTATATTTCCTTAAGATTCATAAGTTTTTGATACATTTTCTTTATGGGAGATCCATAATAGCAAAACTTCAGTTTGCCGTGGAAATACTTAGAGATTTATTTGCTCTAATATATTTACTGTATCTGTGTTCAGTGAAGGTTTGCATCATTATATTCAACCAAATATCTAACTAGTCTCTAGCTATTTCTGGCTTTTTCATTTTTTTGCTATTAATCCTAGTAATGAAGTCAGCTTTGTCAGCAGTCACATAGTGGTTTTGCTACTGTCATCTGTTACATTTCTCAGAGATGCAAATGACACAACCATGTCCCAGTGATAACTATTTGTCCGTCTTCAAAATTTTAGGTTATTCTTTTTTTTTTTTTTTTTTCCCAGCCTTATTGGTAGCTAGGAAAGCAGTGAGTCATTTAGATTAATCTTGGAAAGATTGTGATCTTTACTGGGTATCTTTACATAACCTGCCATGGTCTGAAATTTTGTGTGTGGTATTCACCTGTATCCTGACGTATCTCAGTCCTCTGGTCTAGCAGTGCTCAAAGGACTTAGGCATTCATGGACTTCCCTTCCCCAAACTGGCCAGTTCCTCATTGCTACGCAGGGCATTTTTGTTCCCATATGTATAGAGTCTGTATGAACTAAGTCTTTTTAGAGGTTTCTCAAGACTTTTCTTCCCAGCACTTCTTAACTTCGCTGCTGTGTAACACACTGGGATGCCTGCCTTGTAACAGTTATGCTCCCCAGTTTGCAATCTGTGAAGCTCTTGCCTAGCTTGAGAGTTTGCTAAAATGACAACTAAAGCTTCCGTAACATCTGGCCAATACTCTTCTCACAGCCTGGGATGACGGCTGTCTGATCTTGGTAACTAATCAATTTTAAGCACTGCTAACCTTTTAATACCAGTTTAGGTGGTATCTACACTCTATTTAGTTCCTTATCTCCCAATGCTGTAAAATTGGATTTTTGATCTGGGCAAATGTCAGAACCTTTCATTTGTAAAGATGGGTTCCTGTTAATAGTTATTTAATATCTCTCATGTGTCTACGTATATTTTGCTTACACTTATTCAGAAAGCTTACTTTTTTCCACATATTTGGCTGCTGCTTTACGTATACACTAATATATGCATTTATACATTATAGATACATAATTCATACAATAAGCTGCAGTTTAATAATACGTTAGTTAAAGTGTTAAAGATTGATGTGGAATAGTTATGGCTGAAAAGTGTTTTCAGTCTAAATTTCCCCTTTCAGTAGGTTATAATTTTGTAAAAAAATTTACCATTTAGGCTGAATTTTCTCACGGTTGCTTTTAGCCCAGAGGAAAAAAAGATCTGGAAAAGTTGAAGAAAATCTGTTAAACTGCTTTTGAATTATCCAGGCCTTAAAATTGCTGTTTTCTATGCTTTGAGACTTTGAGAAAAATGATCAGGTGAGAGGGAAAGGTTAGTTTGTAGCTCACATCTTTTCAAGAACTAAATTCTCTTTTTGCACTCAGCAACTCTGATTCAAGTACATCTTTCAAGTACATTCAAGTCTGCTGTTTGTTAGATTTTAGGACTACAGTCCTCAGTGACCTAAGCCAACTGAGAATGTTTTATTTTGCTTTTGCACTGGTACTTTTTAAAGGCAATTTTGACATTCCTGAATTTAGTGTTCTTGTACTTTCATATGTTTCAGCAAATGCCATCAGGTCACCTGTTCTCTAAAGGAAGATATTCTGCTGAGAAAATTATTTACTTCTCTGGTTCAGTTCAGTTCTCCTTTCACTAATTAACTAGTGCTCTTGAGAAACATGAAGTGATTTCGAGGTGCTTTCCTCCAGATGACCTAAACATTTGTGAGCTAAAAATGGTGTATGTCAAAAAGTTCCCCAGTACAAATGAATCTGAAGAGTGGCACACAAGTGGTAATTCATTTAGACTTTAAGTTTAAGCTCATGCCCTATGATGCGTATTTGTGCACATACAGAGTAAAATAACGAACCACAAGGGCAGACATCCAAGATGAAAGTTACAGGTCTGCCTGGAAATGAAGGATATGTCTGAAAACTGATGGCTTCTGCTTATTTACAGAATAATTATTAAGGCACATTGTTCCAAAGGAGTCTGGCCAATATACCTCATACTCAAGATACTAAAATTTTCAGTGACACACAGTTTTTGGTATTTTTTTTTTCCTGAGGTTAGTCTTTGACCACTTTTACAAAGTCCTAGTAAAATCAGAGACTAGGAACCTTTGCGGCCTCACATCTTGCTTACCAAAAGATATAGCAAAGAACACTATTTTTGTGGCTTCAGGCATGTATTTTTTAGACACTGGAGGTTGTGAAATACTAGACACTTACATCAACCTTTCTGTTTTTCCATTTGTCTCTGCTTTCCCCACACACTTGTCTTTTGACCTGATTTCAGTGGAACATAGGAGCTGTCAGTTCCAATCAGGTCACCTCGCTCAGGATTGTGCTTTTGACAGTGTTGGGTATCAGATACTTCATAGGGAGAGATCCAGAAGGCAAATCAGTGCTGAAGTGCTGCTCTCTCCGATGGGCTCTCCTCTTGATCATTAATAAATAGAATGAGGTTCCCCAAACTAGAAGTTATCTATCCAAATCAAGTCATAACTCAGGAAAACTTCACTTTTGGAAGCAATACCTGCTACATTAAGTAGTTACGATCCTGAAACTGCAACCCCAGATGTACATTTTGATAACAGAAAGATTTGTGAAATTTTGATCTAGAGACTCCTATATCTCAAGTCACAAGGTTAAACATCCCTCCCAGAATTTTATTAGCTCGAGGACTACAAGTGTTTGGAGTATAATATTCAGACTCTCTTTTTCTTCAGAATGAAGACTGTAACTAAAGGCAATCACTATATTCAGATTCCGGGCATGCTTTATTAATTATTGTTCACTGTAGGTCATCATATGCTCACTAAATTGTAAACATATTCCTCACTGTTCTGGTTGTGTGCCATTTTTGTAACATTAATGAAGAAAAATCAAATCAAGTAGAAAATCAAGATATGTTTGATTATATTCAGCAGCTCCCCAAAGAAAGACTGTGCATTGCTGAAGACTTTACAAAGTCAGCTGGCCAGATGACTCTGCCAACTCTCATGTGTATACCTCTTCTTCTGTGGCCTCGGCATTACTGAAGGCTTGGAGCCACTGGTAGCCATCTGGCAGTCTCATTTCACTCTACCCCTGCTATCCTGTTACCTATTAAAGCTTCCTTTTTCTCCACTGCTTAGCCACTGATTAAATGTTCTGACGATTCCATAACTCGAATCAACTAAGAGAATGCCTAACAAAACCTAGCTTCCTTTTCTGTGATTAATACTTAACTCCTGCTAATTCATTATAGTCTATGCACAAAAATTTTGAAGTGAGTCACTTATATTATGAGCTGAAAATAGTCACTTTTCCAAGGGAAAAAATGCTTGAGCATCTATAATTTGTGACTGAATTTTAGTACTCTTCAGATGTAAGCTTTGGTGTGCACATGCAGCTGGTTGAGGCACTCCACGAGCTCAGGTTTCCTTGCCTGTGAAGCTGCAGACCACAAGAGCTGAAGACTTCAGCAGCCCCACGGCACAGCAGAATTCAGTGTCTTTACCCCTGTTCTGAATGCTGCACTGGCTTGACATTTGGCAGTAAAAAAAAAAGATATCAAAAGTCTTAATAAAATCCACATTTTTACATAGGTTTTTACAAGCCTTTCAAGGTTACAAGGTATCTTCAGAAGGCATCTTTTCAGCTCTTATGGCTTCTCAACCTGTTTTATGCGTTGTATTTTGTTACAAGTCGGCCTATGATGCAAAAGAAATGTACTAAGGTATGCTCTGAAAAAAATAAATTCTTAATTTTGTTTTACTTCCTGTCTATCCTAATTTATCATCTTCACTTAAAAACATTTTAGACAAGAGGAAAAGATATACCATTCAAAATATCTGAATGACCCATCAGAATAATTACAGTTGTATGAAACATACTCTAAAGGATTAGTGTTGCACTTATACCCAGATAAAACTACGTATTTTTATTACCAAGACACAGCAATACAGCAAGGGTGAGAGAGAATAGGTAGTGTGGGAATCCTAGTATGCGGAGCCACTGGGAACATCTCTAAAGTATTATATACTAGTGTAACAAGTAAGTTTTTTTTCATTGACCTGAAAAAGCGCCTGCAGAGTTAATCACACTTTCTATCATATGAGTGTTACTCAAGGAGACTTCACTCCAGGGGACATTAAAGTGCTAGGAACAAACACAGTCAGTTTACAACAGAAAAAGGAGAGAAAGGTTTGACCGCCAGAGGAAATATGGCAGAAACTCTGAGTGCCTTTTGACACGCTATCAGGGTTAAGTGTGCCTCTTAGGTCATTCAAGTGCCTCTTCTATATTAGACCTTAATTGAGGCCAGGGATGAAGATAATGATTAAAGTCTGCTCGGTACTTGAAGATAAATAGTACTTTTTAACATGGTATGAAGGGCTGAATGTCCCAAATAAACAAGATTCAGAGGTGAGCAGGGCTACATAGAGGGAAGTGTTAAGTGCAAAGCTTGTGCTGTATGTGGAGTGGAGGGTTTTTTAGGAATACAGTATCTCCCTTTCTGCTGTTATACTTCTATCCAAGCCAGTTAACAGTTTGGGAAAACAAACTGATTACTATTTGGCATAGTCTTCTTAATGATCTCAAAATACTGGAGTAAATTTATGATGGAAGTTATATTGTTCGGATGTTTTGGCATTTTGTTTTTGTTTTTTTTTTTAATTCCTGGCTGTTGGTAATTATACCACCAATCTGTTTGGCATGTTCTTATTTGATGTTACAATAAAGTAACATAAGGAAATATTTTATTTTTGCAGAAGTTTTCCTCATCTTTTATCTTGCTTTGGAAAACCTCCATTCCTATTATTTTCCATGTGTTTGTTTATTCTAGACAAGAAAGCTCACGAGTAATTATGAGCATCCCACTGCATAAAGTAAGCCAAGAGGCTGTTGGGATCCATTTGCTACTGACTGTTTGCTTCTGTTGGAGTATAGCTTTGTCTGCAGCTTGGACTTTCCTTGGCCAACACGGGGAGTCCAGTGTAACCTGGGTAGCATACAGTTTGCTGATGGAAAAATTGAGTTACTGTGGATAGCAATCAATAGAAAAAGCAGATTGACCATTTTAACTAATCAAAGGCAGTGTATGAATACCAGGTTACATAAATTCAGGGGTGGGACAGACTCGTTAATGGGAGGCTGCTTGAAGGTGAGCCTGCTGAGCACAGTTGGGGTGTCTAGGTGACAAAGTGAAGGCAATGCTTCCTGAAGCCCTTAGGCCAAAGCTGTTTACAGGTTCTGTAGGTGGTCCGTAGGGGATGGACACAGCAGTCACAGGAGGACTGTTAGCTCAGACCATGCATGGTGTTCTCAGGAGGGTGCAGATGGCACCACCTGGGGCAGTCCCAGAGCAAAACTTCTTGGGAGGGGAAGACTTGAATATGAGTGAATCCCCAGGCAGCCACCCCAAATCAAGGTTATAAAATCCTTTGTTCTTCCCTAGTCAGGCTCGCTCTTTGCCTGCATAGGTTAGGTTGATGCTTAGAGCTTGGCGCCTGGAGGGGAAGCTTAATTTCTATGTTTTACCTTGAGGAGAAGGCCATAAGCATGGTTTCCTTTCCTTTCTGCAACCTGTGCTTCAAATGCCCTTTGCTTATTGCATGAGAACTAGGTCTCACAGAGTGCATGAAGATGCACATTCAGTTCAAGGCAGGAGTCTGTCTGTGAAATATGAGCAGAACTGATCAGTGTGGAAAAATGTCTTTTGATGGTCTGCACTGAAGAAGAAAGTTGGGTTTCAGTTAGCCTAATCCCTGGGTGTGTGAGGGAGTTTGTAACAGAATACTTCATTAATGTTGTCTTCAGTCAGATAAACAATGGATTTGCCACACCTTCCCATGCTCTGGTGGTGACAAATGATGTGTGTGACAGCAGCTCTGAGTAATGTCTTTGTAATGGGAAGCAGCTGGCCACTGGAGTGGACATGGAGGTAAAAGATAATTAAGCTTAATACATACAATATGCTGTAGCATGCTGTAGAATAGATTTAGATTGTATTCTGCCCAAATATAAAAGCTATTCTGTTACTGTAGCTTCAGAAATGTAATAGCTCTATTGATGAACAAGAACAGCTTTATCTGTCTTCCCTGGTTTTGCACATTTCTTATCCCATTTTTTCTTTTCCTAAAGAATTATTTTCTTCGCTCTAGCAGATTTTGCTTTATAAATAATCTCCTCGTCCTGACAACGATGCCTACATTATATAGTAATTATTTGTTATTTCTATTCAGGAGAGGCTTAGAGATCACACACAGAATCACACACAGAATCACTAGGTTGGAAGAGACCTCCAAGATCATCGAGTCCAACCCAACCCTGATACCTCAACTAAACCATGGCACCAAGTGCCACATCCAGTCTTTTCTTAAACACATCCAGACATGGTGAATCCACCACCTCCCCAGGCAGACCATTCCAATACTTTATTACCCTTTCTGTAAAAAACATTTTCCTAATATCCAACCTATATTTCCCTTGCTGCAGCTGAAGACTGTGTCCTCTGGTTCTTGTCAGTTGCTGCCTGGAGAAAGAGACCAACCCCCACCTGACTACAGCCACCTTTCAGGAAGTTGTAGACAGTGATAAGGTCACCTCTGAGTCTCCTTTTCCCCAGGCTAAACATCCCTAGCTCCCTCAGTCGTTCCTCACAGGGCTTGTGCTCCAAGCCCCTCCCCAGCCTTGTTGCCTCCTCTGGACGCACTCAAGCGTCTCAACGTCCTTCCTGAACTGAGGGGCCCAGAACTGGACACAGCTCTCGAGGTGCTGTGGCCTCACCAGTGCCGAGTACAGGGGGAGAATGACCTCCCTGGTCCTGCTGGCCACACTGTTCGTGACACAGGCCAGGATGCCCTTGGCCTTCTTGGCCACCTGGGCACACTGCTGGCTCATGTTCAGTTGGCTGTCAACCAGTACCCCCAGGTCCCTTTCTGCCTGGGTGCTCTCCAGCCACACTGTCCCCAGCCTAGAACGTTGCAGGGGGTTTTTGTGGCCAAAATGCAGGACTTGGCACTTGGACTTATTAAACTTCATCTTATTGGACTCTGCCCATCCATCCAAACATTCCAGGTCTCTTTGCAGAGCCTTCCTACCTTCTGACAGATCAACACAGGCTCCCAGCTTGGTGTCATCTGCAAATTTACTAATGAAGGACTCAATACCCTCATCCCTGTCGTCAATAAAAATACTGAACAGAACTGGCCCCAACACAGACCCCTGAGGGACTCCACTAATCACTGCTGCTGGCTGGATACAGAGCTCTAGTGAGTTAAACAATGCCTGAACACTTAAGAGTCAATCCTGGCCCAAACTGTACATGGTCTGTTTTCTTTCACTTAGGTAAACCAGGTAGGTAAGGGACTGCATGGAAACAATGGGATAATATTGATTGGCATAAAAAGCAGCAGTGATTATGGAGCAGCCTGTCTATTATGTAGGGTTTTTTTATAGGTATCTTGGCGCAGCAGTAATATGGTGCTAAGTGAAAAAGCAGTTTAACTCTTTTTATCTGATATTCTGAGGCAGGCGCTGAAGAACAGGAAAACTATTGTGCACATTAGAAACAGGCAGACAATTCCTACCTTCTCTTCCTCTTTGATTATGCTGCTGTGATATTTAGAGAAGGATTTCAAAAAGGGAAGGGAAAGAGCTTTGGTAGCATTTAAAGAAGACAGCACTGTGAGAGAAAGTGCAGATGAGCTTAATGTCACCTTTTTCATAAAGATCTAGTAACACAAGCTGTGTTTCAGAAAAGACTTGTCCAGACTGCACTGAAGGGAGGGGGCAAGTTGTATGCTTCTCCAACACTTTTTCTTCTTTCTGACACAGTTGCGTTTCAAGTGGTTAATTTCCCTAGCAATTAATGTGGAATATTATAACTGACTGCAGTGTTAAATCTTTACCTTATTTTGAGCTGCATCTGTCAAATGTATTCAACCCTTCTATTGGAAAATTCCTGTTGCAGGTCTTGATCTATACTTGGACTTGCATGACTTGGATCTTTCCAAGAACAGTCACTGAAACCTTCTTTTCTGGCACCTGTTTATAACAATTTTGGCACTTTAGTTAAGCATGCTTAATTGCACCGTTTTTGCAACATTGTAAATTATCCTAAACTCTGCTATAATAGACAGTACTCTATATTAAATATTCATTTAAAATCGCAATAAATTCACCAAAACAAGAGGACAAGAAAGAGGAAAGTGACTAGATTTTGTTGTCTTTTAATTCACACTACATATGCTTAACCCTAACACAGCACTGCTGTCCTTTAATGTAATAAATGCCACAGCATCATTTTCGTTCTTCATTATGTTTTTAATATTTTCATGACCTCCTAAGACTTAGGGAAAGGCCATGGGTTGTGGACAGAGAGGGCTCAGAAGGTGCGCTGGATTTCAGGACTGTGTGCAGGGAATGGAACGAATCTGCAGCTGAGAAGCTGAGTAGCTGATTTTAATGAACTGCTTATTATAAATATTGTGGGTCCCTTTATGTTATTAGCCAGAATTTACTATACCAAAAAAAAATCAAGTACAAGTTTGTTCTTGCTATTCACCAGCCTCTGTAAAGCAAGATTTCCCTTCCAGTTCTTCCTACATATGTTGCCTTTTAACTTTGTGTCCTTTTGTTCTGGTCTGTCTAATTACCTCAAGTAGATAATCAAGCCTGATTTTATGATAAACCATAGCTGGCTCAGGCTTGTCATGACTGATTTGTCAACTCCCAAGACTAAAGACTTTCAACCTCAAGACTAAGATCATTTCTGGCTGCAGTTCAGGGTATTAATTCTGAACTTTAAGATCGAAATGTGGCTTGGAACATGAGTCCTGTGTTTTCCCTTCAAAAAAAGAAACCTGACTGTATTCCATTGTTTGTTGTTAGTGATGTTCGAGTGGAATTTAAACTGAAATTAAGATGAAACAAACCCAAACCATTCAGTGCTCTAGAAACAGGCTTGCATATAACCATTATTACAAAGGTTGAAGGCAAGGGGGCTATTATATATTAATGGAAGTAACTAGTAGAAGGCCTTCAAAGCAAACATACATCTCCACCAAGGAACCCAGCACATACTTCCCTATAACTTCAGCACCACCTGATGTGGTGGTGTGTGCCTCTACACGTGTGCATGCCTTCAAAACATGAAGGTGTGATGCTAAGGAAACAGGTGATAGCTAATGACTCATGAACACCATTTGGTGTCCCTTAGGGACTGCCTCTCTTCCAGTGTTTTACTTCAGCAACTGAGCTCATCGGGGATACAAGAGCTAACCATGCTTCCAACTATTCATCCAGGGATTTGGGGCCCTGAGTTCTCAGTGGAGGGCTTTTTTACCTCAGCTCCTTTAGCAGGCAGTTGTGTTCCTAGCTCCCTGCTTTCTCATTCCCCCAATCTCTGCTTTTCTATTGACAAAGCAGTGTCATAGATTTGAATGCAATCTCTGTAGTGCTACAGATGCCTGCTAATGGGCATGAAGCTCTCAGCTTCCTCAAGTTGTAATAGAGGGATTCCAGTTACTCTAAGGATCATGTAACAGAATCATTATCACACATCTGCATGTTCTAGCCACTCTTCCTGGGTACTGTAATTCTCCCTTCCCGATGCTAACAGGCATCAGGTTATGGATCTAGTGGCATTTTTTCAGACTTTTCTTGTTAGAATTCAAAGACAGTTTGGGGTTTTAGATATTTCCTAGGTTGTTTGCTTTATTCAATTATTTCACATTCTCTAATGCAGAATAGCATCTGGCCTCTGTGGGCCATGTTGCATGAGAGCTGCGTCTTGCTAGACTTGATTACATGATCTATTATTTGTTGTGCTTCCAAGATTTGTTTCAATTATAGCCTTGAGATACTCTGTTTAATGCCTCATCCACATATGTATATAGTAAGCACGAACTAAAAATGTCCTCTGGCGGACTTTTTTTATTCCTCACCATGTTTTTATGATCAAAAGATGACAATCTGTCATATTTTTCTTTTACAGTTGTGTTATAGATTGAAAATATCAGAAAAGTGAATGTTACTTGATGGCTGCATAAAAGTAGAGTTTACAGGTTTGCAAGTTCTTCCTGCTCTGCAAACTCATTTTGGGATTTAAAGGGTAACAAACCTGTTTTTTCTCTGGCATCAGTAAAAGGCAGTAGTAAGATGTTGTTGGGCAAATATTTTTGCTGGAGCCTTGATTGTCCCCCCTGGAGTTTCAGAGATGAAGATAGAGAAGAGAGTGATCCCAGGGTGAGGTGGAGAGAGCCCCTCCATCAATAATACAGACCAGAATAGGACCCAGTTTCTCTATTCATTTCTAGAGGTTTGCAGTGCCAGCAGGAATAAGAGGTTGTAATTTTTTTTCCCTTGTGTTAGTAAAATAAAGGAAAATAAATCTGACCATAAACGACCAGGTTTGATCTGTCTTTTAGATTAGAAAACCTGTGGAAAAAGGAAACAACAGAAGTCCTTGCAATCACGTAAAATTAACCCCTTCATTTAAAGCCCAGGCCCACTCAGCCTGCGCTGCCCTGACCACAGAGACGGTGCCAATAACAAATCAACCTTTGTAAGTGGACAGATGATGAGGAGAAAGAGGCAGGGTCAGAGCAGTCTCCTCCAACACAGATTTGCTCACAGAGAAAGGAAGCAAGTGGTGCGCATTTTTAGGAGCAGGCACTACCCCTGCATGCCTTTTGCATGAAGCAAGATTTGTGGGTAAAACTTATATTGCTTCTTGGACCAACTCATGTAGCTAGAAATATATGCACCAGCTCTCTGACTGTCTGAGGCAAACAGGGGACTAAAACTTTAATTACAGCAGACAGTAAAAAGGTGAATTCAAAGGAAGGAATAGTTTTTGCAGTACACTATCATTTTCCCCCCTTTATTAATCTTTTTATCTGTCATATCTATTCCTTTACAGAATAATCACAGTGTCACCACTTCGCTTTTAATATTCCCTTTATTTTACAGGTGCCAACCAGTTTTTTTGTCTACTTGACTGAACACATCTAATTAAACTCAAAGGATGTGCTCCCTACATGTACTTCTCTTGGAAGTTCACTGCCTCTCAGACCTGAACATGGACTTCTCTTTTTTTTTCCTGATTATGCTGACTCATAAGCCTTGTCCTACTTTTGCTTTTAGACCATTACAGCTACAGCAATACAACTACAAATGTGTGACATTATCCTTAAAGTAGCCCTCCAAATCCAGACCCACAGGGTAATGGTCAATTTGTGGCTGTAAGGAAAAGATCCCATGTGTAAGACGCATAGTCATCTTCTAAGGGCAAAGCAACAATTTGAGCTAGTTTTATTACACAGAAGGCTTCTTTATTTCTTTATTCTTGCTCTATGCCTCTTAGTCATTAATCTCTCCTATGGAAACTTGTCAAATACTTTTGGAAATTGAAACAAATATGCTACTTGCATACTTACTTTTCTTATCATTTATAACCACAATGTCTAAAAAAAGCCCCAGCTTCTCTTCCCGTGCTCCATATCTTCTAAATCCCTTTTGCCTCATTCAAAATGGACTACTGTTCCATTTCAGTCTGACACATTTTTCGTCTTGTCCCTTTTGCAACAGTTTTCTAGTCAATGGCTTTTGTGAAATTTTCATGTGATGAAGCTCTTCAATGTTTTAAACATGTCTGAAAATCTCATCCTTGTCAGTAAATGTCTTGGCTGTTGCCTGCATGCAGAACCACTCAAGAATGTCGTGGTGTCTTTACTAATGTGGCTTAACCAAAATGAGACTATTCTAAGTTGCTTCTCTAGTTCACAGTAATTTGTCCACCAAGTCTGAGTTTGAGATTTAATTCCTTTTTGTTGGTGGTGTTTAAAAAGATACTGCAGTAATTTCCCAGTGGTTTTTTTGTAGCAAGGAAGTACATGGTTCTGCCTCCCTGTTACTGGATGAACAACAGGAGTGAAAAAGAAAGGCCTGTGATGACAGCAGGTTTCTGCCATAGCTTTTGAAAAGAGATAAAAATCTCCTTCAGGGGGTGCAGAAATTGCTGCAGGTGGAACAAATCACTTTTTCACCTTTTCCTGCTTTTCCATATGAGGAGGTTAAAGGCTCCTGTCTGAGATACCGTGGTTGGACATTTAGGTGTGGGTGATACGAATCTGAATCTATAGAGAGAGCCCAGATTGGAGTTATCTTCATTTCATCTGAAAGTGATTTCTATAGTAAAGCTGCTGCTTTTTTTCTCAGAGAACAAAGAAATCCCTCACAAAAAAACCTCATCATTCACTGATATTAGATTAGACCCAAGATGAAAGTAGATTTTTGCTTCAGAACTAGAATTGAATTACAGAGAGGGATCCTGGATTGTGTCATCTCTGAGTTGTCATGTTGTTGCAAAACAGAGAAGACAGAGAGAAAAGTTCAATTTTCCTGGAATCAGCCTTGCTTTGTAGAGTTTAGATTATATCAGCCTTTGAATTGGGAATGTTGCTATGGCATTTATGCCCTTGCAAGCTGTTGTGTTCATGGAAAACTGCAGAAACTGGGCTGAGAATCAGATGGAGGTGGGCAGAGAGCGGGTGAGGTTCTTCTCTCCCAAGGACTCCGGCTGGACCTGTGTGACAAAGCAGAGAAAACAGGTACAGGCGTGTGGGAGAACACTGGGCTGCCAAATCCAGGCCACAGTGGCTGCTGACAAGTTTCCATGGAGGCCCATGAGCTTACTTTGAAGAGCTGTCGTGAGAGACAGACTTGCACTTGCCTGTGCAGCTTGTAGGTAGCAACCTTCACGTTCTGAAGCCCATATTTTGTATATTTTGTTAATTAGAATGTTGCAAATGATGGCGCATTACATGTTAGCAGTGTTGTAGAATGAATGTTTTGTGAGCGTGGATAAGATGAATGTGACTTTAGATGTTAACTCTGATGCGACTTCTCCACTAATTACATTTACAATTTAAAGCTGTCTGTAAGGTAGAAGAGCTTACTGTGCTGATATTCACTGACAGAAAAAGTTTTCAAATCACCTCACCAGCCAGATGTTCTAAACAAGGATTTGACAGTTGGTCCATAAATCAAGTCAAGCATTTCATTGTTGTTCTCTTAGGTGCCTCTTGCCTTTAAGCCTGTTTAGCTAAACACATACATTTACTTAAGATGAACTGTAAAAATAACATCTGGAGATCTTTCCCCTGAAAAAAAATGCCAAAGGGTCTTACACAAGGATCAAGCACATGTTATAAACCACGGCTGGGATTTCGGAATTCAAGCTGAATAAATGTGCTTTCAGCTTTTGAGAGGATCAAGGGCCAGTATTATTTAAATGTTCTTTTTACTTTCATGGCACTCTGCAGGGAATGTGTTCTCACCAAAGTGTTCTTACATTTCTTATTCCATAATGAGTTTCTGTTTTCATCCTTGCCACCTGGGACCCTGGCACAGTCCTGCTAGTAGCAGTGGAGTTATACTGGTGGAACTGGATGCAAAGTGCAGTCCAAAATATTTATTTTACAGTATTCTGCTTTGCAGTAGATTTCCATCAAAAGAGAATGTCAAAGAAGAAGTTGCTGTGTGGTTTACCTTTTTATCTTTACTTGTATCAGTCATCTCTTTTTCATTCCTTTTTTTTTCTTTTCTTTTTAACATGAGATTCTTTCTCTCCTGAAGAGGTGCTTTTTTTCCCCCTACCTTTTTTTTACCTTAGAAAATCATTCTAATAAGTTGTGGTTTGCTGACCTTCAGAATCAGTGTTACTATGCATTTTAGCTTTGCTGAGTATCAGTTTGGTCACTTCACTCTTTCATACTCAGTTCACAACATGACAGAGAATTCTGCTGAAATTTAACAAGCCCTAGGGAAAACGATTCAGTCAAGTGCAGTCAGATTTATAAAGTGGCAGATAAAGTGGGAAGGGTTTTCCATTACTTCTGCCACATTGGGTGTTTTTTTGATGGATAGGCTATATCTCATCTGTGATTTGGAATGGCGTCAGTTCATGTTTGGAGGGGTACCATGACCATGACTGTTCATGATAACATAAAATCTATAATCTGGAAATGTTGGGAAATGTGGGGGCAAAATTATTACACAGTAATTCCTGGCCTGGTACCATAGTTATTTTGTGATTTAGTTCTCAGGAACACAGCTTGTTTCATAATGTGAGACTGGCATTTAATCTGAGAAACCTGACTGTTTTGAGAATTATACAAGGCAGCATGGAGCTGTTTAATGCTTAAGTGACAACAAAGCATAAAGATGCTGGCCATAATTCTATCTGAAGTAGTATACTTTCCTGTGAAGCTCAGACAAGTATGTTCTTGATTTAAATATCTGGAACTACAGTACATGGTGTGAAACATAAATCCTCTCAGTGCTGGAACCAAGAGACCAAAGGAGCCAGTTGGAAACCTCTCTGAACAGCAAATTTATCGGCTGAGTTAAAAGTCCTTATGCTAGGCTTAGAAAGGACCTTTCTTAACCTCGTCCTTCTGTCCCATTTCAGCAGTGCAAATAAGCTATAAAGGTACCTAAAATGTCAAAGGCCAAAAATTCACTGGCATGGCAAAGTTGCTTAAGAGCTGGCATTACGCAGAGCAGAGCACAGGGCACGTGGCCCATTAGCAGCCTTTAAGTTCCACAGCCCCACAAAATTCAAAAACTGTCCTGCGGCCACTTCAGCACAAAGCAAGGACAAAACAGTCACTGGCAGTCCCAGGTGCTAAAATCCTCTTCTCTAAGCTCCCCTGAACACAGCTGTAGTACAGCTGAAAACATAACCCACAGAGCTAATCAGTTCAGTTGGTGTGAAAAAAACCCAAGCAAGTCTACTGACTCAGCCAGCCAAACCACATGGGCTACATCCAGATTTTAAAATGTCCACCCCACACCAATCAAGCCGGTGGTGTGGCCAGTCACTGTCCCTTCACGCACCACTGTCTCTCTATATATCTTTTCCTGTACCCATTTTAGAACAACAGGGAGAGCTGAGCCTCTTCTGACTGAGAGGATGGCAAGGGAGGGTAGCTGATATCATCAGCTCTGACACATTCTCTCTTTGGCCCTGGAGTGTATGCAAAAAGCTGCCATCATCTGCCTGGCCCTCACTTACTGCTTGAAAAGCTGTTTTCTGCCTCCCTGGTAAAAGTGGTGTTAGGTGGAAAGCTAACAGCTGGTTCAGAGTGGACTAAATACATCCTGGTCATGATGTATCCTGCTGTAGTCTGAAAAGTTGGTTTCTCTTCAAAACTCCTGCAGAGTAGAGATGTTTCAAATGAAAGGGTCAGCAAGTGAACAAAGCCAAACTTTCAGAACTTTGCAAACCTCTCCTAGGATCAGCATGAAAGATATTTTTTTCCCATAAATGAGGAGAGAGACAAGAATAGCAAGACTTGGGGAAAATTCTGCTTGTTGGCATAGTTGTTTTCTGTGTTCTGGTGTTGGAAAAATCACAGGCAGAACATATGCGGCAAGACCCAATTAGCTGCTCCAGACCTGACAGGCTTTTAGGCTGCTCAGACAATCTTCTGATTTAAGCGCTATGATCTTAGCAAGTGTCACAAGGTTAGATTTGTCCTCACCAGCTAAGCTTGCAGGAAACCTTGCAGACTGAAGGCAAAAAAAGTAGAAGGCGACTTTAGGTTTCAAGTTATAAAAAGTCGAAACAAATCATTTCAAGTGTTAGCGATAGCTGAGATCTTTCTGCGTTAACTCTTTCCTTGTTTTCTGAGTAGAGGCACAAATATAATCCAGTACGCTCATGGAAGATGTAATCCTTTGTGATTTCAGCTATTAAAGCCAAAAATAGACCTATTTTTCAGCGTATGAGTGAATATCATTTTATTCAAAGGCATAATTTGCCTGAATTTTCAGGTAGAGTTTAAAGAGAATGGCAAATGTTACTACTCCAATGCAAAGGCTTTTCAGTTCTGAAATACTACATCCTCCCTCAGAAGTCTGGAGGGCCTACAGCTGATGAGACACAGCATCAGTTTTTTTGGATTTTTTTTTTTTTTTTTTTTTTTTTTTTTTTTTTTTTTTTTTTTTTTTTTTTTTTTTTTTTTTTAAATAATGAAATAAAAAAACCAAGGACTTTTCTCTGGCTCCATTTGTGCAGCAGTTGAATTGTTCAGACTAAAATTTCCCAGAGTATTTCAGCCTCAGGCAGATATTCAATGTGTAAAATTTCAGTCCAAACTGTTAATGATTGGCAAAGCTAAAAGCAACTGACAACAGGGTGTTGTAATAGGAAGTGTCAGACGATTTTAATAATAGATGACCCTGCCTCCTGTTCTATCACTGTGAACACTTTTGTTGTCTAAGGTGTATGCTGTATTTCTGTTTGGTTTTGTCTGCATTTCTTTTTCTTTTTCTCTTTCTTTCTTTCTTTCTTTCTTTCTTTCTTTCTTTCTTTCTATTTTAATTCTGATAAGATCTTCATTCAGGTAAGTTTTAGGTAACATGGAGTTTTATGTGCGTAATTCTTGTTGCAATTAGGAACTGTTTCCACCGACCTGTTCGTCATTTATAACCTTTTTATTTATTTCACTAAATGCTTCTCAGTGTTGTATCATGTAACAGAGTCCACAGTACCTGTCCACCTACCTCCTCTATAAAATTCATGAGCTTTGTAATGCTCCTACAGACCTGCCTCTTCTCCCGGGTGAGCCATACAAGGCTTTTTCAGCCATGGTTCCTCTAAGCTACTTTATAATGTTCCTGATGATACTCATTGTCCTGTTTTTGCTGTGCTTTTATATTCCTTGGAGACAATGGAGTGAGTGATACAGAGCATGGTATGTCAGGTGAGAGTCTGGGTTTTCTGAGAGGCTTGCAGTAATTTTCCCATACCTTTTACTCCCTTATCCAGGCTAACCTTTAATTGGCTTCCCTGACCCCTTCAATGCACAGTGCCACACTGCCAGGTCTTAACTGCACAAGCCATTCAGCCTGTCCTCTGCAAAGAGACTCATTTGGTGTTTCTTAGCACTGACATCCTTTCGCCCTCCTGTTTTCCTTGTCTTTGGTTCCTCTAAAATGCCTTTTATATATAAACATATATTTTTTTTCAGGCAATTAGTTCTATGTCTGTTGGATGTTTTGTGTAACATTACTCTTTCTCTTTTCAATACAATTATTAACATTACCTCCAATCACACCACTCATCTCAGATGGAAAGTGTTTGTTAGTTCCTGTTCTTGAATTTCTGTCTCTTTGGCCAGATTCTGACCTGTATCAATCATGACAAGACCTTGTCTCTCACTTTATGCCTGCACAGTTCTTTGATAGCCTCCTGGGAAAGAATTTGGCAAAGATTTTTTTTCAGTCTTAAATAATTACCCACTATTTATTGAGCATTGCTCCATTATGCTGCATTTTTTGTACATAGCATTTCAAATACAACTACACATTGCTCAATTATGCTGCATTTATTGTACACAGAATTTCAAATACAATTACACCTTTATCCCCAACACATTTGCATGCTGGAAGTGTCTTTATGTTATTTTTGTATTACTTCACTACCAGAGACTGTAGTTGTACACCTTGTGAAACAAAGCTTAACAAAGCCTGTGAAGGAGTTTTGGGTTAGGGTTTCTTTTTCATATTTAAAAAAAAATGCTAAAGGTATATTAAGAACAATACTATCATATATCCTTGAACTGACAACCAATTTTCATCTTGGAACTTACTTTTACAGTTGACATACAAACCTCTAAAAAAAAAAAAGATTTTTAAATAAAACTACTGACAGAACCCTAGATGTGGAAATATATATGGTGAAGCAAAAGAAGCATCTTAATGTGGATAATATATTCTAGCCAACAATTTTTACAAATAAATGCGTTTTCACTAAAAAGGAAATACAGAATAATTACTATTTGAAAGAAAGTCAGATATCATTTGGCTTAATCTTTAATTTTTTAAAAAAATACTTCTTGAAAAAATGAACATATCTTCTGCTCTTGGTGTTTGCAAAACTTGCTTGAAAGTATTGTTAAAGAGAGTCACATGTCAAGTGTTCTGATAGTAAATTGTAAATACCAAGAAGGCAAATTTCATTTCAGAATGGTGGGGTTGATTGTGTGTGAGTGTGAAATTGCTATGCACTTAGTTCACTGCTCTGCAATATTAGCAGGTGAACCTTTGGTGCAGGCTGCCAGAAATTATAGATTAAATTTTCTAGCAGCAAGAATTTTAAGTTACAGGTTTTGCACACAACCACTAATATAATCTAAATTAAAATGTGTTATGCACAGGAGATACAAAACCTGGATTCTTCCTTAATTGAATAAAAGTTGAGCTAATTCTGTGCACTGTCTCACTCTGCTTCCTCTAGTATGCTGTTCATTTTTAAAAGTTCCTGATTTCTTTTCAGACAAGATTTTCCCTGTTAAACTAAGTAATGAAATATGACATTGTAAGAATGTTGTCAAGACTGCTACTTTCTAAAGTGAAATATAGCCCATTTTTTTACCCACAATGAAAGACAGATAAGAGCAATGTCTGTATTTTAATCTATTTTGGAGATACAGCGATGAAAATGTTCTTGGAGAGATTCCTTCTTCCTCCTGTAAACATTTATTGTATTTTTAGTCCCTTTCTTGCCGAAGAACATGCTGAGAGGTTTGTGTCTGTTAGGAAATAAAAGCTGTGTCATAATAAATTCCTTGACAAGATACAAGAGCTTTATACAAATGTTTCAAGATGTTTTGGTTTGGGGTTTTTTTCTGGTTGATTTGGAAGTTTCTTATTTACTCATCTTATTTTAACCTATTTTCTGGAAGACTCCAGGCAATGCTGTGATTGAGCTAAGCTAATGGATGGCCAGAGAGCCCCAGCTGTTTTATATTTGGCCTGGTGTTCTCCACATGCTCGGCTCTGGTTTATTATTAGTTGAGGCATCCATTTCCCCTTACTGTGAGAGACAAGAGAGATGGAAGGAGTCACTGGGGGCCAGAAGCATTAACCCAGTTCTGTGCACTGCCCTACACAGGTCCCAGAGTATCTTAAAAGAACCTCAGGATGATTTAACCTACCCCAGCTGGCTGCCCCTGGGCTATTTGCCAAAATCAAGGTTTATTAGTCCGCACCATTCCATTGATAATGGCTCCAGTACTGAGGCCCTGGGGAGGGAGGCAGGCTACAGAGCAGCTGGCTACTCTGGCATCTCTAGCTGCTGCTGACCTTCCTTGTACTAGAGAGATGCCCAGATGGTGGAAAGAAGGGTTTTCTGCTCTGTGGGATATACAGAAGGAATGGAGATGAGCTGAAAAATGTATTCATAATGTTGTAATTATTGTACTTGTTCTGGAAGACTTTATGGTTGTGACCCAGATGTCAAAACACACAGAAATACCTTTCTGGGTCTGCTAATAGGCTGAGGGAACAGCTTTCAGGCATATGGGCTACCCTTATTTGCCTGAGCATGATGCACATTGTCCTGACACTGTTTTAATGTCAAGCCTCTTCTAAACTGGTCAATGGGATAATTACTGTACTCAAATAGCATGGAAAGGAATTGTATTATGAAGTTAGGGGTGTCCCATTTGGGATTTCTCTACCAGCCATGGAGAGTACTCCAGTTGCCACCATTGCTGGCCATTTGGCCATTGAGTCTGGCTGCCTAAAACAGGCACTTCATAGAGCTGAGAGGGCCCTTGTGCTTATATCATCAAGATCTACAAACAATCCATTGAATTCATAAAAGGAAGGGGAATTTGAAACATTGTCTTGAATTGCAATGAATGCATCAGAAAATTTTCAAACCCTGTGAAATGTGAGGTGATCAAATGTAGCCTTCACTAACTAAGAGGTGTTTCAAAAACTATAATTCTAAATGTTTTTAGCTGAAGCACAATGCTATGTTCATGAACTTATAAGCTGCAGATCAAGCAATGTTAAACTGGAAGTTTATAGTGTTTAGTTATTTAATATTTTCCACTTATTTCTTTGTGTTTGAGAACACAGGTGAAATCCTAGGTTTAACAATGGAAAAGATAAAAAAACCCTCTCCTGTTTGTTAACCAACATACTCCATTTTTGTCTAGAAACTTGATTACCTTCATTCTGGCAGGTCTCTTGCTAAAAACTGAGAGTGTTGCAAATCATCCAAAGCTGAGGGTGTTGTGGATTATCCAAAGTTGGAGAAGAGAAGATTGACTGAGAATTCTGACTAACTTGCACGGTCTTTTTTGCCCTTCTTCCTCTTTTGAATGTAGAAGGGATAGTACTTTGGACAGTACCTTGCATTCTCTTGGTTTATACAGCTTTCATCCCATCCTCCTCAAAGCAAAGTGCTTGTTCTTTAAGTGGCTCGTTGTGTCTGATTTTACATCCTTTGCCTTCTCTGTCTGTGTGCGAGCTCTCTTGTCACCGCAGATCACTCTCTTCCTCCCCACATGGCTCCCCGGTCCTGAGGCCATACCTGGCTGTGGCCCCTGTGAACTCACAAGTCCTCCTGGTCTGGATGGAGCCATGCTGCCCACAGCCTGAGGCGGCCCTTAGCTACGGTACCTGCTTATGCGAGGTAAAAGAATCTACAGTAAGGTACCTGCTCATGTAAAGCTAAATGGTTTCTCATGTTCCTGAAGCGCTGTAGTGACCAACACTCTGTGTTTGCAGTGAGAGGTAAGCATGTAGGAGTGTTTTCACGTTGCTGAGGTGCTAGATGGCTTTTATAGCAAAAATCTAGCCAAAACAGCTTTGTCATAGTGCATTGGAGTTTAATTAAGATGGCTCTTTCTACACAAACTCAGGAGCATTACTGGCTGTTCTCAGCTCCGGATTCTTTTGAGATCATGTTTTATGTAGCATAATATTCTCAAGATAGGATTCTAGGTTAATTCTTAGCCAATAAACAGTTTATTAATTCACCAAGTACCACTCTATTACTTACTCAACAGTTAGTTAATCCAATTCAAATCCAACATGTATTCTACTCATGCACAGAGCATTCAAATATTGACCTACAAGTTTCTGCCATAAACTGTTCGGAGGTCAAATAGTTCTAGTGGAGGATAATACAAAATACCAAGATTTCTTGCTACAGACATATACAGATAGCAAATCTTTACTATATCTGGTGTACTTAGCCTTCTTCAAGTACTCAGTGGGTTAAAAATACTGTAGATTTAAGAGTTTGAACACTGTTATTTAAATGATTTAACATGAAAGAGACTAGGAAAACAATACCAGGAACAATAATTTAAAATTACAGCTTAAGTCTCTCTTAAGAGAGACTGCTTCAAAAGGCTGTTTGCTCAGGCTTCTGAAAGAGAAGCATGCATGTAGAATAACTTGGTTAAAAGTTTGAAATACCGTCACTCAAGATTTTCCAGCTGATTTCACAGGACAACTATTCTGTCATCTCTTGTAATGGCACCAAGCAAAATACATGCCATGCAATAAAGCTCATTGGTATTTTCATCCAAGAATAAACCTGGAGGGGGCACAAAACTTCCTCTGCTTTAGGAAGCCCCTGAGCAGCAGAGTGAGTGTTGGAGATTGGGAGAATATTATACGGAAGTGTCACTTCAGACTTGTTCTGTTCTGGTCCTAAACAAAATTAGGGATTTGCTGTTAGAGGCAGGTGTCTGGGCTGGAGGGCTAGAAGGGCCCTTCAATCTGTCAGAGCGCAGTTTTTGCTGTGTTTCTGTGAGAACGTGGCCTTGCAGCTGATACACCTTTCTGGGTTGTACCGCTTCTTTCCAGTTTTGGCAAGGCTGTTGTTACTCCTGTGACCCTGAAAAGGCAAGGAGAGTGTGTGTATGCATTCCACAGATTCAAGGATCCACACAGTAACTCCAGCTTAACAGCTAGAATTTCTTTCATGATTCATGAGAAAAATGAGTCCCTTTTGTTTTCATTTGGAAAATGTCCAGTGGAATGTCTAGGTTTCGTTTTTTTCACCCATTTTCTCTAAGGTCACATTAATATCCAGACGATGGTATTTTACCGTCTTTTACACACTGAAAGCCTTTTATGTTTCATTTATTATAAGGCTTATATTTCAGTATTAGTGTAGCCTGGGAATCTTTCCTATTTCTCCAATTTCTTTTCAGTATTCATTTACTTCTTAGGAGCTTATATCTTCCAATAAACTTTTTTTTTTCTTTTTGTGCCTGTGAAAGTGCCTCTCAAACTTCTGGAATACAGCACTTTCCTAGATATCAAGCAAAGAAAAATCCATTAAGAGTTCCTAGGCCACATAATCATGTTTTATTTCTTTCTTATCTCATCTTCTAGGGCTTTGAAGTGAAAGGTGATCTTGTTTTCAAGGAACATGGCAAAGTTTTATTTTAGGAAGAGGTTAATTTGGCAAACAGACTGAACAGCTTCCAGTGGAGCTTAGAGAGGCTACTTAGTTTAGCCTCTCTAAATACTAATACAGGGTACTAAATAGCACCCTGTTATGAGCTCAAAAATGAAGAAATTGAAGGAAGAATCTGAGGAGAGGATTGTCCCAAGCAGCAAATAGTAAGTGCACAAAGACTTTTGAAAGTCAGGAAATACTAGCTGTGCACATTTTACAGCATATAGGCAGTGTATTACATTTCATCCTGCATATTGGCCAGCCCCATATTTTTGCAAACCAGCCCAGGAGACATTAACTGGGGACCAGGTGGCACTGTGCAGAATTTGCATTGTTTTCTTTACAATGAACTTGTGACTGACTCCCTGCAAGGAAGTGATTTATTGGTGACAAGGTGGAAGAAGACCATTGTTCCTAATGTGTGGAATGGTTCTTAAGCAGCAGAGACTTTGAGAGTACTGACCTTCTCAGGATGTTGTGAGGTGCTATAAACTCATGAATCCTTCAAAATCCTGGCACAGATCAAAAGGGCCAAAGACAATTATTTTTGTCTTTTCCTCCTTCCCTCTCCTTCATCTTTTTCCCTTCATTTATTTTGATTTTTCTCTTCACATATTTCCTTCTTTGCTTTTTTTCTATTTTCTACCACTTCAATTTTCATCCGCACAAGTTTCTGCTGCAATGAAAACAGGGTTTTCCACATGGAAGAGCAGCTGATTGTGGATGGAGACTAAGATTAGTCACTTTTTTCTGGCTTAGCTTCTTACACATGCAGCTGTCAGCCATTAAAAACTGACAAACCATCATCAGATTCCCTCAACATTAAGTTCTGAGTTTTCCAGATCACACTCGAGCTCTTCTGTTAGGTACTTTTTTTACAGAGATGTTCCAAGAGGAAACTAATTAGACTCATCATGGGCAGGTAGTGCCTGAGACCCCTTTGAGGTAGAATGGCACTGATGGCTATCCATAAGCAGAAACAGTAATAGAAATAAAACCAACATTGTAGATTTCTTGACACGACAGTGTTGAAATTGCGTATTTGGAGGAGAGTGGCATCCATTGTGGTAACGCTTTGTTGTATTATTATTATTTGTTATTCTCTCCTATTATTTGCATTGCATTAGAGGCTCTAAACAAGATTGAGGTCCTGCTGTGCCAAGCACTGCAACAATAAAGGATGAACCAGGATTCACCCCATGGTTTACTTGTAAAAAGAGAAGGTGTTATTTTTTTTAATTTAGTCTTTGTCATGTGTATTGCTCTAAATGTAGTGTTTATCAAGTGATTTTGTGGGCAGGGATCAAGAGGAAGACAGATTTGCTTTTAGTGTTTTCTGCTGCAGCATAACTAGCTCTGAAGAATGGCACCTAAAGTTTTGGGATTGTCTGCTGTAAACTATTCCTCTGTGCAGACACTGTCCTTTCTTCAAAAAAGCAAGTACAATAATACAGCCCTAAAGCTTTGTCAGTGATATATGTCTCATAGAAGTAATTTTCAAGTGGCAAGTGTTTTGATGATGCTACAAGGGCTTTGTTTATGAAGTGGGTCTGGCAGACACCGTAGAGTTCACATAAATTATTACTTCATTGATTATTAATGAGAAGCATTCATCTGGATTCCCCCTCAGTCTCTGTTTTTCTCAAAACTCCCTTAGAGACTTGTATTTGCTGCAGACCAGGCTCTGTTTCACAAAGTGTAGCTCTTGCAGAATGATGTTAATAGGGATCCCCTGGCCAACTGAGAAAGCCAGAGGTCAAGGTGGTGGTTTCCTGGCCCTTCTCAACTCACTCTTTTCCACTCTTCCAAATATACACCTTCACATGTACACACACACACACTGAACTGTGCCTCTTACTCGTGTTCTTGCAGGAGTCCTGTGCTCACATGATCCTTTACTGGATGTGTTCCTGCAGCATCTCTGTAAGGGCATCTGCCCATGTCTTCAGTACTCAGTTCTAAAACAATTCAGGACTAGAGGAGCACCTACAAAGACACCTCTGCCCTTGCACTTACCTTCCTGTGGTTTTAAAAGGGGACAAAATCAGAGGTTCCATATCCATATTCCTTTGTAGCATTTCCGCAGAGAAGAAGGTCACTTTCCCAAACAGATGGCAAAATGTAACAGCAGAAGTGAAATCTGGAATCTTGTGGATAAGGTGAATAAGGAATTCATGATTTCTCAGGATGGAAGAACTAGAAGGTGCACCTGGAACTGCCAAATATCTTGTTTTAGCAAAGAAAAGGAAGCACAATTCCCAACTCAGTTGCTACTCACTAGCACATTGTGAAAGCAAGTGACACAAACAGGTTCCAATGGATTCAAAATATAGGTAGGTATATAGTCGGATTTAGTAAAAAGGTAAAAATCAAGTTATGTGGAATAGATGCCTGCTAGAAAGGATTGTTCAGTTATGATCTCTATCACTGAAAATATGTAAGCACTCAATGTATATGAGCTAAGAATATTTTGCTCTTTACCTGCTTATTTCTTATTCCAGTGCCCCAGGCATCTGCTACTGGCCGCAGTCAGATGGTACTTGCTCTGCGACAGGGTGATAGCAGCTAAGCTGGTCAAATGGAGGAGCTGTCAGGTGTTTTTTATCCCACTTTTGTTTATTGCTATGTGCCTAGAAGATTACCAGATGATCCAGCACCTATTTTAGAGACTGACAAGTCTAGAAGTTTAATGATGTCTAAACAGGCCAAGGAAATGTATTCAAAAATGCTAATGAGAGAAGCCCTAAGTATTGACTAAATCAGTCATCTCCGCCAAAAGCTTCTTGAAACCCAGAAGATACTAGGAATTGAATGGCCAGGGAAAACAGTGATCCAGCCTTGATCTCTAGCTTGCAGCTGAAAATGCGTTCTTAACTGCTTATATGGAAATTATTAGATTGTGATGATAATAAAGGCACTGGCAGACTGTTTAGATAAAAATAAAAGAAGTTTTTAGGATAACTTTTCCTTACTCTAATAAGGTACTTTCTTTATTTCAAATNGTTTTTAGGATAACTTTTCCTTACTCTAATAAGGTACTTTCTTTATTTTAAATTAAAAAAAAAAAAAAAGGCAACAATTTCTTTTCTAGTGACAGTATATGTATGTATATATAAATATATGTATGTATGTATATATATGTATTTGTTATAAGGGAGGCAGATTCTCTATTAGATTTCCTTTTCTTCAGGAAAATTTTAAATTCAACTTTTAGAAATCAACTCTATGTTCAGTCTCAAAATACTAAGCAATGGTGTTACTGAAGTACATGATCAAACCTCTCATCTCCAGAATATTTTTTTTTTTCCTCCACAGAAAACAAAGTTTAACAAGCATCGTAATACATTTACTAGCAGCTGCTACTGCGACTGTCCTAGTCCTTTCAGTTCATGTTGGCATTCCCTAGCAGAAAACAGACTATATTTTTGTAGCTGTAAAATTACCACTCCCAGGCCATGGGAACCTTTTCAACATTTATTATTTTTGTTAGTTGTTTTGTGCCCAGGTCATTGTTTTCACTGCCCACCATTTCTCTGTGTGTTCGACCAGCAGGTCTGAGCCACATGGCCGATGATGTCCATGGTGGAAACCTTCTGTGTGTGTAAGCAGGGGCTCAAAAACAAAGCCCTGTTTTGTGGATGTTCTTATGCGTCCAACAGAAATACAACTTGGCAGCTGTCATAAAACTCCACAGAAACAATTGGCAGTTGCAGGCAAAAACAAACAAACAAACAAAAAACCAACAACAACAAAAAATACACATCCAAGGGCTAACACTATGAGCTGTAGAGGGGATTAGGGGACTATACCCTTAAAACATGATTTTGAGCAGGTGAATGCTTGTGGTAAGGGCTGGTGGAAGTGTGGTGGTAACTTAGCATTGGCAATGGAGTGCAATAACCAAAAGCACAGCTGGAAGGAGTAAACATCCTTGGTACCTGGGCAGAGCAATGATGTGGCAAAAACAAAAGGTTTTGCCTTTTGACAGACAGCAACTGTTGCCAAAGAAGGAAAGGAGGATGGTTCTACAAGACTGTGCGGCTATATTTATGGAAGACAAAGTTGTTCCTGCCCTTCCAAAATGGACCCTAATAAAGGCAATTGTTTTACATTACTTAATGTGTTGGACTGTAATTTTCATCAAAGAGATTTTATTGTTCTTCTGTTTTTTTCAGACTCAGAGACTTCATGTGAAATGTTTTGTTCTTCTTTTATTCCACTTGAAAGAAAAAGAAGCATTAAAAACTATTCCATGTGTTCAAGATTTTTCTTATTGCCTCTCTGACTGCCAATTCCAAATATTTGCTTTCCAGAGGTTTTCGTTGTTCTCCACCATGCCTATTCCTTATTAGATGGAACAGGAATTAACCTGTTTTGCCAAATTTAGGCAGAACATGGACTTCAAAATACTGATGTTAAATACTTTTATTTTCTTATACAAATGTGTGAATATTCAAGCTTTTTGTACAGTATCCGCAAGGACTCTAACTCAATCACCGTGTGCTTTCCCATTCTTAAAGTTCTTTATCATCTCTGATTGCTTTCCAATTTAATGATTTCATTTAGTAATTCTTTATTAACATTTTTAAATGAAAATTTGATCTCTTCTTCCAGGTTGTTTTTTATAATTTATAAACCCTTACCTAGCTGCATAAATATAGATAGATTCCTTTAAAAAGAATGCCATGATCATTGAAAGCATAAAATACTTGTATTTTAACTCTTCTGATGTGTCACTTATAAATGTAATATATCTCTGTGTTTAGTGTAACATATTAAAGTTACAATATCTTAATAATAATGTCTTTAAGGGGATATGTTAAAAAAAATCATACGTGGGCAGGATTGATTCCTATGTTTTGAAATCCTTGCATAACTCTTACATTTTCTTTCATTCTGGAGACCAACTATCTTTCCAGTTAGTTCAACAGGAGTTGCCTCCAGTGCTAACTTTGGTGTTCTGGCCCTGCTCCAGATGGGCATTTTGCCAGGACAGGGAGTAGACTGCAGTGGTGGTCCTGATGGATGATCATCCCTTCTTTCTAGACAAGAGCTATATATCCAACTTCTATTATTGTACCACTCAATAGCATTAATATAGTTAAACTTGGGATTCTTCTAGATCCTATCACTGATGTGGTAAATTTATTGACTTTTCTTTCCAGTGACTTTATCAGGTCTTTTTTTCTCTCTGCACCTCAGAGTCCAGACCAGTATTTCCTTTGGACACCCCATCTCTAGTCTCTTGTCATTGTTTGTCAGCAATATCCAGGTGGCATGCATCAGCTTCTCTGGAGAAGCAAGCACCACTAATCTCCTCAGGGGTCCAGACAGGATCTTCACTCTTCAGAAGCTCATCTGGATTTTCCATCACTGCAAAGCATAATAGTAGTTTGCAGTTTTCAGAGAATGATTTTCATTTCCAGGATGCTCAACAGTTGGTACCTGTGGATGCTCTCAGTGCTCATGCTATGTATGAAAGCATTTCATTTTCAATATAACACACTGGGAAACTGAAGCAACTGATTCAAGAGGACAAAGAAAGTAAACCTGGTCAGGGTGAAAATCTGTTAGTGCCTGCAGTAGTCTTGCTATTGACCTTAGCAGGGCTTGGATTAGTGCCTGCAAGATGTGGAATTAGATTTCAAGAATTATTGACCGAGTCCTCTTTAGTACACCTCAGCACAATCACCTTCTGAAGGCACAGAGTCCCGCCACTCCTAGAAGGACATTCCATGAGTTTTGGGCTGGACCCCAGCACTTTGCTCATGCTCTTGTAGATTGATTCTAGTTATAAAAGAAACTGATGACAAAGCCATGTACTTAACGCAGGCAAAGTGACTTACAAAGTCGCACTTCCTTGGATGTGCCAGGAATTAGAGGCAAATAATTTTCTTCCACTTAATTCACAAACCCGTTCTGATTAGCGTGATGCCTAAAAGCTCTCCCTTCCCAATGCCCAGATTCACAGTGTTTGTGAACATGAGTTTCCCTGTGGCATCTCCCTTAGATTTGTTTTTCTCTGTGTCTTCACCACTGCCAAAGGAAAATTCAGAGAATTGTACCTTATTTTAACCTGCCGTCTTTGCTCTGGGTGAGAGCACGTGCCTGTGATTTGGGCAGAGTTTGCTGCTATTTCATTCCACTAGCCCTGGAGAGAAGCTGAAATGTATCTATGGTTTTCATAAGGACAGAACAGCAAAAATTAAATACGCCTTGTGGCAGGACTTGCCAGATAATGATCTTTTTCCTTGGCTGTGACATGGGGCCTGAAAGGTAGTTATGGAAGAGGGAGAACTTGGCCGTCTGTCCATCATCTTGTACACCTGCTTCAGAATGCTGCAGGTCTCCTGTGGGTATTGGATCCAATATGAAATTTCATATCTGGCTGGGACTGTAGTGGACTCTACAGTTGCCCAGAGGGTTGGACAAAATGCCTTGTTTGGCATCACCTGATCCCAGGAGAGGACTGGTATGGCACAGTGTGTTGGGTGCTCGTGTGGTGCCCCGCTCTGCATGCCACTGAGCTCTATGGGATGTTTTAGTAGCGAGTAGCAAAGATGGAGTTCCACCCACAGCCAGAGAGTGCTGCACAGGATGGCCTTCTGTGACTGCCAGAAGCCTGACTTGTGAAAATGAGATTAAGATTATTAGCATAGCCTAAGGACTTCTTTGAATTATATGTTGCCCTTTCACCTCTGACTTTATCTCCCGGCATTCACCATGAATATTTAATATATGGCCACCACTGCATCTTGTAGAATAAACGACGGGCTCCAAGCTTCAAAGCTAAATCTGAAAAGCAATGCATATACATCGATACTGAAAAAAAAAGCATCACACCCAGAGCAAATCCTTTTTCATAAACCCATGTATCAAAAAAAAAGGTAATGTAATATCATGACTTTTCATTAATACTAGTGTTCACTAAGCCTAAAGCAAATCCTTGCTTACTGTGCACTTGCTATGCTTGTTGTACAGGACTGCCTGAAGGTGGTAAAGCCTCATAGTCAGTGCATGAAGAATGGGAGCGTGCAGTTGAGACAGATACGAGCTCTCTTAGAGTAGTTCGCAGTCCCCAGTTGTCCTGCCTGGGAAAGATGATTATGGATGTTTCACAGGAATAATAATGCTGATTTTCAGCCTCCACAGAGTGCTTTACACCTGCAAAGTGCTATAAAAATGTGAGCTAATACTCGCCAGTAAGTGAGTATTGCTGTGCCTGTTTTGTAGACGCAGAAATGAAGATACAGAAAGGTCAGAGGGCCAACCCAGGGCCTCATATGTTCTCAGCAGCAGATTTAGGATGAAGAAACTGGTCTCTCTCTGGTCATATTTCATTAATCATGCTCTCTTTTAAAAAGTTAGCTCAAATCTCACGTATGTATGCATATATATATATACATTATATATCCAATTCTTGAGAAGGAGTTGTTTCCCTCTTCCCTCTTTGCTTCTTCAAAATAAACAAGCTCCTGAGCTACCAAACCCTATGTTTACATGTATCATTAAATACTTTCCAGTTGCTAGCCAGAAAACTCAGCAGAAAATCTGTAGAACACCAAAGTAACTCTCTTCTTTTAAATAATTGATGATGCCAAATAGCAGCAGTGTTATGCCAACAAAGAGATCGGTCTCTCAAAATATTTTATTCATTATGCCTCAAGAAACCCAAAGCCTTGTTTTTAACGAAAGCGAATTTCAGAAGTTGGCTCTCGGTTCCTCTGAAACATCTGCTTATTACAATTCTTGGTGTTAAAGCACTGGTGCTCCCCGGTAAATCTTTCAGCTTTAAGTAATATGTACGGAAGTCTTGGCAAAGAGATCAGGAAGGAGAAAGAGCAATGCTTGCCAAATACTCATTTTTCTTTATGAGGCTGTAGTGGTGTATGTTAATAGTACATGTGTTGAGGAGAATCTGCTAATCCGATTAAATAATAGGACAAGAAGGAATTAATTCCATGGTTCAAAAAGACTCCATTCTGTGCAGCTGAAAATTTATATTCCAGGGTAAAATGGTTAGAAGTCTTGGCTAACTAGACTTCTATAAAGCAGCCAGAAATTGATCTTTCTCTGTATTGTTTGTAAATCAAGATCACTTATGTGAGAAGGGTATGTTGTGATAAATCTGTCTGACAATTAGATGGAGAGGACATATCAATGTTAAATGATATTCTTTGTATGCTTTGGGCAGAAAGCAATGTAAACACATCAGTAGCATTATGAACAGAAAATTGCATTCCAGATAATAACAGATATTCATGGTGCATGGTTTTACACGTTAATGTGCTACATTTTACTCAGTCATGTTAATATTTTCGATTATGTAACATTCCCTTCCTTATGCATAGTTTATTTTTTTCACTGAGATTGCAGCTCCCTCCTCCTCGTCTCCCTCCCCCTCTTCCTATCCCTATCTCCTTCTCCCTCCTCTCTATTTCTCTGCCTTTTCTTTTTTCCATTTTTCCTTTTTCTTTTCTCCTAATTCTCACAGTGATGCTTGTGAAAACAATCAAACAAGGAAAACAAAGCAAAACTGTCTGTGGATGAAAATTGTAACAAGTAGTTTCAAGATTTATAAGCCAGTATTTTATGTTCTATACTTACAGATTCAATCTGTGTACCAGGCTTTGATCCAAGCCTTAGCATGATGACTGGAATCACTCCGATTAACCCAATGATACCAGGCATGGGGTTAGTGCCACCACCACCACCAACAGATGTGCCTGTAGTCAAAGAAATAATTCACTGCAAAAGCTGCACGCTTTTCCCTCCAAACCCAAGTAAGTGGATCTGATGAAAGAATGTTACTGTCCTAAATACATTGCATGAAATTTGTTAATCTAATAACAGTTATGTTTTTAAAATAGATTACAGGCAAGTGTGGTCTTTCTTTCCAAGGTCCATTCTGTGTGTAAAGCACGGTATGGTATTAGAGCATCCTTATTCATCTCCATAAGGTCACATAAAAAATCTGTGCAGCTTGTACAAAAAAGAAAAATACTTAAAGAAAAGTAACACAGCCTAAAGATCTGCACTGCTCATAGTAGATACCTGTCTTTCCTGCAGATCAGGATGTCACAAAATATAAAGCTTATATGGTGCTGTTCATCTCTGAGCTTCCCTTCAGGTGGCTGTAGTTAGATGGGACCAGTTTAGGGTCGTGTCTGTGAACACAGTGCCTTGCACCCCAAACTGCCTCTCTACAGTCCCTTTGTGAGGCAGATGGAGGAAAAAGGGGCTATGGCTTCTCTCCTGCCGTTTTCCAGGATGTTCTACATGGCAGATGTGTTCCTTCTTCTTTATAAAAGCAGGGACCAGGTTCCCTCCTGTTCCTTCTGTGACTGTGGAAATGGAAAACTCTTCCCTCTGAGATACCAGCTCAGACACAAACCCTGATTTTTTGTGTTGGCCCCATGAGTTTCAGAGCCATCACACCAGTGATTATGATTTCACTACCACAGTGAAATGAGAACATTAAGCAAATATTCAGGTGCTCTGGATTTGCAGTGTACCCAGATCACAGTTTAATCAAATTGATTGTGTAAGTGAGTATGTACATATATATATATATATATGTACACTTTAAGGTTGTAACCCCCTTTACTGTGTTAAAGGGCCAGAAAAAGTAAGTCATATTAGTCAGGTTCCTTCTTGGAGAATTACTTTCACTGTGTATAAACAAGGTGAAGTGTTGTGATAGGTTTTATTTTTTATAGGGCTTTCAAAAATTTAAGTTTTTCCAATTGAAGTGTGTATACATTCCCTCCTTATATAAATGAAAACAGCATTTCTAGCTATTCCACCTCATGAGCACTTGTAAACAGTGAGGTTATCCTTCCCCTGTGCCGGCGTCTGCTCCATTATCTGGCAACAAGACAAAACAGATAACCGGCAGAGGGTTTTCATCATGCTGTCACTTTGCTGTGTTTCCCACTTTGTTTTTCTGTTTGCTGTGCTCCTGTACTCTGAGACAGAAATGAAGTTATGCTAATACCAGGGAAAGGTGTCCAGCCCAAGTGCACATGGTGTACACAGCATGGGCTTGCTCACAGCCCACACATTTGGTGAGCGTGGCGAGTGTTTGGTATGAGCTAGAGATGGTGCAGTTCAGGCTTTGAATGCACTGCACTAGAGCCTGAGATCTGTGCTCAGGGTCAAATCAGTTGCAGAAGCTCCCCTGTTTTGAAACAGAATATTTTTCTGGTTTATGTGTGGCTGTGCAGGCAAAAGAAAGACCCTTTTACACCACACTGTCTGTCCTGCAGAACAACCTGCAGTGGCAGGAATTAATGTCTGAAACACCACCTAAAGCTTGAAAGGGTTTAGATTCAAGTAATCAATTTTGGATAATCTTTGCAATACTCAATTATTTTGCTTGTCCCTCTCTTCTCCCTCTCTACTATGTCAAGTAACTGTTGCTGCCCAGAACTGATTAAAGGGGTGCATAGAGCCAGTGCATCAAAAGAGAAATTTTGTATTCCAATGTGATTTCTGTTTTGATTTAGATCTTCCACCACCTTCAACAAGAGAGAGACCTCCTGGGTGTAAAACAGTGTTTGTTGGAGGATTACCAGAAAATGCAACGGAGGAAATTATTCAGGAAGTCTTTGAGCAGTGTGGAGATATAACAGCAATTCGGAAAAGCAAGAAGAATTTTTGTCACATTCGTTTTGCAGAGGAGTTCATGGTTGATAAAGCCATTTACCTTTCTGGTACTTCACATTCTTTAATGGATTTTCCTTGCTTCTCATTTGTATTTTGTGATACTAATGCTTGCTTATTTTCTTAGATTTTATCTCAGCAAATCTTTCTTGAACTCAGTGGCTGTAGCATGGAGTGACAAGGGGCAATTCTGTTATTTCTGCCTACCAAGACTCATGTGTGGTGTTGTATGTTACTTACCCGGGAGCAATTTCCTGCCATCCCACAACAATGCAGCAGATCCTGAAATTCACTACAGAACAATCCTATTTTCGATTTACACAGGTTTATATAGTTTTGCTCACAGGTTGTGAAAAGAGGAGGGCATCAGGCCAGGAACTCTGCTGTTTTCCAGTGCCAATTTTTCTGATAGGCTGGCAATTTTCACTGGCATATTTTTATAGATTTGTGGTGCAGCCTGAATAAAGTCTGTCTTTATGCATGCATGTATTCAGCTACTGCATGGGTTAGATTCTGAGCCCCATCTGTAGGCTACGTCTGTTGCCTCCCATGACAACAAGTGCTACAGAAGTTACAGGGTGTAAAATTTCAGAATCTCTTTATTTTCCAACAAAGGAACAGACAAAAAAACCCCAAACCAAA
>WEKY01002122.1:111520-148161 GCA_013390045.1 Picathartes gymnocephalus | reverse complement strand
TTACTTCCAGGTTCCATTAGCTAAGACAGAAAAAGTTAAATGCAAAAATGAATCTGGCTTTCTAGGAGAAAACAAGAACTGTTTCCTTTAAAATCTTTTAGAATTGTCTATGATTTCCATGATTCTATGATTTCTTATTTTAATGTAACTGCTAAACTAAAGCTGCAAAGCCCAACAAAATACTTTTATCACAGAAGTGATTGTAAGTATTTCTCCTAAGTTAGCACTTAAATAGCAAGTAACAGAAAAATAAGAACCTTCCAATCATAATATAAAACATATCTTTGGCATCTCTAGAGCTATGTAACTCTTACCTTATATCATGCCAGTGTGGTGGAGCAATAGGCTGTCTGTGGAAGTCGTTTATATAGGATTCTGTGTGGTTTCTTTTTTAAATGGGCATGCTAAATTGTTAACGCCTTTGAAAGGAAAAAAGAAAATGAGTCATGTGATTAGTCAGTAACCCCAACTAAAGTTCAAAACTAATTCCCTGAAGTAGTAAATTCTTGGTGTCATAAGTATTCACACCAAAACAGTAGTAAAACCTCTCCTATCTAACTTTTTACAGTTAGGAAAACAGTTAATTGGAGATATATTCCCATGAAATAGCCCATAAAATCTTTATGACCCCAAGAATATAATTTAAAAGACTCCGTATTTAAAGTAACAACTCAGTTGGGTTTGCTCTTAATATCTATAAATATGAGCAAGTGTTAAAGCCCCATCTATTTGTTGGAGTCATCATTTGTGAAAATTAAGAACCCTCTATAAACTTAAACCCCATATCTCATGTTTGATTCCACAGCTGCTTTCTTTTACTGAGCACAACCATTTAAATGTACAATCACAAAAGCCTTGTCAAAAGACAAAAACTCCCCAAATATTTCTGAGTCCACTGGGACATTAAAGGCAATATTGAGCTTTCTTTCTAAAAACTGCCATCTTCTTAAAAGCCAAACAACACTGGAATATCCAGAAGTAACCTCTGAAGGGATCAAGTCCGGTAGTCACTGCTAGATGCCTTTTTCACTCTGCCTCATCTGAATTCATCCCAACCACGTAAACTCATCTTTCTCCTCTTCTGACTTTGTAATGGAAACACAGAGTTACATTTACTTATCATTAAAGTTTTCTTTGATGGTGGGACCCAAATCTTTCCACAAAGCAAAAAAGCATTATGCTGAGAATAAACAGTTTATTCTGCCACCAAATAGTTTCATAACCTGCTCTGAAAAGATTTAAATTCTGCTCTCTATTTCATAGCTGAATATCTCAGTTATTCACTCTTCTGAATTCTGAGGTTGTTGGGAGTTATTTAATGATCTTTTAACTTAATTAACCCACTTCCCTGATATCATTATGAGGCTTATTAACAAGATGGCTAGTGTGAAAGTAACTTGAGAATCTCCATAGTTTACACATCTCTAAAGAGCACTCTTGTTAGTGCTGGTACCATTAATATTCCCTGGCAGAACAGAATGTGGATTCATCAAGTGAACTAGGAATGCACTGTGGAACCTCTGTTACAGTTTCACAATCAGCACCTGAAAGCAATGGTTGCTAAGCCATATTTTGAGGTATTGGTTAGGTATTGGTAGAATATTGAAATGAATCCTGCACATCTGTGGTCATTAATTTCAATGCAAGTTAAACCAATCTGAACCCCAGTGACTCAAACACAATTTGAACAATGAGAACACTAGCGTAGGACTAAAAAAGAGCTTTTCATACCATTAGTTCTGAACATTTTTGTTTACAGTTTAGCAGTGTGTTGCCTGACTGCTGATGACTTGCACTGGTCTCATCATAGTTGGAATACATTAATAAACCCAAGTGCTTGCTCAATCCTTTTAAGCAATGGCAGAAAAGGAAATAGGAACTAACTATGGAAGAACATGTAGCAATAATGGATTGAGTCTGTTACTAACGTAGGCAGTCTATATATAACTGAATTAATGTTGGTTTGCCATCAAGTTTATTATGCAATTCATCTAAATTGAAGAAGTTCAAAAGGGAGAAAAAGACCTGTCATATGGGAGGCACTACATTTGTTTTGTCTCCCATGCCATTACAGTGTTCACCCTTGAACAAAACTTTTGGTTTCTTCTATGCAGACCTATGTCTGATAATTTGAAAAAGACAAATAAAATATCTGCATATTTCCCCAGATAATTACATCCTACTGAGACTCAAATATAGGAAAATAGCTATTTATTTGCCTAGTCTTCATTATTTCAATGACGTTTCTACTGTCTTCTGGTGGGAAAACATGCATAAGTGAAGTATTTGTGGGACTGCATGTCTTTCAAAGAAAACATGGACAAAAAATTTTGAATGTTTTTTAATTCCAAGTAGATATTAAGAGTAAAATAATGGATTCCCTGTTTCCATCAGGACACAAGAAGGTTTATTCCACAAATCACTATTTCTTCACTGAAGTAGTGCTCTGACAAGATAGGAGGTTGTGACACAAATATGTCATTCTGCACTATCATGAAAACCTAGTAAGAAAAGGCATTGGCTCTTGGGCAAAACAATTTCCAATCAGTCAAATCTCAAAAATTAGCATTGTATATAATTATAATTAATGGATATTCATGTGCCATTGAATAAGGGAGCAGTTTTTACCTTTTTCATTCTACAGCTATGAAGTTTTCCAGTACACTTCTTATCACTGTTGTTGTTATTGTTATAGAAGTTTTAGTAACACCAAGCACAGCAGGGTTCTGCTATGCCAGGAGCTATACTAATCCATAGGGAGAAAAAGGACCCCACCACAAAGTGCGGTATGTGTGACAATCCCTAGTTCTTTTTATTAGCTCTGCACTATGGGGCTACTCAGGAGGAACAGAAGTAAAAGAAAGAGCAGCTTCTGGCCTCCAAATTATTTTCTTGGATTGTTTTTTCCACTTTAATAATAATTTCATGTATGATTGCAAAAACAAGCTTTTCATATGACAGTAAATGATGCAAAGCTGTCTGCATGCATTTGCTGAAAGCCTGAAACCATATCCAGGCTCTGCCTCATTCAGCCCAACTGTAGATAGTGTGGTGCCATTGCTAATAGTTTGAGCATGGGCAGAAGCAATTACTTTCCTGATAATCAATAAGTAGAAGAGCAGACATGACATCATAGTATGAAGATGTTTGCAAAATTTTCCTAAAAATTGAATGATGAGGAAAGGATGGAGCACAAGAGGATATCTCTTAACTTCCTAGAGGTGAAACCTGGAAGCTGCATGCCGTGTGTAAACTCTGAACATTGCTGGTTAGGGTTCATCCCAATTAACCTGAGCTACCTAAGTGTTATGCACATAGTCTATGCTAACCATCTAGCTTTATTCTCCAAAGACAACAAGAAAAACCTTCAGTGGGAAATAGTTAAAGGTATATAAAACCGCTTTCACTGGCAAATGCAGTAGAACAATAATTTCCCTATACCTATTCAATATTGCTTGTCATGTATGCAGGGATGACATTAATTCTTTTTTCCATACACTTCATCTAAGATGTGAAATAAGATAATTATCTAACAGGATTCTCAGTTTCCTTTTCATAATTGCAGCTTCTCAGAAGGAAATACCACATCCTGTCAAATCCCCACTTTCTCTATTCCTGATTCATGACATTTCATTCAGCACTCTCAAAAAGTTCCCCTAATAATTCCACTATTGAGTAACTACATCTAGTATCAAGACTTAAATTCAGATGTTTAAGATGCTATTTTTTACAAAAATGGAACATAACTGTGCATAAATAGGTAGGTATACAAAAAAAAAAAGAAAAAGAACTAGCTTTGAGCCATGTGTAACCTTTATAGTAAATACAAACAAGCATTTTCATAGTATCATAGAATACCAGGTTGAAAGGGACCTCAAGGATCATCTCCTGCAATCTTTTTTACAAAAAGCACCAGATAGCCCAGCACCCTGTCCAGCTGAATCTTAAAAGTGTCCAAGTTGGGGAATTCCACTTCCCTGCTGAGATTATTCCAATTACTCATTGTCCTTGTTGCTAAAAGTGCTCATCTTCTATCCAACTAGAATCTCAACAGGAGTAACTTGTACTCATTACCCCTTGTCTTTTCCATGTGTCTCGTTTTAAAAATTGACTCTCCATCTTCTTTGTAGCCACCCCTTAAATAATAGAACCATTACTTCTGTCAGGTCTCCCTTGAGCCTTCTTTTCTCAAGGCTGACCAAGTCCCAGTTCTCTCAGCCTTTCCTCATGTGACAGGCTTCGAGCCCTTGGATCATCTTTGTGGCCCTTCTCTGGACCCTCTCCAGATGCCCTCCTATTTTTTGCATAGCAGGGACAAAAATTGAACTCACTGTGCCAGATGTAGTCTGGCAAGTGCTGAGTGGGATAATGACATCTTTATCTCTGCTGGTGATGCCCTTGTTAATTCAGCCCAGGATCCTGTTGGCTTCTTTGCCACAGCAGCAGACTGTGCACTCATATTCAACTGCTTGTCCACCCGAGTCAGGTTCCTTCCCACTGAGCTCTGAGAGAGCTGAAGTTTTCTATAAACTACACCCTTTGTCTTAGTACAAACCGTCATCACACTCAACATGATCCCAAACTCCACAATGTTGTCATCACTGCAACCAAGGCTATCAATAACATTTCAATATAACAATAAAACGTTACAAGATATTACAAAGCAGTGCCTCTTTCCTTGCTGGCACATGTAACAGTTGTATAAGGAAGCAGCCCTCTATGCATTCCATTAACATGATGGATGATGTCAGCTGTTGTATTGTTCTTCCAACAAATGTCTGGGTAGTTGAAGTTACCTGTAAGTACCAGGTTCTGTCGACCCAAAGCTTGTTGAAGTGACGCAAATATTGCTGCATCGGCCTTATTATTCTGGTTTGCAGGTTGGTAGAAAATGCCAACTATAGGATCCCCCCAGAGAAAATTTTGACCCAGAGGCATTCAATAGGACTTACACAATTACTGTAGTTGACTTCTACATATTCTGACTTTCCTTATCATACAGCATGACTCACCTTCCTCTTCATCCCTGCCTGTCTTTACGAAACAGCCTATTGCCATTCATCATAATTCTTCAGTCATGTGATTGTCCCACCATGGTTCAGTTATTCCTGTGATATCATAAGTTTCTGACTGATGCACGAAGTTCCCGTTCCTCCTTTTTATTCCCCAGACAGTGTTCATTGATCAACACACACTTGAGGTGTCAGGTGACTGCCTTCTGGTTCTATCTGGCCAGGCAAATAAAGAAAAGTCATCACTACTCTATTGGCCTGACTTATTTCACAGTTGGTTGCAACAGCTTAAGTGTTGGCATGTTGGACCCCACCCCTGGAGTCCTCCTGTTTAAAGCCAAGCTCATCAAGTTGTCCAGCCTGCTGCCAAAGACCACCCTTCCTCTTCCAGAGAGGTGAATTCCATCCCTCCCCAACAGGCTGCAGTCATAAAGAATGTCCTGTTCTCAGGCCAGCAGATGGGTGCCCTTAACAGTGCGTCATCCACTACAAGCATTTGTCATTTCCTTCTGTGGCATCCACTGCATGCTGCTGGTACAGTTTCCCCTTGCAGACCTGGTTCATGGGTATCTGCAGCAGTTAAAGCTTCATATCTATTTTTGGTTGCAATGCTGGAGGGTGGAGAATGAAGCAGGGTCAGGCTTTTGTGGGTCAAGAGGGTCAAAGGTGTCACATTGTTTGTGTTGTGTGCTACAGGTTCTGAAATCACTTATCTGTCTCCATGTCAGCCTCTCTAGTACTGCATAGCCTTTTAACCATCTCCTGCAACTCAGCCAGCTGATGGAACACCCTGTGCACATCTTTTGTGGATATTTACTTTTTCTCCAGAGGAAGGATGTCAATCACTGCAACCTACTGCCTCCACTGAAGTCTCCTTTCTTACCAGTCCCATCTTCACGGAAGCCTCAAACATCTCAGAGGCTTTTTCTGTAGAAACGCTGGCTTTATAGCTGAGGCATGTGCCCACTGTTATGGCAGAGACTTAGAGCACTTCTCTGGGCTGTGGGCCCACAGGCAGGGTGCACAGCCCTTCTCACATGCCCTTCTGTCCAAACTGCTGTACTCCCTCAATCCCTGTTTGCCCTCTTGATCCCCATCTCCCCATCCTGGTCCCACCACGCCCCAGGGCCATTTCAGTGTCCCACAGTTGCTCCTGCCAAGGCCTGAAGGACAGAAACCTCTCTCATGAGAGCTGCTGGCTGCAGGCAGGAGTTCCCTGCCCTGCCTTGGGTGTCCCTGGCACCAGGAACCCCCTGTACCCTTTGATCTACGCTCAGCCACGCACCTTGCTATTACCACCACTGCATGCCTCACTGACTTCCCTTAATATTCCAAAGCAGATAATTTATACTTTTTTCCAATATTAAATTATTGAACAATTAAGAATTTTAATGCAAAAATAAATTGTGTACATTTTAATCCAGCCTGCAACAAAAACAATTAGAAATAAGGCAGAAGCTCTCTATTTAACAGCTAAAAAATTGCAGCCTGAGGCCTCAAATAACAGCTCAATCAACTCAAAACTGTTCCTTTACGAAAAACTGGTTTTGCTCCTGCTCCCTATAAACCTGTTAGCAGCCCTCAACTTCAGAGCATGTATCAGCCTTTGTAGATTGGCAGGCTGTTACAGGATTAGAGGCAGCAAACAAGTTTTCACAGAAATTGCCTCTTCTGGCAATTCACAAGGGTCTTACGCAAGTGGTGAGACAACCATACAACTCTGTTTAAATACACATAGGTATCACTGAAGGGAGCCTCTAACTGGCCAAAAGGTTGCTTTGTCAGTCTTTTAGGCAGCAATAACACATTTAATTATTTTAATAAACTTCACATGCATTGACACATAAGACATGCACACCTCCCAAGCATATACCAGGTCATGAAGTGCAAATAGCTAATGTTAGCCAACAGAGAGATAAGTAAAGTCAAAGGAATTAAATAATCCCTGCTAAGGACAAAGCAATTAAATAATCCTTGCAGGATCTCAGATACACAAATTACACACATTCATACTCACAGTGAAAAAAAGCTAACATGTAACTAGTGATGCAGACAAGCACTGCACTGTTTGGCATGTCAACAAAATTGTGGGAAATGCAAGTTTTTGTAGAACCACAGAATGGTTTGGGTTGGAAGAGACCTTTGGAGATCATCTGATTCAACTCCCCTGTTCAAGCAGGAACTTAAAACTTGTCAATAGAGTTCAACTGGAAAGTTGAAGAGAGGCTCCAAAACACATTAGTAATGGAAGTAGAAAAAAAAACTGAATAAGTGATTCTATGGTGTAGATACCAGCATGCAATGACCCTTTTATTTTCTGTACTCCGTGCTGCACTCCAACAAAGATTATTTTTGTTCTCTGATTAAAAACATCTTACCAAACATGTTCATCTACCATTGTCAACAGAAAGGCAATATGGACTATATCCAAATAAAGATTTCAAGAGCTACCTCAGGATTTCAGTGACTTTTTGGGACTTAACAGACAAATTTAATTAAAAAAAAAACCAAACCAACAAAAAGACCCCCAAACTTGTTCACCCAGCAGACCAGAATGTGAACTGATAAGATACCTCTATCTTCAACTTAGAAGATCCCTGAGCTCCTGTTGTTGCCATCCTGTTCACACCCAAAAGTTCTGTGCGCTGAAAAAGTAAGCATCCTGTTCTAGCAAGCCTATGAGATTCCAGGGCCACACTAGACACACCTGTGAATTCAATCTGGTCTAATAGACCCAGAGTACAACCAACACATGTGTATTATTTCAAAACATAGTACTGATGACATTAATTTCATTTAGCTTTGTGGGCACTGAAGATGGTGACACATTTTCAGCCTTTAGCCAGAGCTAATAAATTGCTCACCATGATGAGGTTCTCAGTCATCTACACACCCTAATCACTAGGGGATCACTAGGAAGACTTTGAAGCATCTACACTGAATTATTTTGCTAGTGGAGGCAGTAACTGTTTCAGATAAAACCCTTAGTCTTGATTCAGAAGCCGAATCAGTCATTTTAACCTCCCAAATGAGCATCGTAGCTGCTGGGCTGCAGAGCCAAGCTCCATTGTTCTTGCCCTTTAGGTACCCTCTTTAACATCCTCATGCAGCCACTCAGCTAAAGGCACTCATACCCATGCTCAACCATTCCTGGACAGTGGCTGTAGGCAATAAGAGGCTATTGAAGAAGTTGGCACCTCTTTACCTGCTTGCTATTCATTTCTTTTTAATTCCAGGTACACAAAATTACCCATCTGCAGCCTGTAAAACATGGAATGATCTATGCCACCCAGAATGGTCATTTCCTCTTTTTTACTGGTAGGTAGAACTTCTTCCCACTCCTTAACCTCTGCATTTCTTGCTCAGCCTCCAGAGTCTCCCATCTCCTCATCCCACTGGGGGATTATAGCCACCTACCTTTGGTTTCTGGATTCACTGTAAAGTCTGTAAGCCTATGAGCTAGGTGAGTGTCCACCATCAAAGTCTTAAAGTGCACCTACCCACCAAATGAGTTTATCCTTTCTGGCTACAGTCTTCCTTATAAATCCACAGCTGATTTCTTCTGAAAGCTGTAGAAAAGCTTCAAAGTGTCAAGTGAGATGGCATTTCTTGACAACAAGGTTGACAACAACCTATGTCATAGAAAATTAGCCTAAGAAGACTCATGAACTAATCTTCAACTTCCACACATTTTCTCAAATGACAAAAAAAAAAAAAAATCAACCTGCAAAAAATAAGTGATGAACCAAAAGTATTGAATTTTCAAAATCACAGAGAAGATCCCATTCAGAGACAGGTATTATGCTCCAAATGAAAGCATAAAGAATATGCACACTTGACCCAATTATCCTATAGCAAATAATTACCCTGCTTGTTCCTGAGCAGGGCACTCTCCACGAGGATTATGTTCTCTTGTTTATCTTGCATGACAAGAACTCTATGTGGAGCAATCACAAAACAGAGGAAGGAAGACAGGAGTCTTTGGATGAAGAACAGCAATGTTCTGCTGTGCCAAAAATAATTGCTTCATTGGTCTGCCTCTCTGCAAGAGGTTCTGTTCCACATCAACTAACAGTCCTCCCAATAAGGAAGAATGGGTTGGTTTCTTGGTCTTTTATTTATTGATTTTTTTAAACTCAAGCCATTCCCATTAAGCAAGAGATGTCAAAGTGATTTGAAATATAATAGTTTGGGTTGGAAGGAATCTTTAAAGGTCATCTAGTCAAAGCCCCCTGCAATAAGCAGGGATCTCTTCAGCTAGAGCAGGCTGCTGAGAGTCCTGTCCAACCTGATCTTGAATGTTTCCAGGGATGGAGCACCTAACACCCATCTGGGCAACCTGTTCCTGTGCTTCACCACTCTCATTGTAAAAAATTTCTTCCTTATATCTACTCTGAATCTACCCTCTTTTATTTTAAAACAATGAGACTTTGTCCTATTACTACAGACCCTATTAAAAAATCTGTCCCAGTCATGCTTATAAGCCTTCTTTAAGTATTGAAAGGACACAACAAGGTCTTCCTGGAGCCTTTTCTTCTCCAGGCTGAACAACTCCAGCTCTCTTAGAGCTATTTCATTGCTTTGATTTTTTTGTGGCCTTTCTCTGTACCCCCTCCAACAGGTCCATGTCTCTCCTGTGCTGAGGACTCCAGAGACAAATGCAGTGTTCCAGGACAGTATCACAGATTAAGTGATGCACTTCACCCATAAGAGAGAAGCAGCAATATGTTTATTGATATAAACAAGCAATTTAACAAAGTCTGATAGTAAATATGACAGCGGTTTAACAAGATTTAATTCAAGGTACACTTGATTTTTTACTGCATAAAGGACAGAGTCAGACAAAACTGTCAGAGACATCCTCCTGTTGAGTCACAAGGTTCAGAAAAAAACCTTTTTCTAAACTGCTTTCCGAGGGGAGTTTAGATGCAGCTGGATGCACATAGTCCCAGACTAGGTCAATAGTTTATGCCACAAGGATAACCTGTGCACAAGCAATTCTTTATATCACTCATCTATGATTTCAAAGTTCAGCATGCTGTTAATCACTTACCGAGAATCTGTTGCAGTAAGAAGTCTCTCAGCCGTGAGAAGTAGACATGAGAGGCGTTCCTGCTCAAAGGGAGATCCTGGCATGCAGTTCATTCCTACACAGGACACCTCAATGGGCCCAGGCTGTCTGCTATTCATGGGATAAGAAGATTAACTTACAGTCATACTTACATGCCAGCCAGATTTTAAGTTGTTGCACACTCAACTAGCTCTGAGTTTTGAGCAGAACTAACTGCCCTTAGTTGTTGAGCAAGATTTAGGGCCCTTAGTATTGTGTTGTTATCTTTAAGTCAGACACAGCCATCACAACCACCACTGGTGGCTCTTACTTAAGCAGAAAAAGGCAGGGTGGGGACCACAATGTCACAGTGGTGTCTCACAAGAGGAAAGCAGAGGGGCAGAATCACCTTTCTTGATCTACTGATCACACATCTTTTGATGCAGCCCAGGATGCAGTTGTCTCTCTGGGCTGTGAGTGCATTGCTGGCTAAGTCCAGCCTTTTATCCACCAGTGTATCCCCAAGTTGTCTCAGTAGGGCTACTCTTGTTCCCTTCATCCCCCAGCCTGTATTGGTACCAGAGATTGTCCCAACCCAGGTACAGAACCTTGCACTTGGCCTTGTTGATCCCCATGAGACTTCCATGGGACTACTTCTCAATCTTGTCCACCTCTCTCTGGATGGCATCCTGTCCTTCAGGGCTGTCAACACATCACTGAGTTTAGTGTCATCTACAAATTTGCTGAGAGTGCACTCAACCCCACTGTCTATGCCACCGATAAAGGTATTAAATACTACTGATCCCAATTTTGAAGCCTGATGACACAACTCATGACTAATCTCCATTTGGATATTGAACCATTCATCAACAGTCTCTGGTTGTGGAAATTTGGGTCTTCCTAAAAACTTGTTTTGGTAACCCTGTAGCCTTAGAATGAGCCAGAAGAAACTGGACAGCTGAATCTTTGCTTTACTGACAGAAAAGTTCTTTAGAAGACATTATTCTGCTAAACAGACTTCATGGAAATGGCAGACAGGCACATGAACTACAGATTTACACACTAATCTGGCACATATAAATTGAAGCCTCTTTACCTAGAACTGCTCACCCACTCTAGATGGTGACAGTATAAGGATCTACTTACATGGGAGATGAGTGTCGAGGTGCCTTTAACAGTTTATGGAAGGTGGTGTGCTGGTTTGGGCTGAGATACTTAACTTTCTTCACAGTGGCTGACATGGGGCTCTTTTATGGATTGTGCTGAGCAGAGTTGGTAATACAGAGATTTTTTGGTTATTGCTGAGCAGGGCTTACACAGAGCCAAGGCCTTTTCAGCTTTTTGTACCACCACTCTAACAAGGAAGATGGGGGTGCATGGGAGGTTGGGAGTAGACACAGCTGGGACAGGTGATCCAAACTGACCAAAGGGATATTCCATACCATATGACATACCATACCATATGGCTCAGTATATCAAGCTGGGGCAAAAAAGAAGGAAGGGGTGGGGGGGACACAACACATTTGGAGTGATAGCCTTTGTCTTCCCAAGTAACTATTGCACATGATGGGTCCCTGCTCTCCTGGAGATGGCTGAACACACCTACCTGCCCACGGGAAACAGTGAATTAATTCCCTGGTTTGCTCTGCTTATTTGCACAGCTTTTGGTTTCCCTATTAGACTGTCTTTATCTCAGCCTGTGAGTTTTCTACCTTTTATCCTTCCAGTTCTTTCTCCTGATCCTGCAGGTGAGGGAGTGAGCAAGTGACTGCCTGGGGCTTGGCTACTGAGTGGGGTTAAACCATGATAGTCCTTGTTTGGTGCCCAACAAGGGGCTTGAAGGGTTTGAGATAATGACAGATCTGATCGTGATGTGCTAGACTAAATTTCTATCTGTTAGTGCTGTTTAGCTGGTAATGAGTGGGCACCTATGCTTGCCATGGGGCTCGCTTTCCTGACTGCATGTTAGAGCCTAGTGCTAGTTAGTGACTGCTTTTTGCTTTTGCTGCTTGCTGTAGTGCTCTGCCACTTACCACCTTACTGAATTGTGCATGGGAACATCTTGATAACAGCCATGGCAACGTGCTTGGGCTGGCAGGTGGCCAGGGTGCTCCTGCTGTTTCTGTGCTGCTGCACTGGACAGGCTGGAGCATTGGTCTGAATCTTAGCTGAAGCTCAGAGGGAGCAAGCAGCTGCATGGTGCTTGGTTGCTGGCTGAGGTTAAACCACAACATCTGGGCAACAAAGGAAATGGAGCACTGAAGAGAGCTGGCTGTTGGCAGGTGGTCACTGCACTCCCACTCCAAGTGGATGCAACAAACATGAGGAATGGCTGGGAAAGGAAGGAAAAAGACTCTTTCAGTTAGAGGATAATTTCTATCCAAGGAAAGTAAAGGGAAAGGAAGGCAGCCAGCATTACATTTGTGTCTTACAATTACTAATCTGAGAGCATTGCTAACTCCTGAACAGGAGTGATTTCCCTGAACCATTTTCCAGTAGCTGACCAGTGAGGGGAAAAAAAAAGGGATGAAAAAAGATTAAGGTACCAGGGGAAGACCTACGTTGGATCAGGATGCACTCTGGTTCATTTATGAGAAGTAATGATTGAATGTGGCTGTCAATACTCAGGGATCAAAAAGGTCTTTTTCTAAGGACATGAAGTCTCCATGTGATATGTTAGCATTCTAGGAAACAGTCCCAAGCTGACAGGAATTCAAGAGGCTGAAATTCTCTACAGGGTTCTGCTATTTGAATGTAAAGCAGGTACTGACGTCTCTGCAAATATTCTAGCTCACAAAATAAAGTTCAAAACCACATGTTGATAAAAATATACAGGTACAGATAGAGCCAGACAAGCAGACTTCCATGTTTGCACCAGCAACAGAAGATATTACCCTGACATGTACACCCAAAATAAATAGATAGATGCCAGGAGAGACTGGATTAACCTGACAAATAGACACCTTCTCTAATGTCCTGTTGGCACAGAAACATTGTAGAGCAGAAGGGCAATGGTTACATTAGTTGTGTGTTTGCCAGAAAATTTCCCTGACAGGGAAGTATAAAATTTCCTTCCAGTAAATAATATGGGGAGGGACTTGAACAGTCATCCCCTCCACAGATGACAGAACAAATGCTCACATTAGCCCCTGATGTATCTTTGTTGCATCTTTGAGTTCTAATAAATCAGAGTCCAGTTCATGTTCAGATCAGTACTCTCTGATATATAAATATTCAAAATAATAAGGTAGAGTTTAAAATTAAAGTTACCAAAATACTTCAAGCAGACATTGCCTGATCAAAGCAGGAGTAAAAGAGAGCCACTGTAGTTTTACTCTCTGGTTTTCTCCATAATAATGTGCTTACAGTTCCTGAAGATCTCTAAGACCTCAATGACCATTTTATGACGAAAGTTATAAACATGTACACAAAAAAAGAAAAAAAAAAGTTGACTACAAAGATAACATACTCCCTAGTAATAACAACTGATCAAAGAGGAAAACCTTTTGCAGTTCTCATAGAAGCAAGCTGGGAAATCCTTCATGCACATTAAGGAAAGTTAAATATTATGGACCCTTTATTAGGATGTATACATACAGAAGCTGATTAGTTTCTTCAGTAGTGCCATGTTACATCCTATCATCGCCTTCCAGAGTTTTATGCAGTCTTCTTGGGAAACCTCATGATTATGAAATCACTGTGGAGACAGGCATTTTTCTTTAAGTCAGCTTGGAAAGAAGTATTCCCCAAAATTAGAGTAATAAAATCTGGCAGCTCACCTTGCCTTCCTGTTATCCTACACTGATAAGCTGAAATTCTGTTCGTCATCATAATGTTCAATTGAAACAGACAGTTTCTATCCACAGTATCACCCAGACAGTTAAAATACTTAGGCACCTTCATTCTTCCCAAAAACAAAAGTGAAAAATCAAATGAGCACAGACACCAGTCTCATCATGCAGCAGAGGAGCCACTCATCCTGCCAGCACCCAGCACATGGCAATTTCACAGTGTCACTGTGCACTCGCAAAGCAAAGGAAAAGCAGCTCCTCAACACGAATAAACATCTGTTAGTTCTGGGTCCTGGTGCCAGAATAACTTCTCGGGTTTCTTTGGAATCTTATATTCTAGACAGACAAATCACCCTAGAGGAAACCAGGAATTCACTTCCCATTCTGCTCACCCCATCACCTGGCCACCCCCATCATTCCTTTGTGGGCATTTTCATGAAGGCCAAGGGAAATGTGATCCTTTCTTGCACGCTGGCTGGGGAAGGCACAGAGGGCACACATCTCCCACTTGGCAGCCCCCAGCTTGGCAATTAAACTGCTCACTTTGGACACAGGACTTTTGAGGTGCTGCATTTCCCACATCCATGGAAAGAATAAAATAGCATAGCACAGCACAGCATACAACTTCTTGTCTGCTGCTGTGGGGGGCACTATGAAGAGCAAGTCCATCAAATTTCCTTCGGAAATGGCATCATCCTAATTGTGCTGCATTATGGTGGAAGAAATGAGATAGAAGGCTTCTTGATGTCACTTTTTGTTTTACTCCAGTGTCCAGTGTGTCTCACACAATCGGCAAAGCACTTTCCAAGGGCAGCCTGGATGCAGTTGGAAATGCCCCTCTGTCGTGGCATTCCAAAGAGAGGGTCAAAAATAAGCCATTTATGTTCTGACTGAGAACTTGGAATTACAAACATCCATTCCTGATGTACAAACATAGCTCTGCATTTTGAAATTAAAATACACCATGCTTTCTGAGACGTGGTTGTGTCGTGCTTCACCATAGTCTTCCACTGAGCGCAAAGACTTTATGAAAATAGACAAAAAAGAGGAATTCAGTCCTTAGCTTCTTGAGAGCTGCACTAGCGTTCACAGCTGATTTTACAACTTTTCTAGACTACCTCTATAGTAAGAATCAAACCAAGACCTTTTTACAGTGAGGATTCTCAGATACTGGAACAGGTTGCCCAGACAGGTTGTGGAGTTTCCACCAGTGAAGATGTTCAAAATTGGACTGGACAGTGTCCTGAGCAACCTGCTCTAGTTGACCCTTCAGCAGGGCAGGGTGGACTAGATCTCTAGACAGCTCTCCAACCCAAACTATTCTGTGAAATTTATTTTGCTTTACAATTAATTATGACATTTTAATTTCCTATTTTTTTCAGCTGAGAAATGAAAAGTAGCTAAAGAACAATATTAACATAAATAAAGCACAGAAAAATTGTCATTTTTCCTTTGTAAATGAAACGTTCCAAACAATAGAGCATACAAGATAGAATTCCTGACAAGGTTTGGGAAAAAAAATCAAGGAACTGAGAAAAAAAGAAATACATATGAAATGCTATCTCATGGCATTTTATTTCAAATAACATGATTGCAAAAGATCTTTGCAATGGTATAAGGAAATTGCTTGACACTAAAGGCATTTATTATAAGGACAGAAATCACAGATATTTTCTACCTATGAAACACAGAGCAGATAGAGATTTTCATTAATGCACACTTGGAAATAATTACTCATGGAGCTGAGAAACTAAAAAGTGGTGAGTTTGTTGACACCCCTTCCTCCTAATTTCATAAGAATTTACACGTCACAGTTCTATTTTAAGACTACATTCACCACGCAGACAACTAAGTATGAGTTAGCAGTGTATGAACATGAGTCAACAACACAACCTTGTGATGGCGACAGTCGACCACACTGGGGGCTGCATTAGCAAGAGCATAGCCAGCACTTCAAGGAAAGTGATTATCTTCCTCCATTCAGCACAAGACCTCATCATCACTACCGTGCTCAGGGCAGAGGTCCCCAGTACAAGAGAGATATCAGCTCACTGGAGTGAGACCAGTGAAGGGGCACCGTGATAGCTGGGTCCTGGACCACCCAATGTACCAGGGCACAGGACCTAGATCTAGTCTGGAGATGACCATGGGTGGGGAGCATCCTCTTGCTATCTTCAGAAATGTGATGGGAAGGTAGAGGGAAGACAGAGCCAGACTGCTCTGAGAGACATCTTGGGAAAGGACAAGGACTAACTGTCACAAATTGTATAAGAGAAATTCCAGTTAGATATTGTCACAGGCAAAAACAATTCACTCCTTCAGTGAATTTCCATGAATTTAATTTATTTACCAATTAACAATCTATTAATTACAGATCCTGGTATCAAGGAAGACTGAAAAAAACCAAACAACCCTCAGGAAAAAACCTGCTTTCCTTCACACACTTCTTCCTCCCCCAGACCTTTTGCTCCTCAGTGCCCTCACCCAGGCCATGCTCAGCTCCATTGCAGGAGACTGGGACCAGCATACGTGTGGCTGGTTCCTTCACTGGCAGCAGCTTCTCCAGGCTGCACCTTTCAGCTCCTGCTCTAGCAACACCTTAGAACCAACCCCTGCCCAGGTATCCTCTTCTCTCTTCCCTCCTCCTGCTCCATTGTGGACTTCTTTCCTCCTTCTCCTCCCACCCTGGCCTTGTTTCTCCGTCTGCTTAGTGTTTGCCACTGTCACTTTAAGACACTTTCCCAGAGGTGCTGCAGACTGCCCTGAGGATGGGCCCAGCCATGCCTCAGGTTGGGTCTTTTGGATCCTGCTGGCATTGACTGTGACCAGCTCAGGGCAGGCCTGGTCTCTCCTCACAGAGGCCTCTCCTCCAGCCCTTCTACCAAAACTTTGACATTTATGAGGGGAAAAATCGTGATGAAGTAGTCAAACACTGAAGCAGGCTGCCCAGAGGCTCTGGAATATGCACCCTTGAAAGTAACTCCAAGCTCCTCTGGGCAAAGCCCTGAGTGACCTGGCCTAGCACCCATGGCAGCCCTTCTCTGAGCAGGATAAAAGTGAGATGAGCGCCAAAGGATCCTTCCAACCCAAATTATTCCATGATTCTACAAAACTATTGGAATCACTTCCAGGCTCAGTAACTGTTTGGAAGACACAAGAATACAGAGACCAAGCAGAAAATGTTTGTCTGCATTACTAAGGACAGCTTTACCTTTCAAAATAAATAAATATTACCACAGAGTTTGTGAGCAGAGACAACAGGCAGCTGTGACCAGAGCAGGAGACAAGCCCTGTTCCGAGGAGAGGGAAATGGAGGTTGAAGTGGCAAACTGAGCAAGAGTTTTCAATGAAAAAAAAGGCTGTGAAGCGGGGAGGCTCACCAGCCAGGCACATGTTGTTTCTTAATTTCAAACACTGTGCATGAAAGAAAATGCATTTGCTTTCCCTACCCTGGTGTCTCTTCAGCTAGGAGCTGGCTCAGCCCTGGAGCCTTTTTGACACTCAGGCCACAACCAAAGTAATGTCTGCATTTGTGAGCCTGCCTGGGCTGTGCCTGAGAGAGACCTGAGCTGAATTATTCTTCTTGCTTCTGGCAGGGTACAAATGCCCCAGAGACAGACGGTGGGCCCTGCTGTGGAAGAGAGAAGGTTCTGGCACCGCAGTTTCAGGGTGGGGTTGAGCATGGGTCTCCTGCTCTCCTGAGAAATGATCTGATCATGAGTGCTGCACAATAGGGACGCAACTCAGCTACCTGAATGGGAGCTGCTTGTTCTTTTGCTTTTCAAGTTTTTTCTTATAGCTGCTCTTTGACTGGACTTAAAGTGGACAGTGTCAGGCACATTCTGACACTTCATAGAGATGAGGCCACCGGGAATATTAGAAAGTAATTGATTGTATGGCTGGGTCCCCAGGCATCTTGAAGAGGCAAGTACAACTTGCTTAAATGTGGGGCACCAGCTATCCCTCTCTGCTTTCTTCTTAGGCATGTCAAGTATATATCAGATTGTTTGACCATCCAAATAAAACATCCCATCAATGGAGTTCCCCATCTTTTTTCACTTGCACCATCACCCAGTGGATTTCTTCCACATGGTGATGAACAGCAATCAAAGTCTTTTGCCCTTTTTCTTGTGCTTGCTTCAACAGCAGCTTTCTCATCAAGGTGAGATTGATTCCAATAGGGGTAGGCTGTAGATCTTATATATAATTAAATCATAACAATGGATAGATGTGGAATTAAATCATAACAATAAATAAGATATAACAGGAGCTGCTAAAATCACATCTTATAATTTCAACAAAGTTACACACACAAATATAAGGGTGATTCAATCCGTCATAAGGTTGTCTACAAGTACAAAGTCACAATAAGTCCTCATACAGGCACATCCACTCCCTCAGGCCCATACTCTGTTCTCTCAGGGGATAGGGTGCAGCTCCATTGTGATTTAATTCTGACACAAGGATTGGGTGTTTAGTATATACCATAGATTTGTGTATTGTTAAAACAAGAACTGTGGCTTTACTCTTAGTTGGGTTATAAGTGATATTAACTAGTTAACACCAAGAGTGGAACTCCCTTTTAAATCTACTTGCATTATCTCAGGTTACCTTTTGAATTTCAGTGGGCAATTGCTTTCATCTCCTTTAAAATTTCTGCCACAGTAAATTGCACCCACAACTGAGAAGCATGTGCGGTGGAGAATGTTACTGATTAGGACAAATAAAGAAGTGATGGTCTCCACCTTGTGGGTCAAGCTTGTTGATGTGTGAACCAAATTTAGTTCATGCTGGCAATGATTGCTCCTGCAAGAAGGATAAGCAGTACTTCGATGGATAGCTTCATCTTCAGTGGGGGTGCATGGCTTAATTCCCAGTATCATTCCTGGGAAGAGAAAACAATACAAGGAGGGGTTAGTCCAGACAGTGGCTAAAGTTGTTTAACAGCTCACGCTAGTGATAAAAGTCCTTTTTCCCCTCTCAGGATATCTCTGTTCTGTCTCTTTAAATGCAGCTGAGATGAATAGTAAAGATCTCTGGTCCGTCAGGGACAGTTTGGCCTTAACATTCCTCAGGCAGAATCTCAACTTTCAATTCATGACTTGCTTGCCATACTGCTGTTGCTTCCTCCACCTTTTTGGGGGACGGCTCCTGCGATTAGAGTTGCCCTCCATGAGTGGGATGCTCTCTGAATTTGACTTACCAGTTTCGCAAAATTTAGCACAGCAGCGGTAAAAGGCACGGAATATCAAAACCCAGAATGTTTTCAATATGAACTTTAATTGCAGAGTGAGTAGCTGACATCCGTTTCTCAATATCTCCTCCTTTCTTTTTCCCGATCGCGTTCCGCAAGCACTGCCTCCGCCTGCAGCTCACTGTGCCTTTCCCGGCCCTGCTGAGCCGCGAGCAGCCCCTGTGCCTGCAGACTCTTGGAGCGCTCCGAGCAACGCCTCCGCTGGCAGCCTCCCCTCCTTCTGACGGCGCTCAGCAGCGAGCAGCCTTCAGCCTCCTTCCAATCGCACTCCCTTTCACTATCGCACTCGGCGGCAAGCAACGCTTGCTACCGAAGTCTGTTTCCTCTCTCATTTAACTGATCCTGCAGTCCTTTCACCAAATCCTCTAGAGGTCAAAACATTTCTCCCGCTGCCTGTTTGTAGGCATACCTCTCCTTTTGGGCAAAAAAATTGCAGGTAAAACTGCTTTACTTTTCCCCTTCCATACCTTCTGTTTGCTTAACACCACATTTATCCATTTAAGCCCTGCCTCGGGGCTATACGAATGTCCATTTGCATATTCTGTCCCCGGGGGAGTTGGGCACACATTATATTCTTCCCATCACTACCTATCCAGAATTCACAGGTGATATCCCCAAATAGACCCCTTTAAGCAAGGCATCCTGTCCATGATGCCAAAAAAGGGATATCACACCCTTAAAAGGGAGCACCCAAGATTCGTAAATGCTCATGGTTGAAAGAAATGACAAAAGTTAGAGGGGTCACAAAAAATCACAAAGTTTTATTATACAATTGGTGTGGAAATTGACCTTACAAGCACAAGGAATGGAAGAAGGAAGGAAGGCAGGCAGGCAGGAAGGCCAAACAGTAGTTCACTGGAATCTCATTTTGAAACTTCCAGCAAATGCAACATAACAACAAAGAGAGAGATTGTGCCTTCATTCTAAAAATACCAGAAAGCCTGACTTGCTGGAAGCCCTGCCCAAAGGAGCATATTCTATCTTATTAGAACTTAATATAAAGTGCATGAATAGGCCAGGGAACAAGGACAAGTATTCAGATTCTGGGATAAGACTGGCATGTATTACCTGCTTGAACACCACTCTGAACTGAGAGTTGATGGAGTCATCTTTCCATGCTGTAGGCCAGATCCCCAAGCCCCAGAGATAACCTAAAGGCACTGGCCTGTGCCCAGTGGGTAACCTGACTGGGTAGCTACTGCCACCAGGCCAGTTCCTAGATTTCAACAAGTTAGGAGCTACAGGAAATAGCTTGTAAGTGCCTGACATACCTGTCTTAGAACACCTGTGCATGGAAACCAGAGCCTGACTGGTTGTTTTACACTCACAGGTACCAAGCCTATCTTCCCTAGTTTGGAAAGAAGAAATACTTAAAACTTTCTTTGCCAGCACGGGCAGGTGAGGAGAGAGTTGATTCTTTCAAAGGCAAGAAGAAACGCCTGCCTGTGACATATTGTCTGGACACCTCTCTAGCACTGTCACATCTGAGCTTAATGTTCTTCTCAGCCAGATGCCTCTCAAATAACTGTTACTAGTGTCAAGACCGCCAGGCTGCAGGACAGTTTCTGGACTTGGAAAGATCCTATCATTGCTACTGCATAAAGCTCTGGCACATCACACTGGTGATATTCTGGTGACTTGCCAACTGGAATTGTTAACCCTTTTTTCAAAGTCTTTTATTTCTTCTGCTGTCACTCCCCTGTTTTGTAAACCTGTACACTGAGAGAGCAAGCACTGCAAGATGTACATCACCACTGTCTATGTTCTGCTCTCAGACAGAAGAATCTTGCATAGAAGTACAATAACGACTGCAGCAGCTTCGGGGAAAACACTAAAAAAGCCGATGACATCTAGAGGATGAAATGGAGGCGCGGGGCCGTGCCGGGAAGGGGCAGGGTCTGCAAGGAGCCACAGCCGGGCTCCAAGCCGTGGGTCAGCACGGCGGGCGCTGCAAACGGGCCGGACCCCACGGAGCCAGAAGCGGAGGGGAAGCGGAGGGGAAACGGAGGGCAGGGAGGACACGAACCCGGGACGGGGCGCGGCGGGGGGAGCCTGGTCTGCCCGCCCGGCCCCCCTGACAGTCCCAGGGAGGCGGTGGAAGGCCCGCTGAGTCATGGCGGGGGCGGTTCCGCCCATTGAAAAATGCGTTCCGAGGACCTGACAGGCAGAGCGCTGTTCTAAACTGCTTTCCTTCTCATCTCCGTTTCCTCTGGCGCCGGCAGAGCCCGCACCGTCGGGTCCCGGCGTGGGTCACACCCGCGGCGAGGAGCTGCCGCCAGCAGCCCGTGCCCGCCTCGCCCATGGCGGGGCCGCGGGACCCCGCGGAGCGCTGCTCCTGCCGCAACACCGACTGCGTGGAGCGGCCGCTGCGCCGGCTCTTCGAAGGGCTGGCGAGCGGCGTGGCCGCCTGCCCCTGGCCCTTCCTGCTAGTGCCGCTGCTGCTGTCGNGCGGTCGGGCGGCTTGGGAGCCTGCTTCCTCTTCTTGCCGCAGCGGCAGGCGAACGACATCGAAGGGCAGTTCACGCCGACGTGGGGGCCCGCCAAGGCCGACCGCGACTTCGTGCGGCGGCACTTCCCCTCCAACGACTCGGAGCGCTTCTCCGCCCCGCGGCTGCCCACCGAAGGCGCCTACGCCGCCCTCATCGCCGTGGCGACAAACGGGACCTCGGTCCTGGACCCGGCGGCCTGGGCAGAGGTGCTGCGGCTGAACGCGACCGTGCACGACGCCGAGTACGAGCGGCTCTGCGCCCGCACCTCCGGCGGCTGCGCCAGCCCCAACCCGCTGCTGTCGCGGTGGGGCCATGCGGGACCGCCCCCCCCGGGGAGCCTCCGCTTCCCCGTCAACGACGGCGTCTTCCTGGGGGCCGCGCTGGGCGGCGTGGAGACGGACGGCGGGCTGGTGCGCAGTGCGCGGGCCCTGAAGCTGATGTATTACCTGCGGGAGGACGGCCCCGAGGCGCAGGACAGCCGGCACTGGCTGGAGAGCTTCCTGCAGAACATCTCGTCCAAAGTGGAGGAGTTGCGCCTCGGCTCCATTCAGGTAACGCAGGGGCGGGTACGGCCGTGCGGAGCCGCCGAGCCCGAAATGTCCGGGGAGCCCCGTCGCGAAAAGGGAAGGGGTAAGGAGATGGTGGCAGGAGAAGGTGAGCAGGTTGCGATGGCCAGGGCAATGCTCCTCTGCCAGCTTGGTGTTTGGCCTTGCCTGTGCGTGTGTACAGAGACCAAGAAGAAGAGGAAAAGTGCTTCTTCGTTTCTTTCCTTGTTGTTTTAACGGCAGGTGACCTACTTTACTTCGCTGTCCAGACAACAGGAGTTTGAAGGAAATACCAAGAGTGTGATCCCGCTCTTCTCCATAACATATTTCCTGACAATAACCTTTGCAATCATCTCTTGTCTAAGGTAAAATATCTCTAAGCTATGGCTCAATGAGCAGTGATCTCTGCTCTTCTTTACCTCCCTCAGCTGGTTTCTGCTCTTGCCGAGAGAAGGCATTCTTGAAGCTGCAGACTTCCGGTGACATAGGCAAAATGTATTTCTTTGCTTTTTCTTGTCTACCTATGTGTATTTCCCAACTGCTTAGATGGCAGATGAAAACCTCAGCAAGTGTTCAGTACTTAGTTAAGGTTCAGGTGGATGATTAGTAGCTTCATAGATTTCTGCAAGTCTGGGTACAGCCTCAGTTGTTCTCCTTGCTAGTAGAATCAGAGCCTTACCTGCTGTCCACAGAGAACTTAACCTGCTCTTTCTTTGTGCTGATGGGAGGTGAGCCATTGTATTTTCAGCAACTGTACAGCAGTGTTTGTGTCCTGTACTTCCAAAAAAATTCTACTTGCAGGGTGAACGGCCTGGTTTAGTGCTTGCATCAAGCGTCATACCTCTTAGAGCATTCCTTGTGGAATGTTTGAACCAGCCTTCAGGGGCATCTTGGCAAAAGGCTGGTAGCCAACCTGCCTGCTGAGAAAGTTTCTCTGCATGGCACTTACTGCCTGAAAGGTGTTTTCATTGATATGCTACAGCAAGACCTCATGTAAAATCAAAGAGCTTCTAGAAATTAACCAGTTTTTTTGGGTCACCCTAAGTCTAGCATCACTGGTAGAGCTTATGTATCCTTATTTTGCCATCTCTTGTTACTGATGCAAAGATCAGTACACATCTTTACTCTTCTGAATATAGTTGGGCAGTGGTAATCATGTGTAAAACACCTCCTAGAGAAATTAATTTTGTGCAATGCTGACACCTGGGAACTCTCCTAGCAGCTTTCATCAGGAGTTCTTCTGAGAGAGGCTATCCCTGGTATCTGTGCACTTGTCATGCCAAAGATCTTCGTGAAATATTTGACACGTAACTGAGATATTCCTTGAAATATTTTCAGACTGAGCTGTATAAGAAATAATATCTGGCTTGCAAGCTGTGGAGTGCTTTCTTCCGGCTTAGCTGTATTAAGCAGCTTTGGATTGATGCTCTTCTGTGGAGTGCCGTTTGTGGTGACTGTAGCAAATGCACCATTCCTGATTCTGGGTAAGTAGAAAATGTGAGTTGGATTCAGATACAAAGACTAAAGTGAAGTTGAAACAACCTAATGGTGTCACTTTTTTATGATGTGAATGTTAGATAATACAGCATTTTCTCCTGAAGTGAGAGGAGGAAATACCCAGAGGTGCAACCTCCTCAGAGCACCTACAGGCAGGCACGCCCCTCAGCTCAGCACAGCATGCCCACAGTGGGACTGGAGATGGGTTCTGGTGCAAGGGCAGCTTTTCCTAGAAGACAAGGCCTCATCTAGATCCACTGCTACAGCAGGACAACTATAAATGAGAGAGTGGTAGGGTTAGCACTTCTGGCATTGTTCTAGTGTCCCTGGAAACATAGCCAGGATGATTAGTCCTCTGCAGTATAGCATCTAGGTACTAACCAGTCTCATTCAGCTACAGAACTGATGTGATGCACCATTTGTGCAAGCAGCTCCCCCCAAAAATCCAAGGAAGTTGGTATCACTGCATCCTTGTTGCACAGACTGCTTAAGAGCAAGTGCTGAACTTTCCAAATAATGTTAGATAATGTGGCTGCAAACAAATTACTGCTTTTAAAAATTCTTACTGGTCTCCTATATGATACATTTTCTTGGGCTTGGTCTCCTGCTGAGGAAAGCACATAGAGCTACCAGGTTGACAGAGGCTGTGCATCATCCTAGCTATCCAATGCAAATACTCCTTAGGGCAGGCATTGTTTCTTTGTTTCCTGCATATTCCAATGCATTTTTTATTTAATTTTGTTTGCTCATCAATTGCAGTGGCTTTGACTATCAAAAAAGACCCTTTTATATCCCTGGGAAAGGGCTTAAACCAGTCTCTTCAGTTCTTCAGTAAATAACATGCGGGCTTTTGTCTTCCTTGTGTTAAAGCAAACAAATTCTCAGTACATCAGATGATTTGCTTTAAAGGCTGCTTGCTTTCTGAAGCAGCCAGCCTCACTGCCATCCAGTAGTACCTTTTGACATGCTGCTTAATTAATCTCTGCATGTTTACTGGCAATTGCCTTTTCAGGTAGCAGGTAGTGATTTCATCTCTTCTTTGTGCTTGGCTAAATCTCACTCCACTACTCACTCAGCCTTGCTTTCCCTTTTGTGTGATTAATTTTCAGTGAATAGAAGAGCCCTTGACAGCATGGCAAAATACTGAAAGGTGTGTGATTATAATCTTGAAAGTTAGCAGAGATGAGAGAATTGCATTGGCTCTTCCTTTTTGAACTTCAGCTCGCTTACTCTGGCAAAAACCCAAGCCCAAGATCCAGTCTTCCTGGCAGGGTTTCCCAGGGACCTGGCAGGTGATACTTGTGAGCGCATCAGTATAAATGTGAACATAAATGTATAATAAATAGTGAATAAGTGCTGAAAGATAAACTGGAGAGAAGTGGAGGGCAAAGAGCATAAAAAAGTGAGACACTGGAAAACTGGAATCATTGTTCTCTTGTGTGATAACAACTGCTCTTCCTGTCTGCTGAAGGCAGAACAAGAAATCTTTGGTCTAAGTTGCAGCCATGCTGAAGAAGAAATTCCAGAGATAATGGAGGATGCTTCCAGTGATAAAAATAGTTGAGCATCACAATACGTGATGCTTTGAAATCTGTCATCTACATCAGGGGACGCATGGACATCAGCTACAAGACTTTTGTCAGAGGTGCCATTGGTCTGCTCAGTCCTTTGGCAGAGTAGGTGAGGGATCAACAACCCATCAGGTCACCAGGAGGTGCTGAAAGATTATACATTCACCTACACACAAAGGATCTGTTTTCCAGATTCTGTTGTAACTTGCATCAACACTAGAGCACTGTTAGTAGCCCAGCTTCCTTTTTCAAAATTTTATGCAGAATGGAATATGAATAATGTTGTAGTTTTGTTGGGTGTTGGTGGAAGCTGCCATTTGCAGTGCAGCATTAACAGTCTCTCCTCTTGCAGGGGTTGGCGTTGATGACATGTTCATCATGATCGCTTCCTGGGAACAAAGTTTAAGGAAAAAAGAGAAATCCAGTGTTAAAGCTCTGCTGACTGAGACTTACGCAGAGGCAGCACTTTCTGTGACCATCACCACTCTCACAGATGTTTTGGCCTTCTTCATTGGCACCTGGACTGCTTTTCCATCCGTGAGGTCCTTTTGCCTCTATACAGGCACAGCTTTTGTCTTCTGCTATGTATATACCATGACCTTCTTTGGGGCAGTTCTGGTATTAAATCATAAACGGGAGCAAGGAAACCGACACTGGCTGACTTGTATGCCTGTGGGAGTAGGTAAAGATCAGGCTGAGAACTCCTGCTTGTACAATGCTTGCTGTATCGGCAGCTGTTCTGGGCAGCCATCTCAGCCAGAAGGTGAGCATCCAATGAGCATATTCTTTAAAAAGTATTATGGCCCTTTTGTTACAAATAAGTGGATCAAGCTGCTCATGGTGTTGCTGTATGGAGCATATTTGGGTGGCAGTGTTTATGGGTGTACTCAGATTAGGGAAGGCATCGATCTCCGAAATCTGGCAAATGATGACTCCTACGTTATTCCATACTATGATGATGATGAGAAATACTTCTCGACATATGGACCCAGGGTCATGGTTGTCATTACTGAGAGTGTAGATTACTGGAATGAGACGGTACGTCTTGGCATTGAGAGTTGTGTACAGAATTTAGAGGACATTTCCTATGTAGATAAGAACCACTCAGAGTCATGGCTGAGAGTATACACAGAACTTGCCAAAAGCAATTTGGTAAATATAAGCACTAAGACTCAATTCTTAAATAGCTTAACTACACTGTTCAGAATTCGTCCCAGTTTTGGGTGGGACATAAACAAGACTCAGGATGAAATAGAAGCTTCACGTTTCTTCATCCAGACAGTGAACGTGACATCAGCTGTGGATGAGAAGAATCTCCTCAATCAGTTAAGAGAGGCAGCCAAGCAGTGCAGCATTCCACTGAAGGTGTATCACCCAGCCTTCATCTACTACGACCAGTACCTGGTAATAGTGCAGAACACTGTTCAGAATGTTGTGGTGGCTGCTGGGGCCATGCTTGTTGTCTCCCTTCTGCTCATTCCCAACCCATTGTGCTGCTTGTGGGTGACTTTTGCTATAGCCTCTGTTATAGTTGGCGTTGCTGGTTTCATGACGTTGTGGAATGTCAATCTTGATTCCATATCCATGATCAACCTGGTCATTTGCATAGGGTTTTCAGTAGATTTTTCTGCTCATATTTCCTATGCCTTTGTTACAAGTGGAGAGTCATCAGCCAATAAAAGGGCAATTGAAGCTCTGTCCCTGCTGGGTTATCCGGTACTACAAGGTGCAGTTTCTACGATATTAGGAGTAGTTGTTCTGGCTGCAGCAAACACCTACATCTTTAGGACATTCTTCAAGATCATGTTCCTCGTTATTTTGTTTGGGGGTCTTCATGGCCTTGTTTTTATTCCAGTGTTTTTAACATTTTTTGGAAACTTTGGCAGATCACCCCATACCAGATCTAAAAAACTTGAGCTTGAGAAACTATAAAGGTTGTTTTTGACTAAGTTTAATGTATTAGAATTTATATTTATTATATGTAGATTCAATTGTAATGACTGTCAGGGAATATAAGACATGAAGAAAATTAAAGACAAAAAAAATAAACACAACAGGGAAGCAAAGGCTTCAGAAAAGCCAGGTAAGAAAAATAACAGAAGAAATTAAAACTTACAGATTGTATTTGCATTTCTCATTTTTATGTCAACATCTGAATGTTGTTAAATATTTTTGTGTGTACTGAATGTATTAAAGTTATTATAAACACTGACCACTGTGTCAGCTTAATGGAGTATGTTACACGTTTGTCTGAACATGTTCACAGTGGGGAAGAGTAACTCCCACTGGACTGTATTTTCCACCTGTTTGCCTTGATGCTGTAACTCATCCCAGCACTGAGCTGGAAGACAGTTCTTGCCCAAGAGGTTCAAATCTGGATGTTTTACAGCAAGATTACAAGAGGTCGGAACTGTCTCAGACTGCAGTAATTCTTAAGCATTCAGGAGACAAATATGCTTAGGTTCCTAATGCAGCATGAGAAACCCTTGAGGAAGACAAGCTGACTCCCATTTTCTATTCAAAGCCTTTTTCTTGGTGTCCCATGTTCTAGCTAAGGTTGAACATCTGGTACCTCTAAGAAGTTTGTGTGTAGCTTCTGTTGGCTGCAGTTTGCAAAGGGATGTGCTGTCGGTTATTGAACTTGCCTGGACCTCCTGAGTAACCACCCTGGGACATGCTGTGCCATGGTATGACAGGGCAAGGATTCTCTAGAGAGAATGCCACCCTGATTTGGAACAAAGTGAAAAAGAAACTCAGGTTTAAGAAGATCAGTCCTAAAACTGTAAACCCATAAATTCCATTGTGTTCGTCCTGTGATGTGTTGATAGAGCAGAGGAGCCTTCACTGAATAAGAGCTAAAATATACAAAGTGGTCTTCTAACCTGTATGGACAAGACAGTAGGGGAAAATCAATTCAAAATTTGTTGCCAACATAATGAACAAACCATTGGAAACGAATGATAGTAACTGATATTTGTAATTCTGGTAAAATTGGTATAGGACTTAGTAAACCATTCCGTCCAAATCTGCTGCTGTAAGGGTTTCTTCTGAAAGACTGAACAAGTGTGACAGGGTCTGCTTCTGTTCCATGTGGATATCTGGCCAGTTTCATGACACCCAGTAGACAGGGCAGGATCCTTCTGTTTCCTCAAAAACATTTTTGAAAGAGTAGTGAAAGACTGAAAACTTCTATTAATCTTAGAAGAAATCTACTCCTGAGCTCAACATCAAAACCCAGTGCTGAATCTCAGAATTGCAGCTAGCAGCATTAAATTTCCAGGACAGGGTACTAACCACAAAGGTAGATTTGGGCGAAAAAAATCAAAACCCCAACCCCATGCACCAGAGTCCCCCCTTCTCCCATTAAATGTTTCATGGTCCACACTAGTGCTCTAATGGCAAATGCTGCAGCCATTTATGCACTGATCATGCTGTAGAAGGAGCAGATTATGCTCTCACGTTGGCCAACACCAGAGGAAGGTCTCTCAAACACATGTGAAGCATGCTTTTGGAAAAAGAGAAGGGAAATCTGTGTCTGAGGGAAGTAGAGAGCACGGCCTATTTAAAGTGCATACTCTCACCTTTTGTCGTGTTGTTTGGCCATGTTTTAGAAGCAAAAATAGCTCTCCTTGCTTGTAGCCAAAGTTTCCACGCAGATTAATAGAGCAGAAGGTTGGGAATGGCTTGACTGCTCTAACTTCACAGCCAGTTTAAAGGATTAAGATTTAGAAAACTCTTCTGACATTCCAGCTGACTCAGGTCATCACAGAGTAGGAAGCAGCCAGAAGGAGGAGGCCACAACTTTCACTGGAAGTTTGCATTTTCTTTGTATTAAGGTTGCTGGTAGAATTCTGGCATGCCAGCCTCAGGAATACAGAAAATTCAGAATTATGTCCAAGTTTGAATTTCTTATTTTAATGTGCCACCCTGCTTGTGTGTAAAGTATATACTTTTGAAAGTATATAAAAAGCAAACAGTCCATCTAAGCACCTAGTTCTGCCCCATTTTCAACAGCAGGAGCCTGTTCCTACTAAAAGGGACTGAGGTTATTCTCACCCGCTGACTGATTTCTGTAAGCTGCTTTTGTGGTTGTGGTGTGTTGACCCTGGCTGGACACCAGGAGCCCACCAAAGCTGCTCTATCACACCCCTCCTTAGCTGGACAGGGAAAAGAAAACATGGCAAAAGGCCTGTGGGTTGAAACGAGGGCAGGGAGAGATCATTCATCAGTTACTGTCATGGGCAAAAGAGACTTGAGTCAGGAAAATGAGTTTAGTGTCAATCAAATCAGAAATAAAACCAAATCTTAACGTCACCTCTTCCCCTACCCCTCTTCTTTCCTGTTTTCAACTTCACTTCCGTTTTTCTTTACCTCCTCCCCCTCAAGCAGTAAGAGCAGGGTGGGGGTGGGACAGGAATTGGGGTTGCGGTCAGTTTATCACAGGTTCTCTGTGCGGCTCCTCCCTCCTCAGGGCAAGGAGGACTGCCACTCTTCACCCTGCTGCATCTTCACTGACCTTGGTGTCTGCAGAGCTGTTTCTCTCACATTCACTTCCCTCTCTGGCTGCAGTTGCTCTTGGGGAGAGCTTCTTCCCCTTCATTAAATGTGTTGTCTCAGAGGCTTTACTACCGGGGCTGATGGGCTCAGTCTCGGACAGGCGTAGGTCCTCCTAGAGCTGTCTGGCAGTGCTCTATTGGACATAGGGAAGGTTCTGGCATCTCCCAAATGCCACCCATGTAGGCTCCTTGCTACAAAAACCTTGCCACACAAACCCAATCCAGTGCTCTCCTATCTCTGCCCAATAATTATGAAAGGAGAAATTCCAGCTCCTAGATGCTCCCAAGAATACCAGTGACCAAACCCAGTGCCTCAACAGACAAGTTTTTGGAAACCCCACAGATGTTACCTACACAAAAGCAATTAAGAATGACAGTAAACTCTTCGGTAACACTTGTGCTGTTGAGTTGGCCAGAAAACAAAGATATCTTTCACACTTACTTTTTACACTAATCTTGTAACAATCTTTCAGGACTAATGGTATACAACTTTTTTTTTTTTTTTTTGACGCTATCCTACTTCTATGCATATAGCAAGAAGCTTTTGAATAAGAAAAGTAAGTTGGACTTCAAGGACTTACCACCCCAAACAAGATCATTCAATACAGATTTTAGTAACTTCAAACAAGAAAAAGTTTTTTTGCTTCTCTTTCTAAATGCAAATTCACATTATTTAGCTGGAAAAGATCCCTTTCAAGTCCCTCTACTGAAGCAGCAATTGAAAAAAAGGTGTGAATTTCTAGGGAGAACATTCCCTAGAAATCTCTTTTAGAGCAAGTGCAATTTTGCCATAATTCTTAAATTTATTTACAATTTAAAATGTTTTATACATCTCAATTTACATACTAGAGAACTTGGTATTACATTTTATAGCAATTTACAGTGAATAAAAAGAAAACCAATGTGCATAATTAAAATTAACCTTTATTACTCCAAAAACAGATGCCAAATATGCAGTATATTTCTGTTTCTGTTGGCATATTTCTGAAATACATGTACAACTGTAACTAGTCAGCCTAGACATTTCCTATACTGTTTTATAACATTTGGAAATTCTCCCATGCTGAGCAAGATGTCACTATACTAAGCTGACAAAAACAGGCAAAAAGAAAGTTGATCTGGTTTTGAAAGGAAAAAAAAAAAAAAAAGCACGTGCTCTTACTAAAAAAACTATGTTATAATCAAGCATTACACTCAAGAAAATTCTAAAATACTATATTACTTCTAGTTTTAGATGTAGCTACCAGCTTCCATTCACATTTATTTGCACCAGCCCAACTATTTTAATCTCCAAGTATGGTAACCCTCAACATTAATATGCTAATACATGCCCTCTCTGTTACAGTGTTGTGTAATACCACAACACTATAACTGATTGTACAGAAGGATTATGATCAAGATGTGTTATTCCTAAAAACCAGTTCCATGAGATCAGAGGAATACTGGCATATAATTGCTAGCCATCACTTCCACTTGATTGGAAACTGCTCTTGTTTTCAAAACCTTTTTTGTATTTTCTTAGAATTTCCCGAGGTTTCTGTAAGGGTTGAAAGAAAAGGTTTTACTTCCCTGCTTCTACCACCAAATAGAAGTGGGAATGTTATTTGAAACAACACATGCTTCAAACATTTTCTGAATTACCCTTCAGTGAGCAATGCTGTCCTCTTCAAAAGAGATTATCTGTTGGATTATCAAACGCTCATACACAGTATTATTGGAAACTAGTTCTGTAGAATTTCCAGCAGTGTAAAAGCACTGTCATCTGTCTACTGCAGTAATAAAAATTTTAAGAAACTTGTCAGCAGCACATCAGAGGTCACAAGTATTTCTGTTATCCCTGCTATGGTTCTACCCAAAACATGGTCCAAAGAGGCTTAGACACATTTAGCCTGTTGTTTTTGCATTAAAACTTCACTCCCAGCCATACATGCATTTGACCCCAAGAGTACTGGAAACATCACCACTAGTATTTTTGTCCAGCATGGTGCACCCACGAAGTAGCTTCTTCATTCTTAGAGATGTTTTGTTACATTTCTAAATAGGAAGGCTTTAGTAGTGGTCTCTGGCCTCAAACAGAGTATGAGCAGTAGTTACACAACATACTACTGCTTTACATCTCAATCTGTCACTCTCCATAACACATTCCAGAGCACATACTGTGGGGTATCACTTCAAACACACATATAGCAGCATGGCCCAGGAAGCTGTGCCAACACACACCAGTGTATCTGCATGTTGTTCTTCTCAGCTTCAACACATTTGATTGAATCAAAATGCTGAATTCAACCCTGAGATTTACCCTTCTGAATAACTTCTTGGTGCGAAGAGTATAAGGAGCAGAGGATGAGGAACTTGCTTTATTTTGTGTCTTATTCTGATGAGACACAACAAACTGATGAGTAACAGAAGCTCACAAGAGACAGACTAATAGTAAAGTGACATTAATGCCATACACACATCAGGAAGAGAAAAAAAGGCTATGCTGCGTAAGACTACTGCATTGCTAGATGTACATTCTTCAAATTATCAGTTACGTATCCCAGAAGTTATCATCTTACTTCTAGTTTCTTCCCCTCTAGAACAATTTGGATTTCTTTGGCATCCAAAGTCTCATATTTCAATAACGCTTCTGCTAAATTCTTGTGTTCTTTTGCATGAGTCTTCAAGATGTTCTTTGCTCGCTCATAGGAGTCCTAATATTAAGAACAGGTAGAAGGAGATTTTAAGACTTTGGAACAAAACCAGCAACATTCCCCTTTTAAAAAATTTTACATGTAAATACAGCTTGAGACAAACATTTAAAGTTGTGCCTTATATTTCAAAGCTAGCACAGCTCCTGAGTACAGCTGGCATAATTAATGAAAAACAACCAAACAGTTTATGCCACCTTTGCATTTTGCACAAATATAGGGGTAAAAACAAAATCCTGAGACAAACTTTAGTATTGTTACATACGACTTAGAAAAGACTTACTAGATTGGAAAATTTTCTGATTTTTATAACAAAAATTTTTTTTGCAATATGAGCAAAGCTACAGTATTCACAGATTGTTCCTCAAAGACTATAATTTTTAATACTTATAAAACTCAAAATACTATGTAGTTTTAGAAAGCTGAAAGATACCATCTACTGAAAGTCACCAATTGCTGTAAGTTGATGCAAACTGCCAGCATTACCAGTTTCAACTTTTAGTTCTACCCTCATAGTTCTCACAAGGCCAAGTGAGTTCAACAACAATTACAGCAAAAGTGTTAATCGTTTAAATGTTATAAGCAATTCTCCTGCTTGTACCAAACTAATTCAGATTACCAGAACAGTGATCAGAAGTTCAGTGATTATCAAATGTTACAAATTTCCCTAAGCATCTGACACTGATCCCTATGAGGAACTGAAGGCAACACTGTGATCTGATATGGCCATTCCTGTGATTTTATACAAAATTACTTGGGAGTTATGAAATGTGAAAGTAAGATAAAACATTCAGATCTGTTCTAAAACAATTTGTATCCATACTTTTCCTGTAAACTGAACAGGCAAAATAGAAATCATGACCAAATATAATATAAATGTTAAAGAGTATATTAAGGAGTGCAACGCCACCAACTTGATTCACACTACTTGTGCATTACAAGCACCAGAAAGTTTTGATAGGCAGAGATTCAAAGTTGCAGCTACATTAAATACCTGGGAATACTTTCATCCACCTGTATATTTTCACCAATATACATTACTTGAATGAATTAATCAAACAAGCAGGTGTTCAATTAATCTTAGAAGTATGAGAGTGGAGGGGGAGAGGCTCTTACCCGTAGGAGCGTCCTCACTTCCTGTTCAATTGCAGACTGGGTTTCAGGGCTGACTTTCCCCGTATCAGTGTAAGTCATAACACCAAGCTAAACAACAACAAAAATATCTTTATCTTGCCACTGCTGTAGTCATACACATAAAGCACTCTATTTGTTTCAGCACCTATTGCTTCTGCATGCAAACAAATAAAATCATTGGTCAAATGCCTCCTGAAGTGCTTTCAGCAGAAGCAAAACAAGAAGCCTATTCATCAACTATGTAGTTACTGCACAATTCTGTTTCAATAGGTCACAGTAGAGATCCTAATTAAGTGCTTTCTTACTTAAAAACCAAAACAAAATGCCTAGACTACCAATACTTGATGGACAATCAACATGACTTAAAGAAGCTTCTAAAGAAAAGTCTAGAAAACTCACTGTTGTTACCCCCTTCCCCTTTCCAGACTCAAAATTATCCTCAATTCCAAAATGTCTGGCTTTATTATAACTATTTCCTGAAGATACTAGTAACTTTGAAGGCAATTTTGAAGTGAAAATCCTGCAAGGTGATTTTTTAAACTGTCAAATATACAGGTTTTCTAGTTGAGCTCTCTATAGCAGACCAGGTCATAAGGCTTACTCTTTCTGTGAAAACTACTTACCCTAATCTCAAGAGATCACTGACAGACAAATAGGCTTTAGCTACAGAACAGAACTTGGTATTGCTCCATATCAATATTAAAGGATTGATGATACTACCTTCTCACTCATTCCAAATCGAGTCACCATCAGTTTTGCAATTTTAGTAGCATTGTCAAAATCACTGGAAGCACCTAGAGAGCACACAGATCTAAATTACATTACTGAAATCACGTTAAACATGCCAGTCCACAGCCTTGATCAAAAAACTCTTTTAACTACCAATCAGCTAACCTGTTGTGATGTGATCACTTCCAAATATGAGCTCTTCTGCTACTCTTCCTCCCATACAGACATCCATCTGTGCAAGTAACTGGGATCTAGTTTCACTCCATCTGTCATTTTCGGGAAGCAAAGATACCTGTAAGATACAGAACTGCAGTCAGGTAACAAAAACTGAAGTAGTACTGAAGTTATCTCAAAAATATTCGTGTTTATATCGGAAGCAGATAAAGATTGTAATGTAACACTTTGCATGCTCTGGCCTGCCCCTAGGGTATGCATTCATCAGGATTGCTTGGAGGTGCTCAGTTGAACCACTGAAACAGCCTCCTCAGACCCTGAGCACCACATCAATGTGAGCAACTTACACCTACCGCCAGAAGAAACAGAACAACCTGTTCTACCAATTTCTCCTTACACTTGGACTGAGTACAAATCAACTTGCCCAGAGGATTCAGACCAAAGGTTTTCATTAACTGAACACATTAACTTGGAAAAAGTTCAGCAGGAAGAGACATAATAGAAATATTTTTCTGTTCAAATACTTGGTAGATAAAGGCAAAATAGAAAAACTTATGGATATCTACGCTAAAAACAAGACAGGTAACGGATGAAGTTTAAAAAAGCCACACTGGATAAAGAACAACCTGATAAAGGATGTTTGTGTTAGAAGTGCAGCTGAGCTTCTACTTACCAGTCCTTTAGATGTTCAAAATTTTGCTGTTGGGTGCTACTGTAACTGCAGCAGAATCAAACCTACATTTCTTTCCTTGTACATGTGAACTGTTATACTAGTGCACACTAATTTATTACAGAATGAAGAAAGAAAGTTTTCTATCACACAGGAAAGATGACCATGGGTTTTCCAAGAGATTGGTCATAAGTGAGTATTTCAACAGACTACAATATTCATTAACGTTATCACAGCAAATAGCACAGTTACAAACTCCACTACACCACCAAACCAACGTAAAAATAAAACTACATAAAGAAATATTTATAAACTAAATAAAAACTAAAAATACTAAAAAAGCTGGATGAAGAAACACTCACATGTCCCAGTGTTGTTCCTCGTGTCATGATTGTGGCCTTGTTGATGGGCATCGCATCCTTGGTGTAATAGGCAATGATTGCATGTCCAGACTCATGGTAAGCAGTGATGGTTTTGTTCTTCTCATCAATTTCTACGCTTCTTCGCTCAGGTCCTTAAACAGAGGAACATTAAATTAACCTTTTTATACAGCTGGCCACTACAATCCACACATTACATACACAAACACAGCACAAAGCAGCCAAGGAACAGCATGTAATAAAAGGGAATTAATTCTTAAGTGCAAAATGTTTACAAGTCAGATTTTAATGTCTAAAAATGGACCCAAACATATTCTACAGACAAGCTGATTTTAAAGTTATAGATTTAAAATGCAATCTAAGTATTTGAGAAAATTCCATTTCTTCTCTCAAGCATGAGCAGACCAGATTTATAGTGGTTATGTCTACGACGTTAAAGATTTCTGCTACCACATGAGAAGTTAAACAGAAGTTCCAGGTTTCTGACCATAGGTAGGGGAAGGATAAGAAATCAAGCCTGTGTCTCCCTCTAGGCTGAAGTGTAACGTGCAGCATTTTTAACTGTAAAAATGGTTTGAAATGTTAAAGAATTTTTCCAAACCATGACATATTCCACATTAGATTTTACATACTGCTCTCTGGTCTCAAAAGGTTCTATTCAAAAATAACTAATAGGGAATTTTATTTGTTAAGAAAAACCCAAACAAACAAACCCCCTCCTGCCCATCACCACAATAAAGAAACAAAACCAAACAAAAACAAAAATCAAACTGACAAAAAAAGCGCCAAAGCACAATAATCAAAAAAACCAACACCATAAAAACTATTTCCCTGTAAAAGTCTTCATTACATGAGAAAAGCTCTGTGTATTGTACCATGTATACATGTCTTTCATATAAAATCCTACCCATTAGAATTTTGTCCTTGGAGAATTCTAGTTCTTTCATGGTTACCATATCTTTTCCATCAACAGCTGCCTTTAAGGCAGCTTGATTTACAAGATTTTCAAGCTCTGCTCCAGAAAATCCTACTGTGCCTCGTGCAATTATTTCCGGATCAACAGCTGTAGGGAAAAAAAAAAAAAAAAAAAAAAAAAAAA
>WEKY01002122.1:47440-111383 GCA_013390045.1 Picathartes gymnocephalus | reverse complement strand
TCATGTTTTAAAGAAATTAAGCTTGTTCTCCAGACACTATGAACTCTTAGGGACTAGAGAGAAACAGTACATACTAGACAATCTTTGTGTTCTTTATTAACATAATAAAGCCGCAGTTGCTGATGGAATAAAGAACTAATGTGAGGGGGCTGATTCAGTATAAAAACTGTTACATAAAAAGATACTACAGTAAAACATTTACTTACATGGGTCATACTTGATTTTATTAAGGTACCACTTCAGAATTTCCGTGCGACCTCGTACATCGGGCTTGGGAACAGTAACTTGCATATCAAAGCGACCAGGACGTATTAGAGCACTAGAGGAAATGAAAATTTAGTACATTGACTCAAAAGTGCTGCAGTAAACTTACTAATGTGTATCAAGAAACAAAAATCCATTCCTATTTCTAAAGATATCTAAATAGATTATGTCTCATTCATAGATGCAAAAAATATGTTTTACTTATCTGCTTGTAAAAAGACAGATGTAGGATATTTACTGACAACTCATTTTAAAGGGTTTTTTGCATTTGAAAATTTTGCACTGTGAACAAGGAATGTAACTTATCAATTTAGCTGGAAAACTTCCAGAAATTTCAAATGCTTGGAAACATATTAATTATTTCTCCATATTTAACTCTGCAACCTATTAAATGCCAAAAACTGGTCAATACACATCCTTTTTAGGCTGGAAAACTCCAGCTATCACACCGCAATACTTGAAGATTATCACAAGCAACTTTGGTTTTGTTGCAAGATTTTTCACTACATGGTCTGTAAAACAAGCAATGCATTATACTCACTTGTCTAATGCTTCAGGGAAGTTTGTTGCACCAATAATAACAACACCTTCATTTGGTTTAAAGCTGTGTGGAAAACAAGGTGAGAATTATTTTTTTTCTGGACACAGAATTTACAATTTTGTCAATAACTACTGCTATTGACTTCACTGGCCAGTCAAAAACATGCTTTCACACTACAACATGTGATCCAAGAACGATTTTGTTTAACCCAGCAACTGGTTAAAAACATGCTCTAATCTCAGTGCTGAACTTCTTCCTTGAGATATACCACCAGGCTAAAAAACTTGAGAAATTACTTAAAATAAATGGCACCTACTGTGCAACTACAACTCAGAAGCTTCTATATTTCTTTACAATAAGTCCATTAATGCTACTGTTGGCAGTCGTAGAAAATAGCCATAAAAGCATATGAAATATATATCTCTAAAGCATTACAAAAAATTACACAAAACTTCAAAGCTGTTAAGAAGAAAAAGTTCACCCACATATCCAAAATACCAGTCAAGCACCTTCTGTGCCCTCAGAATCCATATATTTACCCATCCATTTCAGCAAGAAGTTGATTAATGGTCTGTCTTGAATAGGGGTGCATTGGAGATTCAATTCTCTTCCCACCAACAGAGTCCAATTCATCAATGAATATAACACAAGGTGCATTTGCTTTTGCTTCCCCTGACAAAAGGAAAATAGCAGAAGGAGCCTTGAACCACACCACAGTGTATCAGGTAGTTTAGGATTCTACTGTTTGTTATTCTTGGATTATAAAGTGTTCTATTAGCCATCACTAAAACTATCTTGCTTTTAGCCTAAAAAAGGGAAATAGAATCTTGATTTTCTCTATCTCTCCATTTCAAAACCTTATCTCCTCATCAGCTTATTCTTATCATGCTACAAGAAATCACTAGTAAAATAAAGTACAAAATTCTTGTATTTTGTATGAACTCCCAACGAGAGTTTATTTTATAGGCTTGGGTAGAAAATGCTTGCCTATTAAATAAAACAATATGAAATGTGATGGGCCTCAACACTAACTTTTTTTAATAGAACTTGCTTGTTATTTTACAGTGAAGGGCTCACACTCAAGTTTACAGGTATTAAAACACAAAATAAAAATGCAGTAATAAACGGATGCAATTCATCTCATCCCCACAGATATATCTGTAGCATAAACATTAACGTACAAGTCAGGCATCAGTCAACAGAAGGAAATGCATTTCTAAGGTACTAGATGTATTGCATTTTGCATCCCATCCATGCGAAGCAAGTCACGTTTTTTCTACAAAAGCAAACTACTTTGTACATTGTATATATTTGACACTCCATTTTCCATTTAAGAGGGAAGCTGGATTTTCTCCTCCCCAATAACATTTTCACACTTAAAATAGGAAGTCTCTTCTGTGAAAGTTATAAATCTAAACATTAATTTAGAAAGTTTCGTTATAATGCCCTTTGTTCTGAGCCTGTTGATGGGTGTGAGAAAGGAAATCTCAGCTTATTGCTATGCCAAGATGCCATAAAGCTCCAATTCAGAGTAAAAAAAAAAAAATCTAAATATGAGGGCAGTAATTGAGAAGGTTAACACAATTTTTTAATCTTAAATTTACAATTCAAATTTACAACAATTTATGTATGACTACGTAAGTTACAACTTCAAATATTCTGTTTAGTTTATAGAAAATTATATTTCTAATTAAATTACTACTTGTCTCTGGGACTGTTGTAACATCAGTTATAAGTTTTGCTATAATTTCATGTGATGGTTAGGAAGATTCTACAGTTAAGTGATGCTCACAGAATTGTGACATTTACCTACACAATTAAAGCCTTATATATTAGCCTCATACACTATTACTTTCCAGTAACCAGAACTGTAACTAATCAAGCCATGTAAACAACACTGAATACTTAATCTTGCACGTGAAAAGATTTCAAACCCACGAATTTTTAACTTACTGAACAGGCTTCGGATGCGACTGGCTCCCACACCAACAAACATCTCATCAAACTCCGACCCGGATGCGTAATAAAATGGAACATCAGCTTCACCAGCCACAGCCCGTGCAAGAAGTGTCTTGCCAGTACCAGGTGGTCCAACCAACAAAATACCTAAAAGACAATAAAAAAAACCCAATAAAACCAACAAATCCACACAGTCTTATTATATGAGTAGTTTCTTCCGTGCATTAGAAGAAATAAAGTACACTTGGCTCCAAAAAGAGCCAAGTTAAGATCCCATTTCAGATACTGCTCATTACAGCCAGTCTGAAGCAGCTTCCTGTAACAAATCTAGATACAATCTGATCCATATTTAGACAAAAACAAAGACTTGTAAGACCATCAAAACAAATGCCTGAAGTATTCTGCAAATTTACTGGAGAGTTTAGCAGCTGAATCCCTAACAGTGTTTCCTTCAGACGTTTCCTGGATGTTTCTGTGGAACCTTTGGGGTTTTTTTTAATTAGATCCTTCCAAGTAATTGTTTTTAAACAGTGTAGAGCACTAACAGGAAACTGATTTCTCAGGTCTACACATTTTAGATTCACATGGATTTCCACTATGATCTTAATCACCCTTTTACTAGAAAACATTTTTTTCTGAACTATCTAAAGCAGTTAGCAAGCACTGAAGGTGCTAAAAACCATAGGTAAGAAATAAATTAAGAGTTAATAAACCCCCTGCTTCACATGACAAAGCACTACTGCTTATTAGTTCAACAACTAAAGAAGGTACAGTAAATTTTGTCTAACCCCAAAATTTTCATTTGCATAATACATGAAGAAATAGTAAGAAACTAGGCTGTAGTCACTCAGTATAGAACATGCCTCACAGCCATGGCTACATAGGTTTTTCACTTCTGCTGAGCAACAATTCTTACCTTTTGGAAGTTTACCTCCTAATACAGTAAATTTGTGTGGGTTTTTCAGAAATTCCACAACTTCTTGCAATTCCTGTTTAGCTTCTTCAACCTATACGTGAAAAATATGTCACAAATATAACTAAGCATTTACAAAATACTGCATGTTTTTGTAGGTAAGTTTTGTTTAGAGATTAGGTCCCCAATTGTGTATTGATCAAAAATACAAACAGAAAAAGATTAAACTGTACCACAGAATTTGTGTGGATATTAGTATTTAATTCAACCTATCCTAAAACTGTTTGCAGGACTAAGTAAACATTAAACTTAGTAACAGTAAAGGAACAACCAAACAATTCAAGACCAGATCTGACCAAAGAAATAAATACAAAATCAAAAATTTTACATCAAGATATTAGTCTTATTAATTAAAAAGAGATTAATTCTATCTATTTGTCCAAAGTGAAGGAAAGGGGGAGGTCCTCATTTTGCCACTAACAGTCAAAGAACAATTGAACAGAAAAAACAGAAGTATCCCATCAGCAGTGACATGCCCACTTCCTTCCAGGAATCTCCATATCTCCTGTCCTAATAACACTACCTGAAAGAGATGGTACTAAGAAACAATCAAATGGCATGGCTATCTTCTTGTACCAATTAACTTCTGCAAAAGGTAGATCAACATTGATATTTATTGCCTGCCATTTGCTATTCTAGCCTTTAAAAATGTTATTCAGCAACTGGAGAGTACACCTTTTATATGGTATTAAATGCCACAAAAATAAAGTTGAAAAAGAGTGGTTAAAACCTTCCTTCATCTTGGAGTGGCCAATGCATATAAAGCTTCAGTTCATACAAAGAAATTTCTTGAACAGAGTAAGACACTCATAACGATTAGTTAAACATCAGACTTATAATGATTACTTAAAACAAGAACTTGCATATTTTACTTTTGATCTTACCCCTTTAACATGTTCGAAGGTGACATTTTTCAACTGGATTGGATCAACTGCTGCATCAAAGATACTTGATGTTCGAAAGCGTACTAAGAGCAAACAGCAGACGACGAACAACAAATTTACACACAATGTAATTTCATTCCAAGACTGAACGCATGCCAGTAAGACACTGACCTTACACTTGCCCTTTTGACAGGGCATGTGTTCATTTACAAGGGTCCAGCAGGAATAAGATTTATTTTTCCAAAACATCATTAATATATTTGCAATTAATTCAGTGATATGTTTTTTAGACACATGTAGTACAGAAAACTCTTTATCCAGAATCATGTACACAAAGCCAGAACTTCTCCCTCCATGTTTCTATACATATCCTAATCTTGAGACCCAGGTGATAGCTTAGCATCAAGTTGAATATCTCCAGTTAAATTAGCTCAGCCTTTTGATTGTTCCACTATTTCCAAGAGATTTCTCAAGATGGCAATTTGGCAACACAAGTTCCTAGTTGCTATAAACTAGGCTGTGATTACAGATTTAGAAATCAAACCATCTTGCCTACAGCTGATCTAGATATCACATCATCTAAACAAAGACAAATACGTAACTGGTGACCAGTCTGACTTCTCTGGTTCCAGGAAACTGCTTCACCAAAAGAAATAAAATAATTATACTGACACAGAACATTTTTATCTTCCTAAATGTTTTGTCACACTGTCATCTGAAAGGCTGTAGCCAGAGGCAGTAAATAAATCTTAGGGTAACTTTTCAGTGTACTAATAAAAACCAATCGTAATGTCAAAACGTATTTAATTTATGCGAAACCTGCTAGAAGAAACAACACAAGTGAAACAGAGTGAAAAAAAAGTGAACTAACCAGCATCAGAAAAGGAACCTTTCCCAGGTAAAAACGATGAATATATAGCAAGATAAAAACAAAGAACGAAGAGAAAGAAAGAAAGCAAACGTGATCTTCTTAAGGAATCTGCAAAAGAAAATAAAAACATAATTTAACATGGGCTAAAATAAACTACTTTCTGAGTGCAACGACAAGATATGTAAATTAAAGCAACTTACCAAGTGTTTTTTGCAGGAATACCTGTGCTTTCAAAAATCCTTCTGCAAAACCAGTTTTAAAAGCATCCTGGTGTGCCTCTGGGATGTTTTTTGTTTTCATTAGTGTGTCTAAGTTTTCAACATCAATTCGTCGCTTTCTCAGGATAAAACCCTGCAACATTTTCCAAAGCAGTGTTAGTATACACCAAGTTTTGATAAACAGTTAACTCATCACCCGGCTAACATGGGTGATAGGAAAAAAAAAATTACAACAGCATAATTCACATACTATTGGGTTAGTGAGATGGTACAGGCCAGTAGCTCAAGGGTGGAATCCCAATGGTTTAAGCACAGGCTTCCCATTTTTGCTGAGCAAATCAGTTTTGGAACCCTCCTAGAGCCCAGTTACAAACTGAAAACACAACCTAAGATCTGTACACAGCCAGCTTTGTTCACTGTGTTCAGTGGGACTTATTAGCTTAAGCTTCTTGATTTGCAATTGCAAAGTATCTTTGCAAGTATCATTTTGATGGAGCTTAAGCAAATACATCTGATATACCCATCAAATTTCAGAGCAGCAGTGCATGGAGCTAGCTCTGGTTTATCTTCATCCACAGCACACCTAGTACACAGATGATATAAACCATATATGCCTGGAAGAAGGGAAGAGTTCAAAGGTAATTTACACACAGTAAAATCAAAAGCCTTAATTAGCCTGACTTCTGTACAACCTATTAGAAGCAAAGAGTACCCAAATTAACCTGGTTCTGTTAGTGCTTTATATAATTATCTACTGACTTGAAAACACACATTCTTTTATGTTAAACTAACTGTATTTCTGTTTAAAGAAATAATTCCTTTGACTTGAAGCTATTTTTAGTTTATATTCTGATTTAGAAACAGAAGATAAAGAATTAAATTTCTAGAGTTAAAACTATAGTTATATGCTGAAACTCCTCTCCTAAAAAATTCAAATGATCTTATTATTGGTGATATATGATGCAAATACATGATTTAATAAGACAAAACAATACATTGCCATTAGCTCAAGTTTTAGAATTAAGAAATTTTTTCATGCTAGTAAAAGAAAACACCCCTGGTAAATTTTGAAGGTTCATTCAAGAGAAAGAGATGGTCTGAGTAAGCCCAAAACAACTTCATAATGTTACTTGTACTTACCTTCAAAATTGAAGAAAGTGAACTTTTTGTTTCTGTGAATTGATCGGATGTTGACTGCAGACGTCTTGCTCTTGATCTCAAAGTCTTAAAGTTCCGTGACTGTATGTAAACTTTACATGTGAGAATAAATAATAGTAACCATTACTACCACTACAAAAAAGAAGTCTTAAGACTTTTAATCTTCCCAACATATTCACTGTACTGTAAATGGATAGTTATGTGATCACAAACCCTATTTGTAGTCTGACCTTGCAAGCAAACTTCTAACTGTTTCACATAAAATTTCATGTTAAAATAATCAGGGTTCATACTGCAAATTATAGCTAATTGGCCAACTCAGGGAACAGGAGACGTTCAGACAATTAAATCCAGGCAGGCTGACAAACATGAAACATTCAAAAGCAAATCCAGAAGGACAGGAATAATGCTTTGTCTAAAAGCTCTGCAGATAAGGTGCCCTGAGGAGATCTGGAATGGCTTCAGTGTGCTGTTAACTTCAGAAGTGACACAAGAAATGAGACCATTTAATCACAGTGAGCTTATAGCACTCTTAAGTCCCACATCAGAAACCTTGTGATGGACATTTTACCACAAGCTAAAAATATTTTTCTTCTTTCATTACTATGTTTTAAAACAAACACCAATACCAATCAACCAGATTGTTTTCATTAAGCTTTTTGTTATTCTAGAACTGCACCCAATAAAAAGAACTTGTGCAGCTGACCTTTGAGCACTGCTCAAAAAAGGTCTAACATTTGATCCAGTACCTCTGGACCTTGTCCAGCTCAGTTTTGAAAATCTCCCAAGGATTAAGATAACCAGTCCTCTCCAGACAATCTGTTTCAGAACTTAGCCATTCTCATTGTGAAAATTTTCAAACAGGTTTTATTTGCTTTTACTTGGGATTGCTCCCTCTTCTTTGAGGTGTATGTGAGAAGGGTAACTGATATGGCTCCAACAGCAATTGGATCACTCTTTGCCTTCTATTCTGCTAAGTAAAACCTCAGATTCTTCAGCGTCCCCCCTATATTAAATGCTTGAAAATCTGCACCCTTCCTTGTGACTCATCACTGGGCTATCTCCATGTTGTCAGCATTTCTCTCCACCACAGGATACAAATATAAATATACCCAGAGGCAGCATCAGAGGAGCTGAATTTAGGACAATACCTGAACTTCCTGAACTCTTCATTATGTTTCACTAATGCTGCCAGCCACCAAACCCCTCAGAAAATTCAACTGGATGAGTACTGAATTCAACACATTTATTGATTCAAAAATAGCCAGTTCATCTGTGGTCTTTCAAGATTATGATCCACAAATACTGACATTTTGGAACAACATGCTGTTTACAAAATTATGCTAACACACTACTCAAATGCGAAAACTTCATGATTTAAAGTGTTAATATCGATGTAAGTTTCTCCTGGAAGCTTACTGGTATTTCCTGAGTGATGCCTCTACAACAAATGAAAAAATACTTTTCCAGAATAGAAAAATACTATAGAGACTAAAAGCAGCGTAGTTTATTGCTTTTACCTGGCCAACACCGAACATCTGAACAGAAATTTTGGAGAGGATTAGGATGCTGTCTGTACAAACAAGATGAGCGTAAAGCACTGAAAACATCCACAAAACCTGCAAAAAGATAGAACAAAGTGTAAATACACCCTATCTTAAATGGCAACAACATTACTTCTTGCACAGTTTGGTTTTTTAGTTTATTGAATATTAATTCTATTTTACTACAGTACTCCAGGCATCTTTAATTAAACAAATTACCAGAATATCTATCAAAGCTTTGAAGTATTTCCAACTAACTTGTTCACTTTCAGGCAATTGTCACTGAGTGATTTTTTTTTGTATCTCACAACACAATGCAATTTAATACTTTTTCTCTAATGTAGCCCTCCAATATAATTCTTAACATTCCTTCTCTGTACTGCAATACTAGATAGGCAGATAGGCAGTATCTCAAATGCTAGCTATATACTTCTTTTTCTAATATTCTTAAGCATCTACAATGGTCTTACTTCCTTCATTTTAGACTAATTCCAACAAAACAGCTTTACCTGCAAGGAACTACTCTTGTTTATTTCAGCAATTAAATACTCTGCATGGAATGTTAATGGTTTGCCACCTTGATTTCCTTTCTAATTAATATCTTTGCGTAACATGGCTTCAAGCAAAAGATTAGTAACAATGTAAACTAGGTATGTCTGTGACATAAATAGATTTGCAAAATCTAATGCCTCAGTGAAACAAACTGGTGGAAAAATTCATACTTCAGGCTCATCATTAAGAGAAATACACTTGTACTACAGCTGAGTTCAGAAAAGTTTAACAGCAACCAACTTGAAATCTGAAGAAACAATTTGTTGCGTTTTCTAAATTTCCCAAAAAGCACCAGAGATAACTATATACAATGAAAACCACATTAGTACTCTTTCTATTAAATATGCTTAACTACAAATTATCTACAGCACAAGAGATTAAACTAAAGAATAACTGTATTCACCTTCATAATTTAACTCTCATAAACACTTCACTCAAACATACCATGCTTATTTTCGAAGAAGGACTGAGCAGAGACGTATGATGTGTGCCACTGCGAGGAGACTTTGCTTTCCATACAGTAGCCAGGAAGCAGCCTGCTCACCAACTCTCTGAACTGGTTAGCTTTCAAATCAGACAATCCCAGATCTCTTAAACCTTTGAGTACAGACTGAAAAAATAGAAATAAATGTTCAAAATTTATGTAAGATTGCCCTAGGGAAAAAAAAAATTCCCAGTAGCACCAGAAACAAAAACAGACAGAAAACCCCAAACCAAACCAAACCAACAAGCCCAACAAAGGAATCGCAACACAGTGGTGACTAGTACAACCTCTGCTGATTTCCAAGGGTCTGCAGTTACTGAGAGATTCCATGGTTTTCCTCCCAAAAATGTGCTTAGTTACAAAACTTGTAAAAAATGAGTTGAAAGAGAAGTGGTAATATCTAATACTACTTGGCACTATCTGTGTTATAATTTTCAATGTCAAAAGCCAGAAATACCCAATGATAATGAAAGATACTTTAACAGAAAAATAAAGCCAAACATGAAAATATGCCATTTAATCTCTCAAAAACCTTCAACACATCTTAAGTTACACTCCCCATTTTCTCAAAAGCAATAATGAAACAAACTTTGCTAGAACTCAGAATAAAAAGACAATATAGAGTTTATTAACAGAAAACTTATTGCTACTTTACAGAAAGAAACATTAAGCTGGAAATGAAAACAAAACTCTTCCTCATTTCCAAGGTACTACTGAGACAAGTACCAGCTCTTTTTTTTAATGAAATACTTATTTTTGTAGAATCCTTACTGGTAAAGCACTGACTGCAGTTCTGCCAAAAAGATACACTCTACACGCTAACACCCTGTTTTGTTTAGGCACATTACATTATTTTATAGACCAGTCAAGGATTACATTCACTTAAACTGATATTATTCGTATTTAATATCAGTTAAAGCATCACTTTTTAAAAGGTTTTTTGTACCTCACTCTTCTGAGGATCATGCTCAGGGGAGGTGTCCCTCTGGATAGGCTGTACGGACGCTTTGCTGGCAGAAGTTGTGGAGCTTTTTGGTGAATGAAAGGCATTGATAAGGTGACTCAGAGGAACAGTAGCCTGGAAAAAATTTAAAAGACTTAAGCTTGTTTAAACTATTTAAACATACTTCTGTTCCAAGCTCTAACTTATAACTGCATATATTTTACGCTGCCTTTTAACAGAGGACTTTATTATAAACCACATGATCTTCAACACGATAGTGTTAGCTGATACCTCTTTTTAAAGAGAAAAAAAAGGAAGTGTAAGCATGTATGACAGATCAAAAGCTCATATTTTCATCTCTAAGCAATACTTTTATAATTTGAATTATCTATACTTTTTCTTGCATTTTTTAAGCTATTCCCAAATGTTGCATTTATGTTTTCTTCCTTGGGATCCAACTTTCAACCTAAGGATCAAAATGAAACTATGCAAAGCACACAGTCAAATCTGCAGTTCAGCAGTATTCAGCCAACTCCACCTCATGAATCAGTACAGAAGACCAGGTGCACCACGTATCAGGGCTCCTCCTCTTAACACATGACTACGTCTCTTGGGAATATAAGGTACAAATAACTCCAGCAGTTCCAAAATTCCTCAGTCTCAGTACACGTCACCAGGAAGGAGCTGGGACACAACCCTGGCTGCTGGTATGATTCCTGATTGCAACACCTGATTGAAGCTTAATTGGGTATGACTATGAATTCCTGCAAGGACTACCATCTCTGTGTTGACTACACAGAAGATCAAAAGAGACAATACTGTGAGACATGAAAACTGCCTCATAATTAATTGTCCAAAGTTATAATTAGACTCAAGAGTTTGTGGTAAAACCATAAAGCCTCTAGAGGTCAAAGCCAACATCCCAGCCACTAACCAAACTTTCTATCTGCATTTCCCACTCTGGTGAAATGACACGTACATAGAAACATACAAATTCTTCCATTTCACTACTCTAATGAACGCTTTAAACCCATTCTCCACATGTGGGAAGAACAATCAAATCCCATTGTGGAATCAGACTATCACACACTAATACAAAACTTAAAAATAAAACCAAAACCACTGGTGTACATCAAAGTCCGTAAAACTCACCAGTCCCATCAGACTCATTGTCTAATTAACTATGCCTTCCCGATTGCGTTCGGACTGTTCTGTGTAACAAATTACTGACGGCTTTCCCTCCACTAACGCTTCTAAGTAATTTCCTTTTGGCTTTCACAACTACCCGTTAAAATTAACAGCACAGTTTAACTGTAGTAATACACGTCACCACCCCTTGCTTCTGCTACAAAAAGACAGTAAAAAGCGCCATCTAAGCTTATTTCGTCGATTCAGAATGCTTTTATTCTTTACAAGCGTTTACCGTACTTTCCTCTCTCCTCCGTTTATGTATCTTTTTCCTCGACGCGGACCCCAGGCCGCCGTAGCCCCCAACCGCTCCTCTCCCCGCTGCGACCCCGCTGACACCCAAAACCCTGGGAACGTGGCAGGAAGGATCTCGGCTCCTCCTGCCGCGGCCCGCAACCCCCGGGCCTTCCGAGCGCCTCCGCCCGGGCACGGAGCGAGCCCCGGCCGGAGAGCAGGCCCGTGGCGGAGCGAAGCGCTCACCGCACCGGGCCGGGGCCGGAGCGCCCCACCAGCCCCTCACCTGGGGCTGCACGGTGGAAAAGGAAAACATCCTCCCGGCGGGGCCAGCGGCGGCCGCAGGCGCCTCTTCTGCCTCCCAGCCCAGCCGCAGGAGCCCGCCCGCTGTGGCCGCCGGTGGCCGAGAAGGCCCCGCGGCTCCGCTCCAGGAAACGTCCGCCCCGCGGCCGCGCTGACCGGGCCGAGCCGCCCCGGAAGCGGCGGGAGCTGAGAGAGCTTCCGGGCCGCCGCCGCCACCGCCCCGCGCAGCTGCCGCCTCGATGCGGAGGCGGAAGAGGGCAGCGGGCGCAGCTGTGGCCGGAGGTGCCCGGGCAGAGGGGCGGGTAGGGCCTCCCGGGGAATCTGCTCTCACCCGGGGGCGGTGCAGCTGCCAGAGGGACCTGCCCCTGCTCGGCGTCATCGCCCCCGGGTGTTGTCCGGAACGCGGCTCGTTAACCGGCGCGCAGCGCCAAGTCACAACACCCAGGCGAGGTATTTCCAATTTTTATTCTGGTTTGCACAAAGTAGGGACAGAGGTGGTAACCCACGAAAGGCTGTCAGTCCAATCATCAGAACTTGACACTATACATTTTAACAAAGACATCAGCATTCACTGGTTACAAATTTATATAAGTGTTTAATTAGAGTGCAACCCCCGATTTGTTAGCTATAGATCTCACTTGCCATGCTAATCAGTCTGCAGGTGCAGTTCTTCCTTCCTTTTGAGTCTGACGTCCGTTTTGCGTAGATGGTCAGTGGATTGGTGGTCAGAGTCTCCCACTGCCAGAATTACCTTTCCCCAGTCCTGACTTCACTCCTGGTGGCTCTTGTCCAGACAGCCCATTTGTCTTGGGATTGTCTTTGCTTTTCCTTAAGACAAAAGATTAGCCAAGCGTATGATGTTTCTAAAGTAATGGAGGATAGGGAGGTGATTGAGACAGCCAGCACAGCTTCACCAAGGGAAAATCTTCTCCGACCAACCTTCTATGATGGAGTAACTGTAGCGGTGGATGAGGGAAGGGCTACGGATGTCATTTATCTGGACTTCCATAAAGCCGATTATTTGGGAGTTTTATTAGTGTTTTCTTTCTTTTGCCTGCCCACTGCTCTTCACTGGAAGTGCTACTCCACACCAACTTACACTGCTCTGAGCGCAGCCCCACTGCTGCCTCCCCCTGCCTTTGTGTACATCTCTTCCATTTTTCACCGGCACTCTTGTGATGAAAGTCATGTAGCTCAGCTTGCTGATTTGGCAGAAACCTCATCTGACAACAGCAAAAAACCCTAAAAGGTGATGAACATTTACCTGGATCCGCCCCATGAAGCAGTTTTCCACAGAGCTGTACGAGGGCTCATGCTGCCCCGAGGGAAGGGAGAGATGGAGTTACCCTCTCTCCGATGAGCTCAGGCTGTAGCGGAATACACGCTCCTGATGTGCTGTCATTGCTGGCATAACCTGATGTCTGCCTAGGGTGCCAGCACAAGAAGCAACCCCCCCTTCTCTCAGTTGGGTTTTTCCACTGGGATTGCATCGGTGAGACACACCTAAACTAGCGTTGCAGAGTTAAGTGACAAACGTTAAATGACAGTGATACATAGTATTTAAAACCATTACATAACCGCTAATTTAAAACGTGTTTTCTGCATTGCTCATTACATTGCACATATTGCTGGGATCTGAAGGATAGCAGCTCTCCTTCACAAGTACAAGCAACGCCTCCCTGAGCAGGGTCAGATTGTAAATGAGGAATCTTGGAGAAAAACAAGGGCCTAATGACTAATATGTTGTGTGAAAGGAGACCCATTGTTGTGCACTGACCTCTGCAGCGATAGCTCTTTGCTGATGCACAGACTGCAAAAGAACAATTACAATCGGTGTGCATGAAACATGAACAGCAGTGTATGTGAAAGCAACATAAAAGCAGTAAGGCAAGGGTTAAAAAAGTGACCTAGAACACAGCTGAGAGCAGTAAAACTGGTAAATGCTGAGGGCTGTGCAGTGTAAACAGAGCAGAAGGCTTGTGCTCTGGGAACAGGAGGGTGGCAGCGAGGTCAGAGCATGCTGTAAATGCCATCCCTGCCCCTGCTGTCGCAATAGGAAGGCAGAATGTAGCCATGGAGATACCCAACATAAGGAAACAAATTGCAGAACAACCCTGCCTAAGATAAATAGCAGATGAACTAATCAAGAATTTGTGGGAAGCAACAGATTACATTAATCTAACTCCAGATCAGTATAGACGTGCCCAGGGAGCAGTTTGCCATCACCAACCCAGAGAACGCCAAGAGACAGTAAGGGATGAACAGCAATAGTGAGAACTGGACAGGGCGTGTTCCCTGGCACACAAGCCCTCCTGGCTGTGCCATTTGGACAAAGGCCTTGGAGCTATCAAGCATGCAAGTGTGAGAAAATTATAGAAACACAGAATACCCTTGAGTTGGAAGGGATCCATCATGACCATCGAGTCCAACTTCCGCCCCTACACAGGACACCACAACAATCACACCACGTGCCCCAGAGTGTTGTCCAAATGTTTCCAAATGAATCTAGATGTGACTGAAGCATATGAGAAAATGATAATGTGGGCCCAAAGTCAGTGGTTTCTTTCTAAATAAACATTGTCTTCCAGCTCCTTCGTGTCTCACACCAAGCTCTGTTGAATTCCTACACCTTCAAGCCTCCCATGGGAATAGGGGGACAGTACCTGCTCGTAGCAAGTTACAACGTAGTGCCAAGCAGGAACGCCAGATGCCCACCCGAGCAGCCATCAGGCAGCTCAGACCAGGCTGGTTCCTCACGGGCGTGTTCTGAGGGCGGCCCCGACGCCTCCCGCGGCCGCCGCGCGGGTTCTCGCGAGAGCGCTTGCTGCCCGTTGGTGACGGCACGGCCGGGGCGGGGCCGCTTTGAACCGCGGCGGGCCCGGGGCCGGGAGCGTCATGGCACCGGAGCGGCCCGGGGGGGAGCGGGGCGATGCTGCCGGCCCCAGCGCCGCCACAGCCGCCGGCCCGACGCGCGTCGAGGTCCCTCGGCCCCCCTCCATCGAGGAGTTCACCATCGTGAAGCCCATCAGCCGCGGCGCCTTCGGGAAGGTGTACCTGGGCCGCAAGGCGGGCCGGCTCTATGCCGTCAAGGTGAGGGGTCGCTGGGCTCGCGGCGCTGCCGCCTCCGCTCCCGAGTAGCCCTGTGCGGGAAAGGAGTGTCCTGAGGCCATGAGCTCTCGGCTCTCGGGGTGGGGCCGCTGCTCGGGCACAGCCGGTGCCCCGGGACCCGGGGTGTCCGCACCGCCGTGCCCCGCTCTCCCCTCGCTAAGGTCCTGGAGGGTTTGCTCAGGGGACCTCTAATACCGACAGCTGCTTTTATGAGTACTTCAAATAAGGAGAAATAACGGCATAAACCTTGCCAAGCTCCAGAGCGCTGTTGGCTTCTGGCTTGTAAACAGTTGCTATAACTGAGCGCCCTCAGCTGCTGCGCCTGCCTGGGGGCGAAAGCACCGCCTCTGAGAGACAAGACGAGATCAAATTACAAAAAAAGTCCTTGCTGAGTACGTGTTTTAAAAAAACCAACAAATACCTGTTGCGTTTTCTCTGTTGTTGCACAAAGGACTAAAACTTAGGCTTGTCATTAGTGGGAACGTCACCAATTATTTGTGCAAACTTGACTTTGTGATTAAAAGGATTATAACGAGCTGCACAGTGCACAAAGAATAGGAAACGTAAAAACAGTCACGCAAAATAGGCGTTGCTTTGCGGAGCTGTGTGTGTCTACACAGTTTTATTATGAGTATTTTGAGGTTAAAACATTTGTGTACTCTTTTGTTTTTCAGGTGATGAAAAAAGCAGACATGATCAACAAAAATATGGTTCACCAGGTGCAAGCAGAGAGGGATGCATTGGCTCTCAGTAAAAGTCCTTTCATTGTGCACTTATACTACTCACTTCAGTCAGCAAACAACGTCTATTTAGTGAGTAAAAAAATAGCTGTAGTATTTTATGGTAGTCTTGAAAATTGAGTGTGAGCTATCATGGTATCCTAAAACATTTTTGTAATGATATTCCTTAGTCACTTTTACATCTTTCTCAGAATAGTTGAACAAGTGAAATATTTCTCTTCCTTGGTGTCTTTGGGCTCTTTCTGCCCATGTTCCCCTCTGTTACAGGTGAAACTTTTCTAATAGCTACCGTGTCTTAGAAATATGTAGAAATCTTAGGAAAAGCAAGAAATCATTCTATTCAAGCAGAATCCAAGTGACTGGAAGATAGTCCATGGCTCACTTAAAGGAAATCTATTTTACTTACTGCTGGTGCTCAAATTTTATTACGGTTGTTGGCCTACATGGCAAGATGATAACTGAGTGACAAAACTAAGTGCTGGTCCACGTGGAGCACAGCAGGACTTGTGTATGGGTTTATATACTGTCTCCACATAGGGATTCAGACTGTCTGCAAATGGTCTGGCACAATTTGTGTGGATTGCTGTAAGCACACACAAGGAACAGCTTGATGAAATTCTGAGACAAGGTTGCTGTGCACTGCTATAATACGTTTGAGTGTAAACAAAGGCTTCTTTTTCTGGAATCTCTGAACTGCTGGAGTAGAGGACTTCAGGGTGAAGGATTTGTAAAGGAGATGCTAGAATCATGTTTGAGTGTGTGTGTATATGTATGTTTATATATATATATACACACATATACACACACATATGGAAGAATATTGTATATTGGAATGTAAGTGCTCGTGAGATTTCTTGTCCAAGACACCATAAATGCATTCTTGACATCAAAGAGTGAGTTTCAGAAGTCCTGCTGACTTTTATTTTATTTTGAATATTACATGGGCCATCATAATGTGTCTGCGTAATGGATTATTGGGCCTGTATATTCTTTTTAGTCTCTTTCATGTGTCTTAAATGCTCAGTAGCTCTCACTGTTTGCATTTTTGACAGTTTGTAGTTATTTCACAAAGCTCAGATCTGAACTTAATATTGTGTATAAATGATTGTGAGATAAAGTATTGAGATACTTTGATTTGTATAGAACAGGTGTTCTTTGGCTTCAGGCCTTGAGTTTCATGGGAATGCTTTGCATTTCATTTTCTATACTATGGAAATACACAATATTAAGATAAATATAGATTAGTATATGGATGTAAATATGAAATAAATATAAGTTAAAACATATAATACTTAATATAGAAATATATAATCTTTCTATAATATAGAAAATTTTCTGTAGTCAGCTTTTTAATTAGGTTATAAAAGTAATACAGGCAAATAAAATAAGCAAATGGTCAACATAAAGAAAATGTTTCATGTCTGCTGTTATATGAAACTTTATCCAAGTGAAAAGTATTGTGTGGGAAATGAGGTTTGCACAAAGGTACTTCCATCTGCTTCTGCTCCTTGAAATATTTTTCTAGGGGTGAAAATTATTTTGTATTTTACTTGCAATTTTTAAATGTGTTTTCAATTTTAAAATTTAAAATTCTTGAATGACAGGTGATGGAGTATCTCATTGGTGGAGATGTCAAATCTCTTCTCCATATTTATGGATATTTTGATGAAGAAATGGCTATTAAGTATATTTCTGAAGCAGCATTGGCTCTTGACTATCTTCATAGGCATGGAATAATCCACAGGTGAAATGGTTTTTTCTTACAAATAAGTATTTGGTAGTTTGGCTTTTTTTTTTTTTTTTTCGCTCTAACACATAACCATCACTATTTCATTGTGGCAGCTACCACAGGTACCTCATTTGCTAGAGCTCCTGTAAGCTCTTTTTGCACGTGTGCACTGCTGCAACGTTGTGCAACAATGGCTAAAATCAAATCTGTCTGTGTGTGCTGAGCACACAAACCCACACTGCTCTCCTCTGCCAGCTCTTTCCCAGCCCAGTGGTGTATTAGTAGCTGTGATGGTTCAGGAACCCTCTGGGAACGCCACACATGTGCCTGTAGGACAAAGGGACACTGACCACCCTGATGCTCCCCCATAGTGAGAGTTCTTTTTGCATTCAGCAGTGCTGCAGAGAACATACATGAAAACTCTTACTAGAGGTTTGCTTGTCACCTGTAGGAGCTGCACGTTAGTAAGTGTTATGCTGGTGTTACTTGTGAAGGACACTTGTTGAGCCTGCTGAAGCACAAAACATGCAACTCTTGACATGCATGCTGGTTTTTACAAAGCCTGAGATGTTTGGGCCATATTTAATGCTAAATATATTTAATTCTTTTGGTGTGTTCCTCAAACTGGAATCTTCTGTTGGCTGAGAGATGTTACAGTGAAACAGGTCTAACGAATGTTTTGTATTGAGTGTTTCTGGTCAGTTAACTTTCTTAGTGTTGCTCAGTGCTCTTTTTGCTATTTTGCTGATTTCAACTATATTCATATTTTCAGGGATTTGAAGCCAGACAATATGCTAATTTCTAATCAGGGACATATAAAGTTGACAGACTTTGGACTTTCCAGAGTTACTCTGAACAGAGGTAAGAGTTTTTTCTATCCTTTTGGTTGTATTAAAATTATTTTTGCATCAAAGAATATTTCCATATTCTTGAATACTTTGCATCCCTGTAGAGGGCACCTTTCAATTAAAGAAGTGCAAATGTTGCAGTAATACCTGATTTCTAATAGGTAAGTACTGATTAGCTACGCGCTAGTAAGGGATCTGCTCTTTGCATTGCAGTTCAGAAGGTAAAATATTATTCTTTGGGACAAGGGTGTATGAAATATAATCTAGAGCCCTTTCTTTGGAGTGATATGGATTTCAAAGTTTTCTGAAGTCCACTAGGAGATTTCAGTGGGTAAAAGAATAATTCTGGCTTGTTTCTGTTTCTCTGACTGCTTCTGCCCTTCAGCTCATACCCTCTCAGTCCCTGTATATATTAATTTCCAAGAAATTAACTGGGACATTCCAGACATTAATTTGAGGGACAGGGGGAGGTGCTAAGTCCATAACAGAAGATTAGGTCAGTACTTTGGCATGTGAACATTCTGTTTTCAAGCAAAAAATATAGCTGAATAGTCATGACTGTCTGGACTGTCTGGCACAGGCTGCAGATCTTAAGGTGAATAGCCAATTTCTGAACTGCTTTGTACCTCCTTAGCCAGACCATCCAAATTTATGCTGCACAGCACTAGTTCAGGTTTTTGAGACAGCTGCTGGAGGGTACATCCTTTTTATATAGTTAAAGGAATGTAGAAATTCAGAGTTGTCTATGGAGTTTGATTCATGGTTTTAAGAATATAAAGGAAAATCCTAAGTATTCTGTATTTTTTATGATATACTGCTTTAACTAATGTTCTAATGGGACAGGTTATTGTGTCTGGTTGAACATTATATGGAAGCTTTCAAGTTACTGCTAGTGAGCAAAAAAAAAAGTATCTAAGGTTGAATTTTCACCTATGAAAAATTCTTCTGTAGCTTTTTTGAGATGTCTTTTGGAGTGATGGCAAGTTTGGAATCAAATTTAGTATCCTATTTCACAAGCCATAGGCTGGAACTGCTGCCTAAAAACCAAAGCTGATAGCCAATTAGAAAATGTAGTTCTTTTAGAATAGTATGTTGGAAAACAAATTTGACTTCTACAACTTCTTTATGTATAAACTTATGTATGTATAAGAAGAAACACTTTGTGTTAAGTAAGAATGCACAGGTAAGTCTTCAGTTGGGCTTGGTGTCTTCATTTGTATATTCACTGAGTATGTGACTAAATTTTTTCTCCCTCTTCATGAAACTTAAGTAAATGTCTGCAACTTTGCCTTTGTTTAATATCAGAAAACCTGACCTATTTGATTTTGTTTTTTTTTTCTTCTGGAGAGATAAATATGATAGATATCCTTACTACCCCATCAATGGCAAAGCCAAAACAAGACTATTCACGTACTCCAGGACAATTGTTGTCTCTCATCAGTTCTCTGGGCTTTGTAAGTAATTTTCACTGTCTTTGAAGTACTTCATCCTTTTATTTTATTTGCTATCTTGAATTCAGTAATTGACATGATAAGGGTATTCTTGCATCTCTTCTGCCAGCTGGTGGAATGACTTATGATATGTTTAGAGTACTTTGAAATTCTGATGTGATTACTTCGGACTGTATTTTGAATTGCTGACTTTTTAATGGCCATGGCCAAGCTCCAATGCAAACATCATAAAGATTGGGTGAAGTTACACTCTCAATTCTGGATGAGAATTTATTCAGATTCCATTAACTTTTAACCGTGCTTATTTCTGCTTGTTAGTATACTCCTCCTGTAGGAATGAAAGTGCCAGGGCACAAATCAAGTCAATCATCTGACAGTCTTCATGGAGTGGTTTCTCCTGTACCTATGGCCCAAAAGGACAATACTCCTCTTTCAACTAAATTATTCAAAACACGTGAGTATACCAGGCCTTATGCTGAGGAATACTCTGGCTATAAGGTTGTGGCCTTTTAATTTTATGAGTAGTTTGGACCCACTTCATAAAAGGTGTGATTCTATCAGTGTCTTGGTGTCCACCATTCATCCAGTGCTTTACATCCGATATGTTTCCACGTACACTCCTTATGTCATCTTCTAAAGTGATTTTGTTTGATTGGATTTTTTCAGATCATGACCCCTAAACTCAAATAGCACCCTTTAACGTTGTACAGAAATAGTGTCAGTTCTTGACGTACTTGCAATGAAAGTCGTTAAATATAGCAATGTGTGTTTTCATTTAAATTGTCTTATCTTGCTGCTTTTTCATTTCTAGCCTGAAATGAGAAACAAGGTAACTATGCTGCTAATGTTTGTACTGCTTTTGCATTCTTGGCAAGTCCCTAATTCAAAGAATGCATGAATTGACTATGCAGGAAAGATGACACGAGAAATTGTTGCCACACATAGCTTTCCTTACCTTCCTTTGATATGAAAGCTTAACATAGTGTGAAATCAGTCAGTATATGTTGCCTATTTGTATCAACATTTGATTTTTTTTTTTTTTGTCCTTTGAGATCTAGATAATTCTCAGTTAACACCTGTGATGCCAGCGAGGAGTTTAACTCCTACTCTGCTTCAGTCAAGGAAAAGGTTTGGTACCTCCAGTGTCAGTAGTCAATCTCACACATTCCTGTCCAGTGTGGAGTCAGAAAACGGCAGCAGCCCCAGGTGGGAGAAAGATATAGAGGTCAGGACTGTTTTGTCTTCCCACTCTAAATTAAAATTCCTTTGTACTTTCGTATGCAGTGTTGCAAATGTCTTCCACTGACTTACTGACTTGCCTCATTTATTTCAAGTGTTGGGAAACTTTCCTGTAGTAGAAGGAGCAGGGGTTGTAATTTGTGCGTTGAGTAGGATTTTGGATCAAACCCATAAAACCTTTTTCTTCAAACAAATATTAGTCCTGTGCAATGTAACAGGAGAAGCAATTGCTACTGAGCCTGCAACAAAGGAGTGAAAGAGAAGGCCTCTGTGACCATCACTGGTTTAGCCCTATCCTGCACAAGGTGGGCATTGCGGGGAGCAGTGGCAATTTGGAAGCTGACCTTATCCCTGTAGCTTTATTTGCTCAGTACTGCGGACAAAGGAATTTCTTTAAAAGACAGAACTTGGGAAAACAATAAAATACACTTCAAATTTCTACTACCTGTTAAACTGATAGAGTTTAGGGCTTTTAATATTGAAGGCTTCTATATCAACTAATCTAACACCAATAATTGTAGCTGATGATAATATTTTATCCTATTTTAATGTGCTAATGAAATTCTGCACAAACCTAGAAGAAAATGCTGCTGTGCTATGTAGTTCCTTGCCATGACTCCTATTTAGAGCATACAGAACAACTTACATTTAAAACAATTTATTATTCTGTATCTATCTGTTTCTTAGGTCTTGGTTTTAGTATTGTGTTATCAAAACATTAATAATATCAGATTTTCCGTGTGTCATCTCTGAAGTGTAATATACCACAGGGCACTATGATGGAGTTCTTTCCTTTGGACTTGCCTGGAAACTGAAAAGATCTGTAGCTTAACTTCTTAACATAAAATCACAAATACAGCTTCAATTGCTCTATTTTTTTTTATCCTTAGGCATTTAAAAATATGGCATTTTGTATTGTATCCTAGCAAGCTTATTTTATGTTCTTAAAAGAAGTCAAACTATCAAGTTATCCTTACTTTGGTTTTGATTTTTTTTTGTATTTTGAAGTATAGTTTTTCACTGGTAGTAGTTAGAATGAGTAATGCTTGCAAATCTGCATTTCGTTATGGAGGTTGTAATAAAGTATTTCAAATGAAACATTTCTATAGTGCTGTAATAGTATTTTTATTGATACTCAATACTTAATGTGCTCCTTTGCAGCAAAGTGAAGATGAACCTCGTTCTACAACATACAAAACTACTAACCGTGGGTCAGCTCTCCTTTCAAATGTTATGTTGCCAAATAGCAAAGGCATTGAAGTTTTAAAGAAAAAAGAACTTGAGTCTGCCATTTCTCCCATTGTCAACAATGATTCTGGCAGTAGGCAGAAGTCGGGAAGTGAACGTTTGGATATAACAGATACTCCTGTGAGCACTCTGGATGTGAAAGGCGTAGTACGAAAGTGTATTTCTGAAAATAAGATTAGGAAAGAAAAAATCTTTGTAAATAGAAGAGACATGACTAACGAAACAGCAGAGACTTCCCGATTACAACAGTCACTTTCAAGGCAGAATGAGCCTGTCAAAGAGGAAGAAATGTTTGAAAAGCCAGGTATAAAAAGAAGCTTTGAATCAGTTGACACTAGTCCTTGTCAGGAACTTAACTATGTTAAAAAAAGCAATGCAGAATATAAACGTGGCTGTCAGATCTCAGAATTTCCAGCAAACAAAGGGACAGGCTTGACAACAGAAATTCAGTCCTTAATGCTTTGTAATGATGGATGCCTATGTGACACCTGGAAAAGCAAGGAAGAAGTTAAGAATTTTATTAGTCACCAGGAAGCAGTAGAAAGATTGCTTACTCCAACTATAGCCAAAAATCTTATGTGTGATCTGGATGCAGACTGCGGAAAGGATGATGACAAGGAGTACATGAACTCAAGTTTTTTACGCACTGATGATGAAAAACCTTTAGGAGTCTTCAGTGCAGATTCTGACTTACTTCCTGAAGTGTCTGTTACAGAAAGCCATCTAGAAAAACAGCTTTTAGATTTGGACAAAAGTGTTAAAGACCTCTCCTTTGAGGAACCAAAACCTGAAGGTGTGCTGATAACATCGCCAGAGTCCCGAGATTCCTCACAGAATGGAGAGGAAGCACATACAGTCCAGGACTGCAAGCCATTACATCAGAAAAAGGATAGTGACCAGAAACACATGGAAGAAACTTACCTTGAGACAGTATCTTCTCCTTCAGAAAAGATGGTGGAAGCACTGAGTCTCTTTAAAAAAAATGCTGTTGTTTTTCGGAGTTACAATAGTCCAATCAATATATCCAATATATCTGAGCCATGCAGCATGGCTTCCTTAGATATAATGGATCTTTCACCTGCTTGCAGTGGCTCTTACCCAACAGCTATCACTCCATTACAGAAAGGAAGGCCGTATCAGGTCTATCAGGTGGGTAAGGAGACGGATAGAAACTTTGTGCATGCATTGGACATTAGGGACCTGAAATTATTTCAGTGGTAAATTTTGGGAAAACTCAAGTAGTTTGAAGTAGTCTGTCAAAATGACCATTACTGACAGGCTTTTACTTGCTGCACTGTGTGGCCAAAATTATAATGTCTGTAAGAATTTAGCAGTAGCTTTATGTTCACTGGTTTGCTTTTGGCTCAACATGCATCGACTGTCTATCTCTCAGAAATCCTTGCTGTTACAGTGAACTGATTTTAAAAAGCCTGAGCTATTTTGTCTCATTCTGCTCTTAGTGCAGTGTTGTATTTTCTGTGAGCAGTTATAGGTTTACAAATGTAATGGGAAGTCTTTGATTGTTTTTTTTCTTTTTTTGTCCTGCACCGTTCCCAAGACAGTCTGTAAATGCTGTTCAGTTGTTGGTAACTGCCATTGTACCTGCTACTTGCTTTTTTTTATCCTGGTAAAAGTGATGGTGTAAAGTATTCTGTCAAGTGCCAGTTACAAGCCGATTACAAAGATTGATATAAACAGTGGTAGCTGCTGTGGATGTGACACTGGAAGAAGAACTTAGGGAAAAGTTTCTCAAGAGCAGGCATCTTTATGCTTCAAGACTTGAGATAAAGCAATGGAAGCACATTTCACACATAGTTTTCAGGGAATGTTTTGTGACTAGTTCTTGACTTGAACTGAAGTATCGATTATGACTATATTATCAGCCATGACTAAACCTGGAGATGGGAGTTTCTGAGCTGGTTTTGTGTGACATCTGAAATCTTTGTCCCATCTTTTCAGACCCCTTGTCAGGGGGATGCTGGCACACCATTCAGGACTCCAAAGAGTGTTAGAAGAGGAGCTGCCCCTGTAGAAGGTGAACGCATCCTGGGGACCCCAGACTACCTGGCACCTGAGCTGCTTTTGACACAGCCTCATGGTAAGACAAACCAGCCATCTGTCAGTACTTGAAAGGTGACATCTGTACATTTCTAAATGTCTCTGGAACTGTAAATCCTTCAAACATTAAGATTGGAAATTCTTCAAAAACAGTTAGGGCTAAGCTTTTGCCATCGTTGATGACTGTTTGCTTCAGCTGCTCCTTCCATTCATTTACTGCTTTCTCATAACCAGAGGTTTTGGTTGTCCATCACAGTCTTGCTTGCTGCCAGTCAGCATTGGAAGCTGCTTTGGCAGCCTGAGACTTATATATGGCTTAGAGGTAACAACTTGGTCATCCTGCGTGTCCTTAAAGATTCTTTTGGATGGGAAAGGGAGAACTTAGTGAAATTTTAGAGTGGAAGGATTAAGCCTCTAATTATTTTTAGAATGTCTTCTGTGTTTATTTTTTTTAAGTGTTATGTGAAGCCAGACAATTTTATAAAGTTGCCTTAAAATCAGTTATTGAGTTGAGTGACCTCATGAAATACTTCAGACATCTGACAGGATCTTCTGTATAAGGGTGTTGTAGTAGCCATCAAATTTCTGGAGGTTGGGTTTTTTGGGGGGGGGTTTGTTTTTTAGTTTATTTGTTTGTTTTCAAAATACTATACTAAAGTAGCACACCTTTGAAGGCCATAAATTTCTTTGTCTCAGATTCTGAGATCCACTGAGATTAACAAAAAGTCTGAAATAGTTTTCTGTTAACTTGCAAGAACCATTAACAAAAATTAAATGCAATCTATCTATCTCTAATACAGTTGTTGATGTATAATTGCATTTTATTTCCATCTCAAAAGTAGACTATTTTGTAGAGCTACTGGTCTTGGGGAAATTAGATTAGAGAGAGACCTTAATTGAAAGGTAGTGATTACTATCCTGTAAACAATAAAATTCTGCTAATATAAATTAACTAAAACTCTGTTAAGAGATTTGATAATTTAACTGTGAAAACTGAAAATACTAAACATACGTAGCTATCTATTGTTGTGCACTTCCATTTAGGATTCCCAGTTATCTGGCAGATATTAAAACTGGATCGTATTTTGGAAATGTAATCAGTGCTACTTAGACAATGTGAAACTTGGTCACAAGGTGATTTCTCTGTGGCTACTGGGTTTTCAGGACTTCAGTGAAAACTTGCAGAGTTTGAGGTTTGTCAGGAAATGACAAATCTCCCATTACTTTCAGCAAAGCCAGGGTTTTCGGAACTCCAAATTTTCCCTCACTAAATATTTCACATGTTGAGATGCTTGTAAATGTAGTTTTAATCCTAAATTAATTGTGTTACAAAACTATTTAATTTTTGTTTCTAACTTAGATTTAACATTGCCATCTTTCTTTATTGTGGAATACTACCTTAGAAAAAAATCTGCATTCCTGTGCCTTCAAAGAGTCATACTTGATATTCAAAGTTCGTATTTGTTATGGGTTTCTTGGAAATAATTTTAATATTTTTACTTCATTGTCTTTTCATATGCAGGGACTCTGATCTCTGGTGAGTTTTCTATATTCTGTGCAGAACTGAAGTGTTCAGTGTAACTGAACAGTCAAAGTATAACTAGGTCACAATTTCTGAGAACATTGTTTGAGTGAACAATGTTTCTATATAGAAAGACATGTCCAATATGCCTTCACATAAAAATGTGGTGCTCACAGAGTCAGGAAACATCATATCAATGTGACTAAGCTATCAGAAATCACACATTAAAGCATGTACTTCAGAAGGAAGGTCAGCATTCTTAAATTGTGTAACAGGAGGTAAAGCCAGAGACACTTTTTCTCATTGCTGCCTTTCACTTTATTGCAGTCTTATTTACTTTGTCTATGGATGAAGAAGGCTCACGTGCTCAAGACGTGGTGTTACTGCTTCTTGCTTCAAATCACAGAATCAAAGAATATCCCAAGTTGGAAGGGACACACAATGGTCAAGTCCAACCCCTGTCCCTGCACAGGACAGCCCCAAGAGTCACACCATGTGCCTGAGAGCATTGTCCAAACACTTCTTGAACTCTGTCAGGCTTGGTGCTGTGACCCCTTCTCTGGGGAGCTGTTCCAGTGCCCAGCAACTCTCTGGGTGAAAAAGCTTTTCTTAATATCCCACCTAAACCTCCATGGCACAGCTTCACGCTGTCCTTGGGTTCTGCTTGGCAGAGATATGGTAGGAGTTAATCTCATTTTAGTTAGATTTCATGTGGGAAAAATTGCTGCTGAAACTTGGTTATGACATTGTTCAGAGTTGTCATCTTATTAGACTTTGACTGGAGCTGGGAGTATTTTACTGAACATCCAAGTACTCTAACAACAGTGGATGTGAATTCACTACTTTGATGTGCTTAGCTTGGTGGGGCACTATTACTGCTGTTAGAAGTTGCTAAAAGTGTATTAGATTATTGATTAAACACTTTGGTTTTCACAGCATTTCTAAACTTAACAGTAGTCTTTGTGAAATAACTCAAAACATTCATTTTCTTGGAGGTGTCTTAGGTTTTTTTATATGCCAAAAAAGCCAAGAACAATTAGATTTATTATTTTTCAAAGATTTTTTTTACAGCAATTGTGGCATCTGTTCTTTGTACAGTGAAGTGGGCATGGCTTGAAAATGCAGAAAGCTTAGAAATGCATGCAGCAGTGTCTGGGATTGCTTTGCGTGCTTGTTTTGATGTAGATTAATGAGAGATCGGCAAAAAGACAAAACCCTGGAATGTGGAAAACCAGAACTATTTAATAACAAGGCAGAGATAGCTAATAACTACACATTGCCCCAGTCAATTCAGTGTAATGGAAGGTAATGCCAGCTTCATGTGTGCTGGCTCATTTCTGCAAGCTATCTTCATGATGTTTGTAATAATTTAGACAAACAAAAGTTAAGCTCAATAGTTTGAAGTTGTGGAGACTTTTTAAAGAACCGAGAGAAGAGCACAGGGGCAACATGGAGCACTCATCCAGGCTCTACAGCAGTGATGAGGCATCTGTTTCTTATCACAAAACAATCTCTTGGAGAAGTCAGCTCCTGGATTCTCTGTGAAGGGAGTTGATAATTGGATTGTTACTAAGAGCCCCCTTGGTTTTATTAGTAAACCCCAGTGTTACCTATAATGAACTAAGGAGCATAGTGGTTTAAAAAGCATTTTAATACATTTTTAATCTGCGTGAATATTAAATACAACTTGTTTTGTCTCTTCATAATTTTCAAGAAACTTGCAGAATTTTAACACTCTTCAGTTTCTGCTAATCTTTACGTCTTTGCAAGTATCATTTGTGTACGTGTAATGATGTGGATTTATTTTACCAGGTTCTGCTGTAGACTGGTGGGCCCTTGGAGTTTGTCTGTTTGAGTTTCTAACTGGAATTCCACCTTTTAACGATGAAACGCCAACACAGGTCTTCCAAAATATTTTGAAAAGAGGTAATCTGTTTCAGTAATCAGGGTAAGTATGTATTTCCAATATTTGTTTAATGGTTTGAGTTACCAACTCAGTTGTATTTTTGTAGATATTCCCTGGCCTGAGGGTGAAGAAAAACTGTCTGATAATGCCCAAAATGCAATAGATATTCTTCTAACAATTGACACTACTAAGAGAGCTGGACTGAAGGGTTAGTATTAAAATTGTTCTTTGCAACTAATTGCAAATTTCGAAGTGGTGATCTCCTCCTCCTGAAACTTAATAAACTTCAATGCCTTACTAAGTTCCATGTATAGTACCACAGCACTTAACAAGTTGTGGTATTTTCTGTACTTTTTGTGGGGTTTTTCCTTTTTGAACAAGGTGATTCTGGGTGTGGGTTGTTTTGTTGGTTTGTTTTTGTTTTCTTTTTTTTTCCTTAATTGAACTTCTGTTTTGCTTTACTACTGTTCTGCTATGCATTTTTAGTGTTTGACATTTGATGTACCAAAGTTCTCTCTTATCTAATGCATATTTGGAATTTTTAATCTAAATGACATTGGGAACCTTGACTAAAAGATGATGGTTTGGAAGAGAAGCCTGCTACAACAAAGAGTTAATTCAGAGAGTGCAGTTTTTTCTTAGGAATCAGCCTGTCTTTGTTGAATGCATAGGAGAATACAAAGTTCGACAATATATACCATACGAAGTCTGCTTTTTTCTTCCCTTGTAGAAGGACTTAAACATTTGCTGTTGTTAACAGTGACTATGTTTTCTTTTAAAAAAAAGTTCATAACATGAAAGAAATTTAGAGTGAGATATTTTGGAAATAGAGAGAGAAATCTTATGAGAACTGCTCAAGAAATCACTAGAGAAGGAAATTACTATGGAAATGCTTACACGTAAAGAGACTAAATGCTAGAAGCTGAAATCAAGCCAAATTAAAACAAAGAAGGCACAAGATTATGAATGAAGATGATTATGTCAACAGAAAGTCCTGTGGCTTTAATATTTCCCAGAAATTTGAAGGTGTTTTAGTTAAATACAAGTTATTATCTATATTACTGGATTTTAGAATGAAATCTAATTGCCTATCAAGGGCAGAATTTTAAAATAGATGACATGATGGTTTCTTCCTACGTGAGCTTCTTCAAAATTCATTCTCTGTCAAGACGTACATCTGTACCTGGCCTCTTTGTCCAGTTTATAGTCCACTGAAGTGAAGTTGGATGAGTAGTTTTCAGGACAACCATTAAGTTTTTCTCGTTGTACCCAAGTTTCCATGACTGTCATCTTCTCTCCCCTCCCCAAAATATGTGCTCTTCCTTTTATTGCTACAGCTTTTGTGCTGGGAAATCCCAGTTCTGTTTCTGTAGTGCTGTGCTTCTCTCAATTCAGTCTATCTGGATAAGATCGACTTCGAAGCCACTTTTGGCTCAGTGCACTGTGTGGAACAGGTTGCCTGGAGGGGGGTGCCATCTACTTGTCATGCCAACAGTTTGATCCTACTAAAGTTGGGGGTATTCAAAGCCCAGTTGCAAATTGCACTTTTATGAACTTCTAGAAAGGAATTACTGAGCAAATCTACTGACAGTTATAGGTGAGAGAACAAAATTACTATGGGGCTTGGACATAAGGAAGTTTATAATGCTTATGTGAACTTCTCTTTCAGAACTGAAGCATCACCCCCTCTTTCATGGGGTGGACTGGGATAATCTCCAGAATCAAACTATGCCATTTATACCTCAGCCAGATGATGAGACTGACACCTCTTACTTTGAAGCTAGAAACAATGCTCAGCACCTGACTGTGTCTGGATTTAGCTTATAGCATCAAGATAAGTGAACATTCTGTGTGGTTTTGCACACTTACAATTTTCTTGTAACCCTAGTTTGGTCTTGACTGAGTTTCCGTGCCGAATTTAGTGTGTTTCAAGTTACCAGTCTATTTTTATTATAGCCTCTTTTATTCCAAAGTGAAACTGCTGTATGAAACTGGTATCAAGTGCCTTTGTGCTACTTTTTATCTCACTGCACCTTAATGCCAGAGCACTGTGTTTCTTGGAGCTAACTCTTGGCAATAATGGGGCTTTTAAATAGCTATTAATTATTCCAGTTTGGAAGTGAGGTGTTATTTCCCAGCTAAACATAATAGGGAAAGGATATAAATTAATTCTTATTGTATCTAATTAATAACTTACCTATTGGTGTTTCAGTGTGGTGGCAGGCTGGGTTGGAAGCAGTCCTTTCTGACTGGTGTGAATATATATCCACTGGTCAAAGCTGGTCATTTCTATTCAAGGTGGAAAATTGCAATCTTAACGCAGCATTGAAACGTCTTGCCTTCTGCTTATCTTATTCCCAAGAAGGGATGAGACTATACAATGGTGTTCCAAGTTATCTTGACTAGAAGTGGCACATGAGACTAGCAGGAGTTCCTCTGGTTATCCTGTCCTAGAGAAATGGGGCAGGGAGTGGATACTTGGGGCAGGTCTGTTAAACAAATGCTCTGCTCAAATTGTTGCCTTGTAACCACTTGGGCTGTAGGAAGCTGGACCAAACGTACAATTTAGGAGTTACTGCTTTCATACAGAAAATGCCCAGTGTGTGTGTGTGCTCACTGGTGTCAGATGACAAGTGAGAGGTGATTTTTTTGTTTTCTACTCAGTAGTATTCACAGTGAAGCTGCCAAATATTAAAGACCATAATATATTGCAGAGTAACAGACTGTTCTATAAACTCAAAGCTAGAGCTTGGATTTTGACTAGGGTATAAGATAGAAGTGTAGCATCTGTATTATAAACCTGAATTAGCGGGAAGTATATTTAAATTTGTCTTTAAATGCAATACAAAACTTGTGTCTGCCAGGTTTTAGAGGTTTATTTGTAGATAATCCTGTTTAAATAATCTTCAGTATTTTTCTTGCATGGGTACCTCTAACTTAAAGATTGTAATTTTTTAGGTTTATACATGTTAGATAAAGATCATTTGTGCTAGATGGTGTCACCAGCCAAGGGCCACGTGACAGAAGCCAAGTGTTTTGCCAGTGATTTTTGCCAAGTGGCTTTTGGTTTCATGAACTGACCCTTTTTGTCGTGTGAGTGAGTTGTCCCTTCATTACCCTGCTTCCTGGAAGACAAGATTTATTGATAGAATTCTGAGCAAACAATGTCTGCCAGGCTTCCTCCTGTCCCCTGAGGTTGTGGGGAAAGGAATGGGAATGGTGAAGAAAAAGGAAGTTTTCTAGAAAGACCTAAAGAGAATTGTTTCTTAATAGCTTAGAATGACCAATTCCAGCTCTTGGTGTGATAACTCAAATTGGTGAAACAGAATCTTGGCAAGTTGCAAAACAGCGAAATGAACCTCACTCCATTTGCTGAAGACTGCAGTTCCAGAAAACTTCTAAATTGTTCAGTCTTACTGCAATTGTTACACGATGGAAAAGGTGCAAACAAATTAATGCATTACTGAAGGAGTAGTCATAGACAACATTCTCTGAAACTGGGGTGGGAGGGTACCTTAATCACTGGTATTTTATGCAATTTATTCTTCCATTTCTAGTAATCTGGTTTAAGAAAGTAAGTTTTGCAATACCCCATTCTCTTAATTATCTTGCATTTGTCCTGGTTATAGCAAACATGGAGTTGAATGTCAGATGTTGATTGTTGAGTTTGTGATGTGGTTTTGTTTGTTGTGGGGTGTTTTGGTTGGTTGGGCTTTTATCTTTTGTAAAAAGGTGAATCCTAGCTTTATTGTTGAACATGGAATTCCTTGTCAACTCTTAATCCCATTGGTTTTGCCCACTTGTTGCTTAACTTGAAATACTACAGGTAAAAGTTTAAAAGGTATAATGCAGTATCTGGAAGAGATTTAGTGTTTCTACCCATTAGTAATAACCTACAAATAATTTTGTAGGCTGGCAAAAGTTTCTGGTCCTTAGAAGCTGTGGAGTACCACTTGGCAACTACTCCAGCTGTTACATGGTGCTCCCTGAAGACCTAAACTTTCTTTATGCGTATAACCTACATATAAACTCTGTAGCTTCCAGGTTATCTTGGGAGACAGTTTATCAGCCACTAGCACAATCCATCTAAAAACTACTGGAGAGATCAGTGTTGCACTTTGTTATACAGAAACAGCGGTCTTGGACAGTTTTTCCAGCCCTTATATGCTGTTGGGCTCACCTGTATACGGGGCAATGTTTGGGGGCCAAGGTGCTGAAGTGCTGCCATGTGTTGTTCAGCTCAGGGGTTCCAGTTTCAGCCTGATTGGGTTTACCCATGGTTACTCTGGCAGTAAAATGCATTCTTTTCCGCTCTGCTCCATTCTCCAAAAGTTCACTTTGCACTTACTTCAAAATTCACTCTGCAAAAATTCACTTTACTTTTCTGTAAATATATAAAATAAAATAGTGCAGTTGTGCTGCTGCTTCTGCATATTGTTTTTTCTTTTACTGTGTTACTTTTGCCCCTGCTGGGAATGTGGGAGATGGATTTTTACACAAAGAAACCCTGACTGCTTTCCATTACGTCAGCAAAGACTGATTTTAAGTAAGGAAATACCTAATACTTTCTAGTACAGGTATGTATGCCCTTCATTTAGTTCATAACTTGCTAGCCTGTGCCTGTAAGCTTTAGTACCAGCTACATTTGTGTACTTAATGGCAGCAGAGCCAAGTCCTGAGCAGGCCTGTAACTCCTGGAGGGTGTGAGTCTCCTCCTCTGCAGGACTTGAATGAGTCAAAAAAAGACGGTGGCTCCATCTCCTCAGCACTTGCTGTGCTGCCACAGCACTGGAACAGAAGAAAAAGAGCCCCGAGAATGGAACAGCCACACCATGCACACACTTAGACCTGGCTCTGCTCCTGTGCTCTCAGCTGAGCAGCTCTCAGCAGGTGGAATGTCTAATGTGGTTTGATACAGAGCAAGCTTCTGCCTTTCAGGCAAAGCTTAATTTGCTGCAGGAAACCAGCTTGATGCTTGCTTCACAAGTGCATCTTGGGGCTGGGTCTGGCCCTTTCCAGTGCTGTGCAGAACTGACGTGGCTCCCAGCCCTCCTGAGGAGAGCACAGGCTGAAGCTATGTATCCCAGGTCTGAGCTCTAGCCATCTGCTTATGCTACTACCTTCACGTCAAAGCTGATGTGTCTCTTTGCACCTGGGCAAATGATAAAGAAAACTGATTTTTTTCTTTTTATCTTTAAGCTGAAATACCAGCTAACTAGGAACCTGTTCAAATTATAGTGAGTTTGAGATAGGCCCAGTTCTAAGTGAATTGTTACTCAAGTGATGTTTTGTGTATTACAGCTTTCAGGTTGAGAATGATTCTTCATGGTACAGCCAGCAGGCTCTTCTGTACAGTCACAGCATCCAATGTACAGCATTTAGTAAATATTAAGTTCAAGATAAAACACAAAATATTAAGGGACTGATTTATTGAAATATGAATAAATAACAAGGATAGTACAAGCCTACATTTATTTCAGGAGGAGGTTAACAACTGACTACATTTGGGAATGTCTGTCCCATCTCTAAGAGTTCTGAGCTGGGGGAGGCACTCCCACATGGTTTGTCCTGGCAGAAGACATACTGCTTCAGGAGGCTGGGGTTTTCATGTGACCTTCAAGCTTGAGTATCCTTCCTGTATGATTTCTATCCCTTACAAGAAGAAATCAAATCAATCCCTTTAGGGATTTTATGCTCAGACACAATGGCTTCAGGTCCCAGCAGAACTTCCCTTCCAGGATAAGCTTTGTTCAAACCTGAGTTTTCAGTACATCTCATGCCAAAACTTATCTCTGGTACATGAAACCATCTGCTTGTTACAGCAGTCTTCAAAGAGGTTACAAGTATTTTATTTTTTAATTCATCTTTACAATAAGAAAAAGCAGAAGAGGGGAAAAGTAAGTAAAAAAAATCTGCATGTAACTAAAAAACAAGATTAAAATTTCTCTGGTAAAACCAACATTAAATTCCTTGATTACATTTTTATACAGTATAGCTTGTATGAAAAATGTTTTTCAAACTATAAAAGATTTTCAGGAAGGACCAAAAAAACTTTCCTTAAAAATTATTTGTAGGATGTAGTCCAGGTGGAAAATGAAAGCACATCAATAATGGTGAAATTTCTGAAGATTCAGAGCTTAACCATGGATTATGTTGTGATATAATTCTTCATAGCAAACTGTAAATTTTCTGTCAAATCTAATTTTAGTGCATTTGCATTTTCCAGAGATTTAGACAGCTTATATATTAATTTATTTTAAAATTAAGTGTAAAACATGCTTTTGTCAAGCAAACTTCACGAGGTTGTACCCTTATCTGTATATGTGTTAATAAATACTCTGTGGGGAAAAGAAAAATATCAGCTCCAAAATTAGCTGAAAAGGTTTTTTTTCTGAGAGGAAGTAGAAGGGTAAGAGACATACCAGAATTGATATGTTTCATGATGTGACTTGGGGAAAATCTACAGTAGATTAAATCTTACTTTAATTCAACATAAACTGCCAACAGAAAACTTACAGTGCACTGAGCTTTTTAAAAGCTTAGAGCTAGACTTACAGAGCTAGTTTTCATCTCATTATAAAGCACCTTGTGCCTAAACTATGCATTTCAGTTAAAGTAAGCTGTTCTCAACAAGAATACCGTTATGAAAGTTAAAAAGATAAGGTGCAGCCTCTTGACATGGATCCCTTGTACCACACGCTGTTTCCAAACTTGTATTTGACAGTCCTCCTGTTATTAATGGCTCTAACTTTCAGGATATATACAAATTCCCAAATCTTTACAATTTTACAAGATAAGTGAAGGATTCAACTTCATTTCTGACCAATTTATATGGAAATTGCCCCACACTAGTTTAGCAGCAAAAATAACAAGTTGAATTCCTCAGAGCTATATTGTATTTTTCCAACAGCTTACAATGTATTGAATTTATACTTTATTAGAGCTTTCACCTGGTAATATGTAACACTGTGGAAAAATAGGCAGGGATCTTGGGATTGTATAATTATTTCAATGTTAAAGTTACAGTTTTACATATTTTTCACTTATTCTTTTACAGAGATGTTATTCTCTTCATCAACTGCCATCAGCAAGGCCAGTAATTACTGAAGGCCCATCCACAAGCACATTCCAAAATAATTATTGTTCATATGGTTTTGAGGATCGAATTATTAAATTTATTTGTAACCAAGGAGCTGTGAATCATTCAAGTTTCAGTAATATTAGTCCTTAAACGTTTAGCTCAAAGGTAGTAGAAAATATTACTGTAACATAAGGAAGATCATCCCAAATTCTGAGATTCTATGAGAATTCAGATTTCCTTTGCTTTTCAGGGCCATCTTCTAGAAGTCCTTAAGCATAGTCATGAATTCTCAGTTCAGTTTTCTAGAAGAGGAAACAAATAAATTAGTTTAATGTACCTTCACATATGAGATGGTTTTTCATTTGTCTAAACAAACAAATCAATTAAGGCTACATGTGAAAGGTTTCTATTTCAATAAAACACAACATGGCTTCAAGATACCTGAAAATTTGCTCTCTTACACCAAGGAGTAGAAAATTCACTAAGAATTTGGAACTGCAGCTGGAATTCCTCAGAACAATCCCTGACCCCATATCAATGGTGTGCTGGCTCAGCAGAGCAACACTTAAGAGCTGTTTTCCCCATGACTCCATAAAACTTGCAATTAGACGGTTCTTAAATGATGAGTTGAATCTAGACAACTTTTGTTATTATAAAATCAGGTTTTCAAGCCTTCTTCGGTGAAGGCTCCAGTACGAGTACACAGATTTCCAGCATTAAGTTCCCCATAAAGGAACAGGGGACAGGTTAAGAGATGCTGGGAGGGAGCTAAGCTACCCCTGCCCAGGGCCAAGAGCTAAACACAAAGCTCTTGGTTACCAAAGTCATCCGTCCACCAGTTACGTGGAATTTGCTCCACTGTGCAGAAAAGTTTAGAAGTCATGGCTTCACAGCTGCAGCATGAGAGAACTTTACGTGGTAGCAGAGACTTGTGGTCTCTGCTGCAGGACAGTTTATGAAGTTTAAAACCAAAAGTACACAGACACAGTTAATGCAGGCACTGGGAACAGCTGTTGCGTAACAGCCTGCACACCTTAACAGAGCACAAGCTGAAACTGGCCATGGGACCCGAGAGCAGGACTCGTTTTGCAATTCCATTTTCTCACTGAGTGTACTTGATCAGCTTCCTAAACATTGCTAAAGGAGATGAATTCCAGATAGAAAGGTGCTGCAGAAGCACACAGTCCTTAAATTCTGCCTATGAGTACACTTCTTCAAAAACAGAAAGAAAAGCTCAAGAACACAGAAAATTCTTTAGTTGTTACTGTTCTTGAAATTCATCTCAAAACAATCCATGAATGACTAAACAAAACACAGGGCTATGCTATCTCTGTGCTTCACACTGACACTGATATTACCAGTGGTACAAATCCCGGTGTCCAAACCTCAACAAGAATGTTGAAAAACTGAAGCACTTGGGAATGAGCCACAAGAATCAATCTAAGACTGGAAGACAATTTTAAAATGAGATTCCAGTTGCTCCATTTGTTTTGTTTAAGCAAGAGATTATGAGATGACCTGGTGATAGCACAAAAAGTAACCATGGAAAACACATTACAGGCTCTTTGTCAACTGCATAAAGATACAGGAAAATCCAATGGATGAAAACTGAAGCTAGACAAATCCAAACTAAAAGTAATGTACCGTGTGTTTATTCATTGAAGTTCTGAATCACTAGGACAATATACTAGAAAAATTGCTGGAAAGGGTGCTTTTCCAAAAACTGATTTCTGTTTGAACCTCTGGCTGGATTGAAGGTGATACAGAGGGCAGAACAGATGATCAAAAAAGGTTTTCAAGAACAGCACACTGTTCAGAGAGAGAGGGAGAGAACACAGCCATGCAAGAGCAGTTAGCAGAACACTGAAGTTCACAGAAGCTTCACGTAAAATACTAAAAAAATAGTTTTGATTTTAAAAACCCCAACTTTGTCCTTGTCAGCAAGGGGAAATGTCCATTTGCTAGTGCAAAGAAAGAATGAGCAAAATGTGCGTAACTGCCTGAAAGCCTTAGTAGTAAAATCTCTGGTTTCATCAGACAGTGCAGCAACACTAATGCTGCTGCTGACAGCTCTGAGCCTGGGGAGCTGCCTGGCAGATTTACAGCCTTTTTGGGCGCTGTATTGTTGACAAAGCCAAGGGCTGGGCCCAAAGAGTGATAATCAGTGACAGGAGTGTAGTTGGAGACCTGTAATTAGTGGTGAATGCCAGGGGTCCCCTCTGGGGCCAGTCCTGTTTAACACCTTTAGCAATGGCCTGGATGACAGGGCAGAGTGCACCCTCAGCAAAGCTGCAGATTACACAAAATTGGGAGTGGTTGATATGCCAGAGGGTGGTGCTGCCATCCAGAGGGATCACAGCTGGCTGGAAAAAGGGGCTGACAGGAACCTTATGAAGTACAAGGGGAAGTGCTGAGTCCAGCACTGTTTGGAGAAACAGCTCCAGGCATCAGTATGTGCCAGCGTGGCAGAAAAGGATCTGGGCATCCTGGTGGACACCACGTTGAACATGAGCCAGCAACGTGCCCTTGCAACAAAGGCCAGTGGTGTTACAGGCTTCCCTTCCAACAGGGTGAGCAAGGTGATCCTTCCTCTCTATTCAGCACTGGAGAGGCCACACCTGGAGTGCTCTGTCCACTTCTGGCCATGAGAGACATGGACAAACTGAAGAGAGTCAAACAAAGGACCATGAAGATGATTAAAGGACTGGAACATTTCTGAGGAGAGAGAAACACTGGCACAGGTTGCACAGGGAGGTGGTGGAGTCTGCCTCCTTGGAGATAATCAAAAGCTGCCTGTACACAGTCCTGGACAACTGGCTTCTAAATGTCCCTGGCTGAGCAGGGATGTTGGACCAGCTGACCTGCAGAGCCTCCTTTCAACCTCAACCACTCCCTGTTTCTGTGATTTACCACAGGAGAGAAAACTATACCATGAAAACTAGCAAACATTAAAATGCTAGAGCAAATTCAGCTAATTCTCTTAAGATCCACACATATGCAAACTCTCTGCAGACTGACAGGAAAAAAATGTAAAAGCCAAGAGTATACAAAGCTAACAGAATCAGGTGTAAGGCTGAAGTAAGCAGACAGCAACTAGAGAACACTCACTTGATCTTCTGATGCTTAGAAAGCTGAGAAAAGGCAAGATCACAGTACAACTGTCCTTCAGCAGAAGGAAGTCAAGGTAGATATTACAAAAATACTGTAGTAAGGTGCTAGTAGATGTTAAATATAGGTGACAGATGGCACTCTACAAAAGATGTGATAGGAAAAAAAAGTTCTCATGGCACAACTGGACTAGAAGTCTAGAAGCAGTGAAAATGGCTCAAGAGAATATGAGGAGTGAGAGGATCAAAGAATGTTATGGAGACGCTTTCAAGCTATCCAGCCTCACCCACTCATGTATGCTTGAAATTATTTATCCTCCATCGCATTTCATAGATGTAACATAAATTGCCACATATAAAGCATACTACATATAAAGTCCAATTAACCAATACTTTCTCATATTGACAAACTTTCAAGGCAAGGAATTCTCTGTCCTGTCTAAATAACATACTACCTGTTGGTTTAAACAGGTGACACACTGTGTATGTGTTCTACTGAATGAACATCTTTACCTTCGCTTTCTTTGGAGATACACATGTACCAACCACTGGGCAATAAATGGCCATACAACAGCAAAAGCTAAAATACCAGGAGAAATTTCAAAGGGCCACCATGATGGTTTCTAAGGAAAACAGAAAAAAATTCCAGTCAGCAATCTGTGTGCACATATTGAATACCACCTGTATACTTCTCATCACTTCAAATGCTACACTACCAAAGCAGAAAATAATAGTAAGACCAGAATAAAAGATTCATCTATCAAGTAATTTCCTCAGACAGATTATTTTTTATCTCCTAGTCAAGGAAGAGACAATACAAAAAGCACATACCAAGAGGCAGAGATAAAATATTCAATTCATCTTTTTTCACAGTTCTCACTTTTTACAGATTGTAAAAACGGTATTTTACCTTGACAGAGGAGGCGGGCTGGTAATTTGACTGTAGTGTTGCAGATTTTGCCTTTAAATACAAACAAAGGCTGGTAAGTATAAAAAAGGAAACTTCAATTAAAATTTTTCTGCTTCACAGAATGAGAATATGAGGTTTTTCATCTTGTGATGGCTTTGCAATCTGTATATATCACAGTTTAACACACAGAACCACCCCCATGTGACCCCACATAGCTGATAACTTACCTCTCATGTTTCCACTACTCTTTATAGTAATTTTATCACATCTCTGTGTCTTAGAAAATGAATCAGTGTCACTGCACCCCTTTACAGTTTTTGAAGGCTCCCCTGCTCAACTTGTCATTGCAAGTTTCTCAACTCTGGTCTAGTCCCAGTTCCAACCCAGAGCAGAAATCGCAGCAGCTTAATTTGCATGATTGCATGTCTCAACACCAGTCTATACTAAGGCCAAAAATAGTTTTAGTTTGCCCTCTGCTACAGCTACAGGCATGTCTCACACCATAAAGGAAAGAGAATACTCTGTTCCATGTCTTCCAGGCAACCCTGAAAATTGAAGTACCAGAAACTTTTCAAAACTATTCCCATACACTATTGTGGTGCTTCCACAAAAGCAAAGCAGCTGGTTTTCCAGGTCTTTCTTAATTTAGGTAGGCATGAAACAGAAGCTTGTTTCTCCTTACGTAAGGACAACAAGCACAGCATGAACTGCTGGGGAAGAATCTTTTACTATTTCTTATATATTGCTCAGGTAAAGAAAGAAAATGCATCCATATTTAACCAAACATTAGATTCTTGAATATCTGATGCAGCAAAATTATGGTATTAATAAATCCTTTTCCATGTCTGCCTTAGATCTGGAGTATGTGCATCCTATAGGATACTGCTTGTACAGCTTGCTCATTCTCATGTAGACCAAAATATATGAGCAAGTGAAATAAAACCAAACATTTTCAGGTTGCTGGTTCAACTACATTCACATGTTCTATTCTCCCGAAGAATACAGTATTTCCATTGAAACAGAAGGAAAAAGAAACACTGTATCAATGCATATCCACACTTGCTTAAGAGTTCTGTTGGCTGCATGAGGGCATGATGTACAATTCCAATAAAGCTGGATTACTTCATGAGGAAAGAAAGCTATGAACAATCAAGTCTTTTGCTAACTGAAAAATGGAATCTGAAGTTCTGCCTGTTAACATTTACCATCTGAAAAATTATGATAATTTCTCACTTTCTTTGAAAATGCTTTGAATTCTCTGGAATCATGCACTACTAACATTAACTGTGGAGTCTCCATATAGAGGCTGTGTAATGTTTATCAATAACTATGGTTAAGATTAGTCTGATCAGAAATCAGTGAAGTAACATATGGTTAAATTCTAGGTCAAAATACATAGTTTTGCTCACATGTACTAGAGCCCTGAAATGTGCTCCTTAGAGCAGGTACCAATAGAAAATTTTAAGTTGGACTTAACTACAGAATATAACTGAAATGTCTTCACAGTTTAAGAAAATACTGTCTGAAATTTTAATCTGAAAAAGCACACAAATATCCAAGGACATTTAATAAAAGGTGATCAAATAACTCCAAAGAATAGTACCTGTGATGCTGCAACGGCCTCCAGCATATGCAGCCTCTGCAGGACATTCTGCATGTCCTCCTGCAGCCGCATCAGCACCACTGCAATCTGCTCATTGAGGCTTCCCCGGGGGCCCCTGTCAGAGCCCCAGCGCTCGCCGTCCCCTCCACTGCCCGTCTGGCCACCCTGCGAACCATCTCCTAAAGGCTGAAGTCTGTGTCCTGTTTTGAGGCAGGAAAAACAGAAACACAAAACAGAATGGGCTACAACTCTACTGAAAATGTCTAACAGTTCAGTTTTCTCTCTCAGTTTTCATCCAGGAGTGTGGTACTCCTCATCACAGGAGTGTCTATATTCAGACAGTTCAGCAACACTGGGAAGTCACTGAAATGTCATCTGAGATGGTTCCCTACAGCCTCGGTGTGACAGTATCATTCAAATTCCTAGAACTGCAAAAACATTTAGAAAAAGCTATTAATACACAACCAGCCAAGTTCAGCAGTAAATTCTGCCCTAGCAACAAGTAAGATCTTAGTATGTGTTTTAAGTTTGGCAAAGTCTCCAGCTGGAAAACAAAGATCACTGGAATACAGTGATGAGAAAAGATAATTATTTGAAATCTACAATACTCCCTTAAACTAGATACAACTACCTGTCATATTTGGGCTTGTAAGTAGCAAACTTCAGTAAAACAATAAAAGAGAGAAGAGGAGATAGTTAACTATAGTATGTTCTTCATAACAGTTTTCAACATAAATGTTTTATTTGGATTTTCTTTTTAATTTTTCCATCTGATTACTTATAGGTGCTACATAAAAAGGTATGCTATATATAAACAAAATACTTTCTGCCTTTTATTGGTTTTTTCAAGAAAAACTAATTTTATCCTTGACTTTATAGATCATACTACTGGAATATGGTGCTGCTCATAGGTGACAGTATTAGAAGATTATGGAATTAAAAAGTGTAGAGGTCCAACATAAATTGAACATCTGGGCTATTATGTCATTAAGAATCATTAAGTTTTAAGAATCATAATGGATAGTGTCACGATCACTCAAAGGTGTGGCTAACATTCCAATTATATACAAAACAATGTGTCACTGATACCTTTCCAAGGCATTCCATGGTTTCAAATAAACCACCACAGAGATATAAACGCTTATGTATTTAACAATAAATATGTATCTTCTAAAGAAACTCTTCTGAGGCACAGGCTGGTTTTGAGGATTACATTTCTAAAAACCCAGGTGCCATAAGCAGGACCTGGGAGTGTAAGTTACCCCCTGTAGTTAGCATTTTGTTATCTATTTTTATTGTGAAGAGCAGAAGTGCTATACACATGACTGTCCCACTGGACAGTGTTGACAGGTGCTTTGCAGGCACCAGTGGTTTATGGCAGTGAGGAGAGTGGGGAACACAATGCAGGGTCACAGTACCTCTCCCTCTTCTGACACTGTAGAAGTCTGCTTTTTCTCCACCTTTTTTCTCCTTGTGAGGACCCCCATTACTGGCTTTGCCATCTTCTCCTCCACATTTGACTTCACCTTGTTCTTCAGCTTCTCCCTCTCCAGTATTTCCAGGTTGAAGATTCCCATAAGTCACGCAAGTGCGCCTTGGAAAATCCGTATTTTCTAACAGAAGACTGTGATCTACATCCAAGAAATGGGATGAATGCTTTAAAGATCCTCTAGCTGATGTGATGATCTCCAAGGGCTACAAATTAACATTAGCAAGTAATTAAATTCTGTAAAATATGACAGTTAAAAATTAAAAAGGAAAAAATATAATTTTTACTTTCACATTAAGAAAATACTTTTGCCCAGAATTAAGACTCTTCTTTTAAGGGGAGCAGTTGTTTTCCTTTAGAATGTACTTACTACTGTCTAAATGTCATTTCCAGATTGAGAAGGCATTTCAGGCAAATCTCACAACAGTGATACCACAGGAATTTCTTTAGACATTTCCAACATACACTAATAATTACTAAAATAGAACATGAAGGTCTAAAACCATTCTGTTTTCCCCTGTAAAACTGGCTTTGCTTCCTAGACAGTGAAACGGTCTCTTCACTTGAATTTAGGAGCCGCGGTCAGAGGGCCCATGCTGTCAGCAACCTTGGGTAGGCAGTGTTTGCACTCACAGCAAAGAGAGCATGCAGCTGATCATCAGGCTGCTCCAAACAGCTTGGCTGCACCTGTACCTCACACCAAACAAAGGAAAGGCAGAGTATTCTATCGACTTTTCACTCAAAACTGGTGGTACTGCGGAAAGACAGTAAAAAAGGATGACACAGGTGCTGTTCAGGTTCTGCACCTGGACTGTCGTGGTGAGTGGTTCAAACAGCCCTTGGCACAGGGCAAGAACAGGCCCTTGCATAAGGATATGCTGAAGCAGACTGGGGACCTCAATTAGCCAAAAAATAACTTCATGGAGAAGCCAAAATAACCAAAAGTAGGGGCAGAGAAATGGAAACTGCTGTCAATTTGTCAAATAGCAGTTCTGGATCATCAGAACGGAATGGCAGAGTGCTTGCTACATCTTTTCCAAGAAACAGCTGTATTTATTTCTTTAAGTGAACCTCTTATAGTTTGAACTGATTCACCTGTAGTTCTACTTGTGTATTTCTTTACCTATACCTAAACATTTGTTATTTTGTGCAAAACTAGAATGTTCTTCATGCAGGCTAGGAAACTCAGACAAATTATCCACCCACTTCAATTAAAGAATCACAAACAAGCTTGAACGATTCACAAGACTGGGAAATCAGCTAGATAAGACAGCTTGCAGCACTTTTATCAAATTATGTTTCCCAACACGCTTCATCACTGGGCAGAATTTTGATTTGTTGAAATGAATTCCCTACATACTCAGGAAAGAGCCAGACAAGAGAATGATGTGATATTCGAGTGCTTACTGGCCTTTCTGATCCCAGGCACGATTCACACATTCCTCTCCAGAATCAGGAAACAAGGTGCCTGACCACAACCTACAAAGCCCACACTTCACCTAGGCCTCTGAAGGAGGTCTAGGCCAGAAAGCCAACTAGGACTACAGTTATGAGTAGTAATGACCAGGAGCACAAATCCAGTCAAAACTACAGCAGCACAGTTGGTGCTTAGCTTTTATAGGGAAGTCAGAGATGTACATTATGACTGAAGAGAATACAAAAGAACACAGAAATCCTTGTAATCCCCCACTTCTTCAGACCTAGGCCACTTGCAGGCACTGGCCTACAGGCCACCTGCTAATGCTTATTCTTTATTTTTTCTAAGAAATAAATGCAGAATTCATCAGGCCAGAAAAAAAGCAAGGAAAAAGTGAATTGTTACAAAGATACTTCCCGTTTCTTAAAAATAGTGAATTCTGGTCCCTACATGTTCTGAGAGCCTAAATTAATTTGTGGGCACAGAACTTCGTTTCTTTGTCCTGTTTTTCCCTTTTTGACAATTATTTCTTTGTACTGTTGTTTTTGAAGCCTTCTCCTCACACAAATTCTCTGGGGGCTTCAAGATAAGCCGTAACTGAGTTGTGAAATGCTGACAGTGAAAGGAACAAACCCCTATAGTTCAAACAGAAGGACAGCATACATGAGCCATGTCATTCACCTCTGCATGTCCATGTTCACTTGATCGAGAGAAACCTATCAAAAAATAAGCAGCATACCAGCTTCAAAATACACCCAGGAATATTAAACCCCTACCTCTTCTAGTCCAAGCTGCTCCATAGAGTCACAATAAACTTCACTGTCTGAATCACTGGTTAAGTGCTGAGCTGCTGAGATCTCTTCCGTATTCTCTTCACTTGTACCTGCAGAGAAAGAGGGATAATATACATGCTTTGTTAATGTGAACCAGTTGAGCCAACCCTGGCAAAGACTAGAGCAATGAGTTAAAATGTGTAGGTGAGCATCAATTCATGACCCTTCTATCTACAACTGTCATTCTAAACTTGGATTCTGAATAAAGATGTTATATTAATTTAGGAATTATATAAAACCTTTACTAGTGGGAAAACTATACCTCGTATTGACATTTCTACATTATAAATTTTAATTTTGCTTTTTTCATTACCCTCTCCTTCCTAAGCTCAGTATAAAGCAATTTTGCCTAAAGTTACGATAGTATTAAAAGTATATATTCAGATCCCAGTTTCAACAAACTGGCATTTATAAAACGTTCAGCTTTTCAGAATGATAAACCAGATGTAAGTGATTTTTGTTTTACTACAAATTCACTTTCAAAGGCAAATAGTATTTGCATAGCTAGCAGAGTGATATTACAAGAAAACTATTCTATTTCTGTGGGTTTGGGCCTCTCTGTCTCTGAATTCATCTCTCTTTCTGTAGGAGATACTAAAAAAAATCCCTTATTTTTAACTGGAATTAATTGATTTGTTTCAGTATTCTGTCTTCAGATTTCTGCAACTGAAAGACACCATTGCTACTCTCTGAATCCCAGGATTACGCTTTCAAGAAAATAATATTTTTCATTAAAAATGTGCAAATGAAAACATGGTCTTGGAAGGACAATACCTTGGTGAGCAGCGTTATGAGCTATTTCTAGGCTTGGCTCCATTTTATGTGTTTGTTCCTCTGGGTTCAAGCCATTCAAGGCAGATTTGGTCTGGATGCCATCCTGCATATCTGGGATAAAGCTGTCCTTGTAACAGCCATTACTAACAATACCTTCCAAATCCTTAGCAGCTGCTGATTCAGGTTTCGCATTCTTATAATCTGTAAAAGAAAAAAAACTTTGCAAAGAGAAAGCTCAAAACATATTTCTTCAAGCAGCTAGCTTGCTAATGGATTGTGTGTATAATGTATCTGCAGAACAAAACATGGAAATACTCCTAGATTCCCATTTGTGTGGATTGTTCTGTTCTTGTACAGAGCATAAAGAGCAGATACTTAAAACATAAGTAACATAAATCCGAAGTAGGTCTCTCTTCTAAATTAAATAATAACCCTAATGTCCTTGGAGGACATCTGTATAGAATTCTAAATATGCCATTTCATTTGGTTTTCACTAGATGCTGTTATTTCAGCATCCAGTTCTTTATGGACCCTCTAAACGAATCTCACTGAAAGTTCTGCTTTATTTTCTCTGAAGAAAAAAAAGGAATTTTTTTTTTCTACTCTTACAGGCCATGTAGTCATTCAGAGCTCTTACAAAAACACATTGGTAACAAAACCCAAAACAATGCAGGGTACAGATAGTTAGATAACCTTCTGACAGAACTTGCTAAGCAAGTCAAAAATCATATGGCATAGCTCGCAAATTTGTACTTGTTTTAATTCTTACAGCCTAGGTTGAAACACAGACATCTTTCCCATATGCATTCACATGTATTTGCATCTAATTCCCTTGAAAAAGTACAGCATTCATGATGCTTTTCAATTTCCTGCCACTTAGGTGGCTAAGAACAACTCTGGGAGACACAATGGTCCAGAAAACTTACCCTTTCCATTTATCTGCAGTTCTTTTTCTTCCTCTTCACGAAGCCCTTCTTCTTCTGATTCTGCTCCACTATCACTGCTTTCAGCTTTTCCATTTACAGCTTTTATATTTGGAGTGGAATTCATAACATTACTAAGGTCTAAGAAAAAAAGCAAAGGAAAAAATATGTATTTTAAAAGAAACAAACATCATCAGCACTACTACCACCAAAACTATCAGTCACAGTTCTACAAAAGTACATCCATATTAGAAGATGTACCAAAATGGCAGCTTATTTCTGTAAGCTCTTTATTAATTGGTTTAATGTTTCTGTTTTGTGGCCCATCACTGAGTGCCTGACTGCTGGTGCAGATACTCTCAATGACTCTGAGGAAGCCCCCAGGGAAGAGATTGCAGCCACTTTCAGAAAAAGTCTCAGACCAACCCTATTACTGTATTTAGGTTACAGCTGCAGCTGGGACTGATGGGACCATGTTCTTTTAAATCCAGAAGTCATTGTCTTAACAGAATTTCTCTTTTATGCTGAAATGCTTCAAAACTGCTCACAGTTCAAAGGCAAATCTTGAAACGTTCTTTCAGTTATGTGAACAACAGATTTCTGAATAAGGTAAATACAATATTCCACACATCTTCTGCTGTAATTTAGGCAGATGTAAAATATGGTAAGAAGACTTAGGTTCATACAGATCTTTACCTAGCAAATGATACATGGAAATAAATTCTGATTTCAGTGAAAAAGTTCATGAAATTAATATACACACTGATAATTTTTTTCATAAATATTTAAAAAAACAAATATTGAAATAGACAAAGTAACTACCAAATCCTTGTTTGCCACATCTTTGATCACTCCAAGGATCATAATTTACTGTAACTGTACAAAGAACTGGAAGGTAAAGATTCTTTAAAAATATGAAGTATAGAAAGGACAATTCTACCACCTCCTGTAAAAAAAGTTACAGTCAAATACATCCTGATGATCAGTTAAGTCTCCTATGTTGGGACAGAGTACAAAGCTACAAAGAGGGGACAGTTTCTGTGAGACATTTGCACAGTTTACATATTGGCTCCAAGGCTGAGATCTGACTGTTTTAGTGGTCACCACAGCATTTCATTTGCATAATTTCTACATTCCCTTGTCAGAACTTTTGAAAGATTTATTCTTACATTTAGGCTTAACATTAAACAGTAAAATAATATCCAATTACACTGGAGTTGCCAAACCAGCTTCACTACTTTCTCTGCTGCATGGTAATTTAAAGCTAAGGCTTTTTTCTACTTCAACCTTCCAATGAAGAGCCTTCCCACATTTCTCTAGTTTCCAAGCTTATCCACAGTACTTTAAAAAGAGAAAAAAAGGTAAAATAACTTGCTGTATAGTAACAATGAATATGTTAAACATTAAGTTCATGTTAGTTTTATTGCAAGGTAATGTTTCTGTGGGCACTCTGTATCACTGCTTTGGATTGATTTAATCCATCTTCTTATCTGAAGATTTTAAAAATCCTACTTTATTGTAAAATGAGAATTGGAAAGCAATTGTCTTGTACACTACAAGAATATAAGCACCTGCTCAGTTTCTTCTCATTGAAGGACACTTCTTATTTGCAAGGTAACTTGTTTCAAAAGAGAAATCCCAACATATTCCCATTTTTTTCTCACAAGTGTGTTTCATTAATTGTGAATCCCAGTTCTCAAGATGTTTTTCTGAGAAGCAGCAACGTAAGAAGGACAGGGCAGCAGTTATGTCCTCACAGCACGAGCATTAGGCATAGACACAGCCCCTTGGTACCATAAGGCACACATCACCTTCCCTTTAAAAACAAGGGGGTGAGGACACAATCATCCATGTGTCCTACCCAGCCGTGGGAGTAAACAGGAAAGACAAGACCAGGAGGAACATTGAGCTGTGAAGGCGAATTAAAACTGTAAAGCTCCTCACCCTACCAAAGATACTGTAAAAAGCCCCAGCTATACCATAAGCTTTTTCCTAAGATTTACTTCTTTTCTTTTTGAAAGGAATGTCTTTGAACATTCAAGCATATTCTCTCTTCACTTACTTTAAGTAAGGAGATTATTCATTTGGGGAACCTCACAAGTGATACATGACACACATTTAAATTAAGAGGAGGAACTGAGAGAATGTATCAAGAGTTACAGATTTATGGTATCACACCACAGGACACCCGAATAACTGAAATCCATCAGGACTGTATTTCTTCCATAAAGTCATTCTTAGCAACAGTGCTCCCAAAGACCGTAAAGAGTCACTGCTTTGATGCAGACTCTAAGAACACAACCCTGTACAGAGTTTGGCCACCTGAAATGCCAGGCCTAATTGTGTGCTTTCCTCAGAACCCTTACACTGCTATCCTCCTCAGGTCCATCCCCAATTGCTTTTCTACATGGTAAAACCACGGCTGGCTGCCATCCTCCTTGTTGCTCTGAGTATCTGCTAAGGAACCAGATATGATGGTTAATCATCAATTTCATCCTGGAGGTGACAGGTTTAAAGACTAAACAGAGTCAACTAGCAGTGACTTCTACATCCTTTTAGTAGGTGAATGGCTGTTCCCTGAGAAATGTATATTCTTAATGTGAATGACACAAGCTAGCTTTTAAAACCTTACTTGGCTTGTGCTAATCCACCCAGCTACCCCTCACCCCTTTATTTCATTTACTCACTTCAACTCCATGCAAAATGTTAGTAGCTTTTTCTGTTGCTCTAGTTTAGATACTACAGAATTCCTCCTGCTTTATTACTTTCATCTCACAACATCATACAACATCAAGCTGAGATTTCTGACAGTTTTTTAAATCAAAACTGTACTGCTTTTTAGCCATAGAAGGAGTTCTGTTCTGTAAAGGCTTGGAGTGTGGGGTTGGGGTTTCTAATGCTAAATAGTAGGAGCTGTATAACAGTAAGAAGAAAGAAAAAAGATTTGACCAAAAAANAAAAAAAAAAATTTGACAAAAAAAAAAAAAAAAAGGCAAGATGGAAAGGATGTGAAGAACAGACATGCAGCTTCTCTACAAGCTTTCACTAGATGTTTATTTTCTAATGTCAGCTCCATTAGAGGATTTCCTACAAGCCATTCTAAATGTATTTCTTTAAAGGCAGCACTACAATTCTTCTCAATGACCTGTATAATGGGGCTAAGTTTCTCAGAAGTAAGTATGTGATTTTTAACTCTCCACATATTTTGAGGCCGTTTTTGTTACCCAGATGGGAGTTCAGGGCTTAAATGCCTCTGTAGATCTGCCCCAGCTTGAAGGTCATTTTACAAAGGGAACCTCGCCTAGCAGTTTTTTCTCAAATGCCTTATATTTTTGTTTTATGAACAGGCATGTAATTCTTATACAAAAATTAACATGCACTGCTGGAACTGTACTGACAGTTGGCCCAGTACACCACAGTATCATGCTCACACAAGTTCTACAGCCTCTCATGTACTTTGAAAATATCAGTGATCAGGAGCCAGTCTACAACAGCACATGAAAGACATGACCAAACCTTTAGCTAGCTGTGTATACCCTCATTGTTTAATAAAAATCGCATGCTTTCGTGAAATACTGTAACTTCATTATCTGCTCAACAGCAGAAAAATCTTAACCACTAGATGATTATTTCCATGACCTACACTTGTACCACCTTGTATAGGGATCTCCCTGCATGCCTGTGTTTATGTTCAGTCTCAAGGAGTCTATATGCTGTACAAAATTGTTTTGATCATTAGGTAACTATTATTATTTTCTAGCCATCACCCCTTGATGTTTCATGCTTGTTACTGATCCAAGTAGGCTCCCTGCTTCAATTCCAAGTTTGTGCAACCATGTTCTGCTGTTTCCAATACACTTGGTTACACAAATCCCCACCTCATTTTGAAACTGATGTACCAAAATACTGCAAGGAGTGACTGCATGAGACACGAGGAGTACATGCAAGCATCTGGGAGCAATTAGCTCTTCAGCTAGAACAAAAGTTTCTATACCCTCATTCCGCTGCATTCTTTTTAATATAGGACACTACCAAGGAAATTTCCAGGGGCCCAGCTCGGAAGTGTGCTCTTTAACATCTGTTCTGCACTACTCAAACAAGCAGCCATCACAAATAAAAAGAGATTTTAGAACAGTCTGACAGAAATAAAGACTGAAAAATCTAAAAATCATTTTTTTATCTACCATGGTTTTATTTCTTTAAAATTTAAGTTCATTAGGGGCAACTTCTCTGAAAAATGTACACCCTAAGCACACATATTGGGGCAGCCACATCTTCTTCTATATAGTTTTCCTTTTTTTTTGGTGGTTCAGTCTTCCTAAACTTTACTATAACAGAAAAAGCCTCTCCTCATTTTTATTTTTCTTTTAATATACTTCAAAAGACTACAGCCTTGTTTTGTCAGCATTCCTCTCTCTGTTTATGTGCTTTTCAAGCTGTTACACTCCACGAGATGCCTGTATTTAATAAAACAATTTAATCAACACTACTCACATCTTTATTTACCATTAATAAATGTCAAAACAATAGTTTGTGGATAAGAACAAACACAGAAAACAGCAATTTCTCAGACAGACATTTATATTAACTTGCTGTTGCGGCAGGGGCACAGGCTGCACAACACCGCAACCTTCCTGCAAGCGTCCCCACGGGGGAAGGCGCTCCGGTCGGGGCAGAGAAGGCACACCACTCTCGCACGCACAGCCGGTGGAAATAAGGCTACAGAGGCAGGAGGGGCCTCATACGGGTTCCCAGCGGCGTTTATTAGTGGCGGAGGTCGATGCCTACACAGCGGCGGACCTCAACACCCATCCGCACACCGGGAGAGCTCAGAGACAAAGACAAAGAGAGGCAGAGAGTCCCGGGTTAAATATGGGTACAGATGAGGGGGTGCCAAGTGGCAGGGACCAATCAACGGGAAGGGCAGGTGGGAGAACAAGTACATGCCAATGGGGAAGGAGGCTGGGGAGAACAGACAGAGGGGGGAACCAATGGGGAAACAGAGGACCAAGAACTCACTAGAAACGAACTTTGTATGGTAAACTGGGGGGTGAGCTGGTCAGTGGGCCGACTATTGATGGAGTTGCGGGATACAGAACACGGCCATACAAGGCAAGCAGGGGGAGTGGAACTGGGGTAGCTGACATCTGGTCCTTGGGCTTCCATGGGAAAAGCCAAAGCTTAGGGAGCGCCCTCCCAGGGCATCCACAACTTGCAAGTACACTATTTAGGATTACTGACTGGTCATCCCAGACCTTTACACTTTTCAGTATCTAAGGAGTTTCTCATCTTCGTCCTTATCACCAGTACCTTTTCCCTTGAATTTTCAGAATATGTGCCATATAAATAAGGATACCAAGTTTTGGGGTTGACTTAGATACATTTCCCTCCTCCCTGATGCTCCTCAGCCTTCTGCAGCAGAGACAGCATGCCTGGGATTTCCTGGCAGGGAGAAGCCCAGGCAGAAGAGCAGCTGCTCCACAGGCATTCCCAGCACTGGCAGGTAGTTCCACAAAGGCCCCGGGATGTCCAGAGCACTGGGCCACCAAGCACACGCAGCTTGGTTATGTGGTGCAGCAGGACCAATGGATCCAGGCTTTGCCAGCTTTCTGTCAGCACCTCAGCCAACATGTGAGAATGAACATGAAGCACAACTGCTTCTTAGACGATGTAACTTGAACGCACAGTAACATCATTCCAGGATCCAGGATGTCCCCAAGTCTGGTACCACTTCCCTCTGGGAAGAGCAAAACTTGCTAAGCTCTCTTCTGTGCAGAAGAGATACAGCCATCATTTGGAACTTCCATTTTGCATGGCAACTAAGAAGGAGCATTATTACACTCTTGAGTTTTGTCCCAGAAAATATAAAACGTGAGCACAGTGAACTCAGAACCCTATAAAGGAATCTGAATTATGCTTGAAAACAACACAAGACCATATAGCTCAGTCGCACAATGTAGCCTGAATCAAAAATTGTTTTGCCCTGTACCAGAAAAAAACAAAAATGAAATAACATTAAGGTCATATTCTCCTGCCATCTGCTCCAAGCCTACCATCTGAACTGCCCTTTATAAAGCCCATATCAAGCACAGCCTCAGAGGTAAAACAAATGGCTTTTCCATGCATCTTAAAGGCTAGAATTAATTATTTTTGCTATACAAAGTTAAACATGACACACCAGTCCATGTCCACCAGGAACTTTTCTGAAAGCAATCAGGATATGACTACCTACATCTGTCCTTCCCCAGCCTCCTACCCCTCTATCCACAGCTTCTTTGTAGCCTTTGTAGAACAGAGCTCTGAGAAATACAGATTCCAGTTCTTTCATCACAAGATCTTAACTACAATGAGACAGCTAAAATACAAGACACCAAAATTTTCTAGCAAGTGGGTACATCTTCTAGATTATGAAACCTGAAGAGCTTTTGACATTTACTTTCCCTTTTGCAGGAAAATTTTGTCTGGCTGGAAGGAAAAAATCCAAGTTCAACAACCAATTATGCACCAAAACTATTACTGTTGACTCAACCCAGCATGAATCACAATACAGACAGGCTTTTCTTTCCATGGAAGAAATCTTCTAATAGCTTCCTCCACTTGGGAAGAAACAATTTTTAATTTTACATTTTCACATTTGCATACTTTGCTGCTCACCCTGTGGCAATATATTCTCTATCACTCTGTATAAGAGGGGAGCTGTTGAAATACTCAGGCTTAGAGCTACACTGATGCTCTGCCCTAATTTCCAGCACTGTTAGACAGCACTGACATAAAGCCATCAGCTTGAAGTCGAGTCACAAAGGAGGTTGAGATTTGGTGAGTGAAGCCTGAAGCAGGTATAGATTGCAACAGGACAAGCCATGGCTTGTTGAGACACTGATTCCACATCTCACTGTGACTCTCCGCAGACTGGCACTTACTGGCCCAGCCCTTAATCTTCTATAATACTCCCATCCTGTAGCTAATGCTAGAGAGAATGTTCTAGACATTCATTAGAAGGTTAAACTACTGAGATATTAATAAAAAAAATTGTATAGTAAGTTTCACACTAGCCTGAGTATCATGTATAACCTTGATTATACCTGTTAATTTATAATTGGAAACTAGAAGGGGAGAAAATATTTAAGGATGGGATTTTAAAAACCTCACTCACCCACACACCCAGCGGCTCCTCCTGCTTCAATGCACCTTCTCACTATGGTGCAGCCACTAACAGAACCTAATAATGCACTGCAGTTCACAGCAACATGGATTTTAGCTCTTTTCCCCCTTCTTGTGAATGACTAAGAATCACCAACATTGAGTTCCTTAAAAATCCTAGTGAAGAAAGGTGGAAGGAAAGGGAAGGAAATCTGTTAAGCAAGTATCTTAAGTCAACAGCCATGAAAAACTGAGCTTATGAAGCAAACAGAGGGTGTTTCAGAGCAAAGACTCACACACAAGCAGAAAGAGCCATCAAATGCCCCATTAGAAAGCAAAGATGTTGAAAATAACCTGAGAAGGTCTTTGAGAAAACAAAACTATTTGAAAAGATAAGCTAGTCATATGCAATCTAAAGAGACACAGTTGGAAAATATATTGTATTTTAAGAGTAAGATAAGTATTTCTACCTGGAAAGTAGTAATTAGGAACAGGCTCGCTTTTTTCAAAGCTGAACTATGTCCTGTACTAACTACTGCCTTTGAAATACAAATGTTTACATGTATTTGCTTGTTCTCAAAGCACACAGATCTCAGTGAGTATTGTCTTTTAAACCTAGCTCCCATATTGAATGCAAGACGTCACCAAGCAAATTGTTAAACAACTGTGTCTGCCTGTGAGCCAGGCCAGCTTCTGTCATTCACACAAGCAGTGCCCTGCACGGGTTCCTCCTTAACAGCCCGCGCTGCCATCAGCACTGTCCCAAACCAGCATGTGCAGCAATACACAGCATCTTGCTTCAACAGACCTTCATCTGGTGCAACTGCAACACAGCTGGGAGAAAAGCTTGCAGGAGAGAAACACTCCTTAGGAAGCCAATCCTACAGCTTCTGCAGTACCTAACTTCTTGTTACTTGAGGCAACGCTTGGTTTTCACAAAGGTTTATTAACACCAGTACTACTCAGCACGCAGGCAAAGGGTCATTTTTATTTGGTAGGATTTTAGAACAGATTAAATGCCTTATCACAAAGCACAAAGATTATACAGAAAAATTTTACTGAACAACTTGTAAACAATTTCCAGATACTGTGCTTAGTTGTTCAGATACCTTAACTCAGTGTAAGGGCCTTTCAGATAGGGATTTCCTTGCACCTCTTTGGATTTATTCTTATTCCAAAAACATAAAACATCCACAAACATTCTCAGGGAAACATTCTGAAGGATTAATTGGTTCTGAAACTCTCAGTATTTTCTACCCTGTATCAGATCACTTTGGTGCCAATCCTAGCCCACCTTTGGCTTCGTTAGCTATTACACAGCAAGAAAGCTTGAATGCCCATTCTAAAAATTTCACATTTACTGAGCAATGGTGTTTTGAAGCTTCTTTGCCTTTTTAACATTGACTTAGACATCAGATTTCTTGTGCATTTACTAGCAAGTGCAAAAAAGTGCCACTCTTCTAAAGCACCCATCCACCTTATGTGACAGTCCCTCTACTCTTCCAGCAGCTACAAACAAGAGTCTTTCTATAATGCTGCAAGAGTTACCCCTTCCTTTCTGCAGTGCTATGTCAGCTAAGAGCCCACTTTCTTTTTTGATGTCAAGTATTTCATATACCCAAAACCAATTTGTCAATGACTGCTTCTGTAAAGAAACACTTCATACCTGTCAGAAAGGGACTACTGACACAGCTTTCCAGAGAAGTCAAGCTTCTCACACAGGTGCAAGGTGACCTTTCCAAACGCTACCCAGGTTACATGCTTTCAAAATAACTCTGTTTTGCTCAGCCTATTGTAGGGAATTCCCTATTTTTCTTTCTTTACCAACAGATTCAAGTCTGGATACTTGTAACCCATGGATCCAGTAAGTTTGTCCTGGTTTTCTAGTAGATGTTACAACTCATTTATTACAATGCTGGCAAGTCAGACTTCTGTGTTCTTTATTAAGGAGCCACAGGCTCTATTGATTCAGACAGACAGTATTTCAATGGTTCGTATTGAGCATTTTCAAAGAAACCACAAAGACTAGAAATGCAATTTTAAAAGGCTATACTCTTCTGTTGAGGCCAATCTGCTAGAGACAATACACAAGCCATAACTGAGGTACTCGGAACTTACAGACAATTTTCTTCCACTAATTCAAGAAACTGTTGATTTTGAGGTAGTGGCATACAATTCTTAAACAATTAGATAATGATCTGCATACAAATTAAAGTTTGATGGAAAAATGGAAGGCAAACTCAAAACAGTATGGACCAGAAGATGGGGGTACACTATGAAGGAAGGTAGTCAAGAGAACTTTTCAGAACATACCAACTGCCTGCCCCAGAAAAACATAACCTTCTACAACAGAGTTTACAGACTGTAGGGGCTTGGGGGTGAGGAAAGAAACAACACTGGATAAACTCACACAATCAAAACATAACCGCGGATCAGTTTTGTCTACATCATCTCAAACACAGACTTGGGTACATTGGTTCTATTCTTTAGTATGTATCTGAAAGACCGAAGGTAATCATGCTTCCATACTTCTGTGAAATATTTTGATATCTGCACTGTAAACAACAATAATTATTTCCAGCTTCACTTTTAATCAGGAAAGTGGTAAGAGCACCAAAGAAAGGGCTTCAAAACCTTAAATGCAATGGTAAAGTTGTAACATACAAGGGACTTTGTGAAAATTCTGTCCTAATTTATTGTGGCATAATCAGATATTGCACCTGTAAGCAGTATGAATGATGACATAACACCACAATTATTGCAACAATGACAGAACAAGGTAAAGCCGAAATCTGGTATTCTGTTTAACTTACACTGCCTTATGTTTCAGTTGCCTCTTTAAAAAACAAGTATGTTAGATTTGTTATGGAAACAGGTACAGTTTAACTTCCGTGATTCTCTGTGTATCTAGGCAAGTCACTTTTTAAACAAGTGGCTTCTGGCACTGTGCCACAAACACCAAGTCTAAGTAAATCCTTATTACACAGATCACTGACCTGAATCTACTGATTATCTTACCTGCCCATCAATCCAGCTGTCAGGCAAACCTATTGCATCCTACACATGAAGTATACACAACTTCAGTTGAGAAAAAAGTCACACTCACTTTCAAAATGGCCATGTAAAAATTTCCACCATTACTTTTCCCCAAAAACAATGAAAAATTATTTTTATTTTTCTGAGGCTTGATAATAAAATCATGTTCCCTTAAGGTAGGGGGAAAAGAGCCACATAAAAAGGCAACTTAACCAGTTGACTCATACTTATTAGAGACATTAACCAATTTATTTGTGCAATGGATTTGGGTTTTAAAAACAGTTTCAAGTTTTGCCCTGTTGCATTTCAGTTTTTAAATGCCATTTTAAGCCCGATTTAAACAACTGTAAGACTTATACCACAACCTTACGAACAGATTATCTGTAACATAATAACTGGCATGATCAAAACATTCTCACAATGGCACTGCTAAATAAAAATCAACACACTGATTTTTATGCACCTGTGGCACCACTAGGTTTGCCACCTGTCAGTTATTTAAAATGTTAAAATATTCCCTTCATGAACTTGAGACTCGGAAGACTTGTATGTATTAGAGGAGCCATGATTTAAAAAGCATGGGGCTTGATTGTCAATTTTTTTTAAATTTTAAATTAGATGACAGAGCTGGATTACCAGAACTGTATTCAGTTTGATAATCCACATCTACATCAGAATTTATTGGTACACATTAGTTGTTCATTTTCTTAATGGAAAGGCACAAACTAGATTTGGTTGGGAGAGTTGTTTTGTTTTAAATACTCTCCTTTCTTCAGGCTTCTTTCAGCAGCTCCACAAGCCAGTCAAAAAGAACTAAACATGCAGTTTCCTGGACCTAATCACCTCAAAAGTAAAATTAAACAAAACCTAGCCTAAGGAGGTGGCAAGCCCAGAAGTCACAAGTGTTAGCAAGAAATTCCTACAGCACCAAAACAATGGAAACAATGGGTTTACACTTAATTTATTATTCCTACCTTCCAAATACTTAGAGACTTTCTCCATTTGAACTGCCATATGGTAAAGAGAATGAACAGAGAGATGCAACATTTAGCTTTTAAATCATTTACAGAAAACAAGCCCCCAAAACCAGAGTTCTGATCATTAGCAGCACAAAGAAAGTTATTTGTTCGAACCTGATGTTAGGTCAGATCCTCTGTTCTTTTTATCTTCTACTATTTCATAGAATGGGCCTATTACTTGTAGTAACTCTTCGACTTTGTCCGTCATTGGCATACTCTCAAGAATCTGCACAAGTCCAAAATATGAAGCATCTTATGAAACAGCATTTCAATGATTCATTCATTCATTTCAACTGATTTTAGAAACTGCTAGTCATTGTAAAACTCAGTAACATTTCACTAAGTCACTAAACATGTTATTCTTATTTTTTTAACTTTTTTTTAATTACAGGGAAACAACAGAAAACTAAGTTATTGAACAAGAATCTTCTATTAACTCTTTTCAGGTGAAGACGAGAGAGCTAAACTAAAACACAGCCTTGACACAGTATTTATTAGTAGACCTTGGAATCCATTATTTCTGCAGTTTTGAACTAAACCATCTCAAAGTTCAACAGGCTGTTGTTATCTGATATAATTATTTTACTGACAAGTCTTCCTGCAGAGAAAACAAAACAGAAATACTTTTTTTTGTCTTAGAGGATTCTTTGTACTGTCAAACCCTGCCATCTTCAATGGAACATAAGGAGCAGATCAGAAGTGCACTACTAGATCCTTCTAAGCCCAAACAAAAAATGGACACAGTACAGCAAAAGTGAGACAGCACAAAGACACACTTAGAAGAAGAACAATCTAGAACCAAGTTCTGCTCTTGAAGTCATTTGGAGCATTTCTTCATTTTAAGTTACAAAAACAATACCTTTGATCATGTGATAGGAATGCAAAATCTCAAATGTTCAATAAATTAAACAGAAGAGATTCAATAGTTGGATACTATTTTAAAAGCACATGGTATTTTCATCCCATTCTACTTTAAGTCCTTTCAAACAAGCTTTTTGCCAATAGCTTTGTTCCTCTTTCATCCGCCACTTTTTTAATTACCATATTTAAAAAGTGGCAATAGCTATAGGTAAAAACTCAGGCTGAAGCAAACTAACAGCTACAGTGCACCTCCTTGTCCTAAAGGGCACCAAGAAACAAGAGATGAAGGTACACACTGCCACAGAACATGTGGCTCAAAGGCAGCAAGCACGCCAGTAAGCACTACGAGCAAAAGCTACAGCGTTATTGCACAAAGCAGGAGCTCAAAGCAGGCTAACACCTAGCAAGTCAACACTTGCAAACCAGTCAAGGATACCAAGAGACAACAATTCTATCAACCTGCACTTTCATTGCCACTTCTCTGATCTGTTCAGTGTACATATCTCATTCTGTCTCTGTTAGGGAGAAATACTCAGATACAGAGCTGGATATGAAACAGAGATTAAATAGTTTTGTGATTGCTTTTTTCTTTACTTCAATAACATTGAGAGAAACAAGAAGCCTATTCTAGAATAAGGTTTGCATTTCTTATGCATTTATTTCTATAGTCAGCTCTGTAAACTGTTTCATACATGCACTTCTATAATGCCTGCACATTACTGCTCTTCATGTACTCTAAACAGACCTCAGTATATTCTGTGCTACTTAAAGCAACTTTTGGAATTTTTTCTAACTGCTAGCTTTTAGGTGAGCACAAAAAGAGAAAATATTTCCACAAACAAAAGCAACTGCTTGCTTATATAGCCACTAGGCTTAATAAGCAATCTCAAAATTTGAAAGTGAAAAATAAGTTATCATGTATCCTGATTTACTGTTTTCCTTGGATGTCACACAATTCATATACACGCATGTTTTAAATTAGAAACACCATATAGTGTTAACACTTCATGCTAAGATATCACTTATTTGTAATACATAATAAAACAACACATCTGAAATGTAAACAAATTAGTTTAAACAGCATTGCAAAATAAATTTCAGAAATGCTACTTGAAACAAACTAACCTTGAATTTGAGCTCAGGTGCATCTTGTTTATTTTAAGTAAAAATAAGACATTCTCTCACTAGCATATCAAAACCTCATCCAGACACATTCCTCAAGTGTGATTTTCAAGGTTACCACATTAAGGAGGGAAAAAAACCCCAAAACAAATTTAGACTTTTGTGACAGGGTCATCTGATGCATGTGTAGCCCAAACACAATGTGCAAATGCCAGGGAATGCCTCAGGGCTGGGGGAATATGGCAATTTTATACAGCCTTAAACACTGTCCTGGGATATCGGCATACAAATGGGTTTTTGCCCCCTCAGACATGGATACCTATGCAGCAACAGCAGACTGCCCACAGTAAGTCCATGAGGATTAGCGCAGTATGTCCTGATAGAACCACCCAGTGGATCCATCTGAAATGCACTTCCATTGACATTTAAAGTAGAATCAATTGGGATGGAAAAGCTGAAGCTAGTATTCCAAATGTGAGAGCTGAAACAGCACCAAAGCAGGGTAAACAGATTTCAAAGCTGAGCAAGGCAAGAAGTCATTTGCTCTCCAATCCCTACATGTAATCTGCACAGAAACAGAATATTTGTGGTTCATTAGGGTCAAGTAAGCAGACTTCCTCATGGGAGGCTTACTAGAGTTTTTTAGAACAAACATTGCAGTTTCACTTGGTTTAGTCCTGACCAAATCAGTTACTGCACCAAAACAAAACCCATAAGGTAATCTACTAAAGTATCAGCACATACTGAATCCAAGATTTGAAATGAAGCATGAAACCTCATGGCACACATTTAAAGGAATTATTAAAATTTAGTGGGATTTTTAATCAAACAAACCGTATCTGGCCTTCTGGGTTTTCTGGAGCTGCTTATTTTTTATTTTAAAGCAGATACAGTAATAGCAGCAGGAACTGATTACCAAAACGACAGACAGAAAAAGAACAGTAAATCAGACTCCAGCTCCCTGCCTAGTAAAAATTTTTGTTGTATCCCCCATTAAACAGATACAGTTTGATGTCAAGACAGTGGCCTAGGAAAAAAGCAAGTGTATTTGGAGCAGAACTTCTTCCCCTTGATTATAACCTCGTTATAATAATAGATTACAATTATTATTCAGATTGACAGCAAACAATCTTTAAACTGGAAAAGTCATTTCTAAAGGTTTCAGTGAAAAGACTGCAGTGAAAAGGGTTACTTAAGAAAAGACATGAAACTTTAACTCTATTTAGCTAATGCTGCAATTCCTGCTTAATATGGTAACTGTGACTGTTTACAAGTTACATACACATCTATGTGAAAACAGAGCACATTACTCAATGCTAATAGTTTCACTGCGACTATAATATACATGGAATGTTTTCATGACAAGTACAGAAAATTCAGGTTGCTGAGTTCTTCCTGAAAAATGGAAAATTATTAAGTTTACATATTTGATCATATTCATGTCTCCAGTCATGAGAGTGAGACGTTTTCTCCTAAAGTCCTTATAGAAAGTTGTTTCAGTCTCTTTTGCAGGATAAGGATCACTTACCTCTCCCAGCTCTAAGAACTGAGGCAGTCTGCAGTACAGTTCTTTTTCCCTAATGCCGCCTTTACCATGATTTAAATATTTCACTTTCTTTAGCTCTGTCACTTAAGCTGCCTATCAGCTAGAGCTCTCACGTTTCTCTGAAAACAACACAAATTCTGTAGCTTTTGAAGGAACTTTGTAATTTTCTTCTCCCCACAAGCCAAACAGCATAGTACTGAAATGTAACAGTTCATGTAAGGGATAACTCATTTGGAGCTTCGGCAGTAATAGTCAGCAAGACCCACCTCACGTTCCTCTATTTCTGGAACACTTTTTCTAGAAAATCCCTTCATTAGTAAACATACCTTTTTCATTTCATCAACATAGGCTATCATAGCTTCTTCTTTGGACATGTTTCCCAAAGCACTCCAAGCATCCCTAGGAAAGAAAATCACACACACCTTCAGTATCTTCAGGGCATACTGGATTTTTTTCAACTTGGCCTTAAGTAGGTCAGTTATGTAATGCCCAAAGTTTCTCTGATACAAGTAAAATGCAAGACTGATTCACATGTTTTTTTTAAGCACAAATATATAATTTGCTAGGATAATCACACAGTGGAAGAAGAAGCAACAAACTGAACAGACTGGGAACTGAAGAGTTCCTTACTGACTACCTATAATTTTGTACCCAGTAAGTTGTAAATAAGCCCAGATATAAGACACACACATTACCCTTTTGACTAAGTTGAGTTTTAGATCCTCTGCTGTATAAAACAGACCAGACACTTCAGCCAGCACTTACAAACAGCTGTCACTGACGTACAACAAGCTACAAGAAAAATCTATCCTTTTTGAGTTTAGCCATTGGGGAAAGATACATTAGTCTAGCAGGCAAATAGTTGCCACAGCAGCTACTTACGACCTAAATAAAATCTTCCCCTCTCCAACTCTGCAAGACAGAAAACTCTAAGCAAATTTGTCAGTATTGCACAAGGAATCTGTCAGAACACAGACTGCAATAAAATATTTCCTCAGTCTTGCACATGATTTGACATTCCAGAGTATTTGTCCCACTCAGAGAAAACCACCGAGGCTGGTGGCTCACATTCCAGCTACAACCAACCTGGTGAATAAAAGCCCTAGTCTAACCCCTGCACTCTGGCTTGGGGAGGCAGAGGAGGAAGGAAGGAGGAAAAAAAAGTCCTGGGAATAATTTCACAGATTCCCAAGACCACCATGACCACAAAGACAGCAATAATTCTTCAGGACAAATCATCATTAAAATACTATAAGCAAAACACTCGCACTGGCTTTTCAAAGAGTACTTAGCAATTTGGTGAATCAGAAGTCCTCCCAGGCCAAGGCAAACACAGATAGTGGGAAGCCCAGCCACTGAGCAGACAAACCAGAAAGACACAAACCCAACCTCCCCACCAAGACCTTGAAGCTGTATTAGTGGTTGCCAGTGAGCACTTACTTACTTCAGGCTCCCATCACACATGAAAACTCAAGAAGCAAGAACTCCAGACACTCATCCACATCACTCATTCTGCAGAGCATCTAAAATTTCATTTTACAGCATGGGATAAACACTGCAGAGGTACCATGATGGTGGTTGTCCAAGAGAAACCTGCCCACCTACATAATCCAAGGGAACTTTTCCACCTACAACTCTGAGGAGTTATAAATTATCTGAGCTAGACAGTTGGAATACTAATTCAAGCATGAATGTTCTTTTTATTTAAAAAAGAAAGAGCTTAGTAAGTTTCTTCCTCCCACTGCTACTCTTCTAAACGTCTCCACTCCAAGCATAAAAGAGATCCCCAAAACAACAACTCATGAAAAGTTACCATTTGTATCTACCGATTGGATCCCAAAATCCAGGTCGAGGAATGTTACAGGGTCCTTGGGTTGCTTGCTTATAAAAGCTATAGAACTTGAGCATCATTTCATTCGTTGGCTGGAATGAACCTAGTGAAAGCATTTTCAAATACAATTAAATTGTCATCAAGAATATTAGTGAGTATTTTACAAGCGTAATGGTTCTGTGAGAAAACAGCCTGCAGCCTGTTACAGCCTGATTCACAGCAGTAAAATAAAAGTCAACAGAGAACACCTTCACCTCATCTATCCAGAATCACTGAAAATATTTACTGTACAAACAGCAAGTTTCAGATGGAGTTTAAAGGACTATAACCTGTACTACTGCTAAGGTCAGACTCCACAATTAGAATAAAACAAGGTAATAAGTAACATAAAGCCAATGTCCTTTCACTCAGTTTAATGGGACAGGTTTAGCTCCCAGTAAACAAACTATCTTGCAAGTCATTTTACTGTTAACAAATAACTTATTGAGAGCTTCCAGAACTAAAAAAAAACCCAAAAAACCAAACACAAAAACAAACAAACAAACAAAACAACAAAAAAAAACCAACCAAAAAACCCCCACCAACCAACCAAAAAACAAAACAAACAAAAACATCAACCCAAACAAACACAATTAACCCAAAACACAGCCTTCTGCAGTGTTTTTGTTTAAGTATTTGACAACACTTTCAGTAACAGTTTCACCTCCCGATTTGGTTTTCTCTTCTACCTTTGTGGAACACACTTTTGTAAAGGCAGAAAATGTAAATATAAACTCTAATAGCTGGCAAGAAAGATTCATAACCAATCCATTAAATCAAGTAGCTTGAGGTTGGATTCTAATCATTAGAAGTTTACAGTGACCTTTACCTCAGAACCTCAAAAAAATCCGATTAGACTTACACCAGAATCAATGATGTATGTAATAAACAACTCTTTAAAAAAATATTATCATCACTCTTATCAAAAAGATACGTCCTGATTTTTTTTTTTTTTTTCTTTTGCTTTTCCATTTTGTTAACTCTTTCAGAGAGCAGAGGGGAACTGAAGCTTTGTTAAAGCAACTTCAGGATTTCAGGAAGGCTGAAATCGTTGGGAGTGGACAGATCCCCCAGTCCAGGCGTCCGACTGAGGCGCTTCTGGCAGGGCTCGGAAGCCCCCGAGCCGGCGTCTCCGCCGAGAGGCGGGGAGCAGCACTAATGCCGAGCTTTCCAGAGGTTCTCCAGCCGCTGCCGGGCCGGCCCCGCTGCCCTGATCCCTCCGCGGCCGTGGCTTCGCCCCGCCGCCC
>WEKY01002122.1:26182-47289 GCA_013390045.1 Picathartes gymnocephalus | reverse complement strand
CGGCTCGGCTCAGCTCAGCGCCCCCGCCGCAGCCGCCTGCACGGGAGCGGTGCCGGGAGGTGCCGGGCCGTACCCAGCCCCAGCCCTGTTCCCGGCCTCGGCCTCGGCCCCGGCCCCCGCGCCCTCCCCTCCGGCGGGGCCGGGACAGCCCGCCCAGCACCTCGGACCAGCCTCGTCCCGCACCCCTGCCCGGCCCCGCGCTCAGCCCACCCCGACCTCCGCCCCGGCCTCAGGCGCCCATGTTACGTCTCTCACAGCGGCTCCCTGCTCTTCCCACCTCCCGCACCGCCCCGAGGCCGCGGGGGCACGCCGGGAAACGTAGTTTCTTTCTCTCTCCTTCCTCTTCCTACCCTCTCTCCTCCCTTGCTACAATACAGGAAAATAAAAATTTCAAAACGTGCCATAATCCACCCGTTTTACGGACCTCAGTTATCCTCAGGACATTTACCACCCAGCACCCTGGCAGGCTGCTGTGCTGCTGCCTCCCCTCCTCACAGCCATCCTCATACCTGCACCTAGTCCCACACAATTCACTTAAATTACCGCTGTAGACACATTTTTTAAAATAGTTTTGATGACTCCTATTTACATTAAAATTTTCAGCATGCCTAGAACCCAGGGAGCAACTATTTCCATGGTTTCCAGGGATGTGGGTGAATACCAGCACAGTACTACCAGTTAGCTCGGTAGCCAAATAAATGAATGGCCTTATTCAAAAGTGCTGCGCATCCAGCACTCTGCAAAGTCAAACAAAAGTATGCTAAATCAACTGCTTTTGTAACAAATGGAATAATTTACCCAGTGAGCACCAGGAGGAATTAACAGCCCCATTGAATGGGATGGAGTACAAAATCTTGGCATTCAAGTCAGTTCATTTATCTAGTACACAATATGTATTTTAAATTCCTCTGAAGGCAGTTGTGTGCTCACAGTGTATGCCCTCTGGTGGGAAAGAAAAGCTCGAGAGAGACGGAATTAGAGCAGATCAGCCCCAGCTCCGCTGAGCTAGTACATTCCACAGGGTCAGCAGCCAGCTGGCCTGGGGAGAGTTTTGCTGGAGAGAAGCTGACACTTCCAGAGGTGTTCAGATAGGATTCCCCACTCTACGGAAACGATGAATCCGTGTTATGAGCACTGCTCCAATCCTGAATGTTACAGAATAATTTCTCTGCATTTTTTATTTTGAGTGCTAGATTTCTAAAGCACTTGTGAGATTCATACTAGGAACTATCATCTTTTTTTTATCCATGAAAGTAGGAATGACAGAAGCATAGATCAAAGGGAAGTGCTTTTTGAAGATAAATGGGTCTCTGTATTCTTTGAGCATGCAAGGAGTTAATTTCAGAAAAGTAATACAAAAATTAGGAGTCTTTTGTGAGGCCAGCTGATGTGTAAATTCTGTTTATCTAAGACAATTTATAATGATGTTTGCCTTTTAATTGATTTAAGAAAAATGCAGTCTGCATTTTTATAATGAATGTTCCCAGACTTTCACTAGAAGTAGGCTTTAAAAGAGATGCAAATGACAACCTATTTAATGGCTGTGTGCAGAAACAGAAGCTGCCCTCTTTGAACTGAAGATGTGTGAAAGAAGTGCAGATCCAGAATGAGGTAGCTGAAGTAACCCAAAATAATCAGTACCATCATGCTCTGACACAGGCATGAAATAGTAAATGAGAGGCAAATTTTGAGCACTGACAGACATATCGTGAGAACATATCACAAATGATTAGCTTATTTCAATGCTTGTATTTAATACTAATTAGCATTGTTATTAGATGTCTTTATGTATATTTTGCATTCTCAGTGCTGTGACTTCCATGAAATGTTAACAATAATTAAATGTGGAGTACAGGTAATAAAGGAGACCTGCTCATCTCTCACAGACAGCCAGGAATGCATCTGCAGCTTTATCTCAAGGAGGACCTAGGCTCCACTCTTTAGGGAACAAAATTATATGACATGCTTGCAAAATCTAATTATGATATATGTGTTAAACTGGGCTGTGTTTCTATTGTTCCACAAGAGCAGTTTCTAAAGTAATCGTAAGTATGACTTGCTCTTATTTTTTTGGTGATCTAGTGTATGAGAAGCCAAACTCTGGGAGCTGTGACAGAAGGAGTGACCAATGCTGCCCATTGGTTGAGATGCGAGAGAGGAGGGACCATGGCACTCTGCTACCAGTGTGATTTGGCAGCGAGTGCAGTGTGTGACACTTGACATGTCTGAGTGATTTGCAGTCCTCACACTCCTCTTCACTTCATGTTTCACGAACTACTTATGGAGAGCCCGTGAATCACTAATAGGAGGCATTCCTGGCAGCATTGAGACACATAAAATCTTGTATGGAAGCATGCTGTTGTAGCTGCTGAAGGAATATATTTAGGGGATATCTGAAGAAAAGGCAGACAAGCCTGATTTTGAGTGTAACGTTGGACCTATCCTTCACAGGTGCATTAAGGATGGTTATCGAGTTCAGTGCTGTTACGACACAGGACAGTCTATCAAAGTCGGATGTGTGGAGCTACCTTACAATCCTCATTTTGTGCAGTGTGAGAGCTGCCACTGTCCCTTCATATCACTTTCATTTGTGTCCTTTAGTTTTCCAGCAGTTGCTTCCAGTGCTGAGCTATACCTCAGCCCATTTTGAAGAGCACCTTCATTTTATTTGAGGGACGAAGGAGTCAGTTAAATTATGCAAGTGAAAAGCTGAAACTGGAACCAATTATGCCTATTGCTCTCTCAAGGGTCTGAATCACAGCAGTGTATTTTACAGGATACTTTAAAAATGCTTCTCAAGAAAGTGGACCATAGTCTCATATGCATTATGAGCAAGTTCTGTAAGCTGCCAGATCCAAGAGCATGTAATTTTAGCAAGGCTTCCTTTTTGAAGTATGTAATCCAGCAGGGAGGAAAAATGAATTATTTAAGACCTAATAGTCATAATTATGAAGAACTAAATTAGCATTACAATTTCTAAGTCAAATCTACATGCTGATGAAGAATTGAAAGATGTTGTCTAAGAAGGGAAGAGTTTTTTGTAAGGAGCAACTTACTACACTGTTTGAAGTAGAAAGGCTAATGTTTCAAATAACATTTACTTAGAGGATTTTTTAATGAAATCATGAAGGATGTTTGTGTCCAAACCAACAGCTCTGGAGAAAGAGAACTATTTGCTTACCATGAATATGGCAAAAACAGCGGCTGAAATTTGTTCACTTTTGTAGGACAATCGCAGTTCCTCATGAAAAGCCCTTTGGGCAAAGGACTAGTTTGACACAAACAAGAATGCTTTTGGGGATAGAAGTTTCCTTGTGAGGTTCAGTTACACCCCTTAATAACTCGACTAGAAATACCCATTCATTTCACAGTTGGGGATTAAGTAATGGAATTATTTTTAACCATTATTAACAGCAGTTTCTTTGCCTAAGGATTAGCCTCCTCCTTTTCAAAGGCATTGAAGGTAACAGATCCCATTTCAAATCTCTTCTGAGCTATTCAGGTATCTCAGGTCTTTCAGTGATCAATATTTCAACCTGCATTTTTGTTTTCCACTATGTTCCCCCACTTCACACATATCAAAAAGTAGATGGAGTAACAAGAGTATAAGCTTAGATCTGTTTCATAAAATGCTTTTTGAAGAACAAAATATGATCATACTTCCAAGGCCATTCAGCAGCATTTGACTTTGCATTGAACTATACAGCACTTACGAAGTCAAAACCCTTTACAGGTTTATATCTTTGTAGGTTCTAAAAAATGATGCAGTGCCATATTGTGTCTTAAGCCCCGCTTTTTTTCTCCAAGCCTACTATTTATCTCTGATGAAATTTGTAATAAAGTTCAGTTTTCCTTACTGCCTCAAGGTATTATCCTTGTAGAGCCAGCAGATAGTTATAAGAGAATTGTTCAGATTTTGCATATTCTAGAAAGAACTTTTTAAAAATCCCGTTGCCTTACAGAGCCATAAACTGAGCTTTGAAAAGTATGTAGTTTCATCTTGCAGCAATGACAAACTGTGTCTTATTATAAACAACAGAAGACAGCCCATAATAAATACTTAATCCTTTCCCTTGAGTAAAATACACAATTTCTAGACGTTGAATTGTGCTGTCATTTACAGTGACATAAATTTGAAATGACTTGATTGATTTGGGAATATTTATGGTGTTACACATTTTCATAATGCAAATGAGTAAGAATTTGACTCTGAAAAATGAAACCGTGTCTGGTATACTATTTCTGTTTTGACACTTGTGCTTCTTGTCTTCTTTCTTCTACTGCTGCTAAAGTTTTAGCAGCCTATCCCTGTGTAATTTGCCTCTTGGGAATAGCAAACAAAATACTGTGACTGTATCATATTAATGTGCTTATGCAATGGCATATTTATAGCCAGACAGCTCTTGTGATATTTTGTTTTCAGTATCTGGAAAGGGACAAAAATTAAACACCCTTACTTCATGCATGTTCTTTTAAAATTCTAGCAAAAGAATTTTATTATTCTTTCTAGCAAGTCTGAAAAATGACTTTGTGAAAATTTGATTATTTTAATGACATTTTTCATGAAACACATTTACTGATGTGCAGGCCTGGAATATAACTGGGAAACATCTCAAGTATTTTCAGGCCTATGTATATCATTATGGATATTCATCCTGGCAGAAAATATACCACTATGGTTTTGGTCAATGGGTTTCAACAACCTAATTCAACAGATTGGTGAATTACTGGAGTGAGTCCTCCAACAAGCTCTCAGAAGGATTTAAGACTGAGTTTAATTGGGTGTCTGAGCACAGGACCCCCACTTCATTGCAATCCCCATAAGCATCCAGCTCCTTTGCTGTACCAGTCATAGTAAAGATCAGACTTCTGTAAAAATCAGTGCCAGCTAGACACTTTTCCAGTTATGAACCATGGATTTTTCACTCTCATATTCAGATCATGTTTGCTGCAAGACATTTCTAACAAAATATATCTGGGAAGATTTATTGAGAAAGAGGTTTGACATTCAGGAACTGTTTCAGTTTATACTATTAAATCATTTCTGCTCAACTGAAATAAAGGCATCGTCTTTGCTTCACAGTTTTCGGGTGATAAGGCCTGTCCAGTTCACTCAGATGGGGTAGATGGGTGAACTACAACAGTGTACAAGATCTCAAGATCAGAACCTCATGGGTTTTGCCATTTAAAACAAAAAATTAATTATTAGACTGAGTATTCTAAAGCAGAAAAATATTGTATGAATAAACAGAATGGCTGAAAAGTGAGGAAAACAAGTGTCTTATGTGGTTTTTTAAAATTTTCTTTGCACTAAAATATTCTGAGCATATCTATACCATATGTTCAGCATGAGAAACTTAATATCAAAGCTTCTGTAAATGATAGGTTAATGAGGAAACATAGCTGTCACTTTTTGTTTCCCAAAAACTAGAAAAAAAAATCAAAGAACTTGCTGAATAGATTTCTAAGTAAATTACTGTTGGTTTTTTAAAATAACCAAAGAAATAGAGACAATTTAACTATACAAAATGAAAATGATCTTTGAATCCACAGAAGTCTTTTAATGCATCTAAAGAGGTGTTTAAAGGTCTGCTGCAGATAAAGACAGAAATGCAGCCCTAAAGTAAGTGGGGAGCTGGGCAGCCACATTACTATGACAACAATTACATCAGAATCTGTCACACTGAGTTATCTAACAGAGGGCAGAGGGCAGTTTCGGGAGGCATTATAAGTCTCCAACCAAAGATGTACCTGTGAAAGAGCCCAAGTCTTCAGTGTCATAGAGATAACTTGAAATCATCCTGAAATCAAATATTAATATTACATTTTGCCACGCAAAAGAAACAGAACAGCAAAATATGCCCTGCATAATATTAAAGTGCCATGCAAAATATCAAAAATATCAGTTTTTAATCCTTATGCAGCCATGTCTACTAGATTATTAAGCTCCCTATTATCCTCCTGAAGGGTTCTCCAACAATCATATGAACCTGTATAAATAGAAATCTAGTAGCTCCTGGATTTCTTTTATTTAGAATTGAATTCAACAATGTTTTCACTCCAGTGATTTCATTCTTTCACTGCTATATCTTTTCAATATTTTAACATCTTTTGTGAATCATTGATACTACTACTAAGTACTTGTATTAATGTCAGAGGCAACAGAAGACTGAAGTATTGCCTTCTCCAAACTCAGCATTCTCACTCTTATGTCCAGAATTCATTGGCCCTTTTAGATACAGAGGTGGGTGAAGGCCTCAAAGCACAGGATCTTCTTACGCTACTTGTAGTCGAGAAGCCCCATTATAAGTGTGTACTCCTAAAGCTTTTGTTTGGAGTGGTGGGAACAGATTGGGTTGCGATCAATTTTGCTGTTTGTGAAACTAGCTTATCAGATTGTTCTATCATGTCAGTCTGTTCTTCTAATTATTTGTCACTGTCTTTATCACTGTCCTCTGTGCAAATTTTATCAGCAATGATTTTATTGTTTTCTTGGAGGCTAATCAAAATAAGTTAACCAACAAGGAGTCAAGATCAATATATCCTTAATGACGACTTTTGAAGTCTATCACCCTTTTTTTAATTTAATGTGCACCATTATGATTTTCTATTAAAATAATTATTTATTTTAAATTTTTAAATTGTAGTGTCTCAAAGTTTTATTAAGTTGGATATTTTATAGAAGTATAAATTCATTTCTACATCACATTTATCTATTAAATTTGTATTCTCATACAAAAAGGTATTCAGTTATCCTGAAAATACATCTATTTCTCCATCCATTCCTATTGATTTGCATTAATTAAATTGTTCTTCTTTAATTCTTTCTTAGTGGAAATTCCTGTTAGTCATTCTGCCATATACTTGGGATCAATACTAAGTTGATAGGACTATAATACCTATATATCTCTTCTCAATATTGGCACAATCTTTGCTTTCTTTCAGTGCTCTGGAACTTCTCCAATGTTTGAAAACTGTCTGAGAATGAATATTAACAGTCCATAACACTCTTTGCTGGCTCATTTAAAATTCTTGGATGTGATTAATCGATATGTGCTTATGTAAGGAGGTCTAATTTTAGAGGATGCAGATAACTAGATCTCCCTTGTTTTTCCTTTTAATGTAAATAAAAATATGGGTTTTAAACACTGTGATTAAAGGTTTTGATTAGTAGCACTTTCTATTCCAGAGTCTATGCCATGATAAATGTACTGCAGACACTATTTACTGACTTTCAAAAAGTTTTAAAATAGTTAAATCTCTGGAGAATATATTTGTGATTTATAATAGAAGGAACAGTGTAACGACCAGCTATATACATGTATATTTGTACATACATGATAGAGCATAAAGTAGTGATGTTCTATATGAAATTGATGAGTACATTATCAGCTATTGGTAAAATCATAGAATCATAGAACAGTTTGGGTTGTAAGGGACCTTTAAATGTCATCTTGTCCACACCCACTGTAATGAGCTGGAATCTGCAACTACATCAGGTTTCTCAGAGCCCTATCCAATCTGATCTTCAATGTTTTCAGGGCTGGAGCAGCTACCAGCTTTCTGGGCAACCTGTTCCCATGTTTCACCACTCTCATTGTAAAAAATGTCTTTCTTGTATCTAGTCCAAATCTAACGCCTTTTAGTTTAAAAACTGTCCCTTGTCCTATTGCAACAGGCCCTGATAAAATGTTTGTCCCTTTCAAGTACTGAAAGGCCACAACAAGGTCTCCCTGGAGCCTTCTCTTCTCCAGGCTGAACAACCCCAACTCTCTCAGCCTTTCCTCATAGGAGAGTTATTCCCTCTCTCTGGTCATCTTCGTGGCCTCCTCCAGACCTGCTCTAATAGGTCCATGTCTTTCCTGTAGTCAGGACCCAGAGCTGGATGCAGTACTCCAGGCAGGGTCCTCCCATGAATTAGGTGGGTTGTGCAGTGGTTCACGTGGCTGCACAAACCTTCTGATCCCACTCCCACCACGGCTCCCCCTTTATTCTGCATAAATAAATCCAAAACTGTGTGTGGGACAGAAGGAGAAACAAGAGATATTCACAAATGAAAGACCAAACCACTGTAACTACAGCCCAAATATGTGTCTTTTGAAGATAAAATAGCAGTTGTGTTGACTAATGCACGTGTTCAAGCTCAACACCCTGAGCATCCCACTGATTTTGTTATAATAAAATTAAATTACATTTATAAGCCCTTGGCTGTCAGGAATTCTGGCCTTGTGGTTTATTCTCCTGTCACCTGCCATTCCCCTTTTATCTTGACTCAGATTTGTGCTCACAATAGGACTTACAGATGGGTATTATCTAAATCGCTACGGAAGAGCTTCATGGTTGCTGGATGCTGTCATCTGCATCACCAAAGCATCATTGTAACATATTTCATTAAAGAATCTCTGGCATAACTGATTTAGGGAATCAATGATAACAGAATAAATATGCACAAAAATTATAAAATTATTACATTTTTGACCACAGATATTGAAAATATTAAGCTGTCTTACACGTCTTGAAATGGGAAATTTGAAGGTACAAAGAAACCAGTTAAGTCCCCAAATCAATGGGTCTGAATATTTTTCATTATTGAAAAGAGGTATCAAAAAGTGATTGGGAACGACTTGAGAAAACACATTTTAAATAGCTGTAGTAAAAGCAAGTGAAAGCTCATGTCCACTCTAGAAAGCAGCTCTTGGTGGCTGTTCAGTCATTCCAAATTAACCTTCTTTACTTCCTCAGGTCTGCATCTCTTTCTCATGTGCTTGAAATTATGTGCTTTCTGGTGGGGCCCACCATATTCAGAGCAGTTTGTTAACACACTGAAGCTCTTTAAAATGCACACCATGTGTACACAAAATGTCTTCATTTATCAGATTAGCTCACAGACCAGGCACTATTCAAAGGAGCAGGATGGTGCCAGAACAAGGGTGTCAACTCACCCTGTAACATAACTGAATGCCCCCTTCAATCCAAGGCTGGGAATGAAAAACAAAATAGAACAAATTACTAATTTTCAAGTTTTACTCCATTTTAACCGACAGAGGCAAATTACATTTTAATAAAGTAAATGATTTTTAAAACCTCTTTCCACAGATTCAGGCTGCATTCACACACTCCTTGCTAGCTACTTCCAAGAGGCTGAGGTGACCATCTCCTACACATCTACGACTGCTGATTGCCGCCTCTCTGATCTGCCTCTGAAACTGCTCTCCTTAATTCTCCTCTATTCCTTCCAGCCAGAATAAAGGAGGTTCGGTCAAACAGTTTAAAGGTGTTGACCAAGTCCCTGTTATGGATTTGTCCTAGTGGGGCTGTGTGAGGATGGCCAAGTCTTGGCCACAAAACCATTCCAGCACAAGCCTCTTTTGTGGATGCAGACGTTTGAGCAAACCTCCATGGTCACGGCACAGTTGGGATTGTGCATGGGGTTAGTTACACTGCCCTGAAGAACCAGGCTCCCACAACTGAGCTGAAGAACCTTGGCAGTACAGTAACAGGTATTTCTATCCTGCTGGAGCAGGTTATTTATGAGGTAGACACATTTATCCATTTGCACCTGTACAAAAGTCAGGTGTGTCCTAAACATCTGTATTAAGTAGATAGATAGGATTAATTCTTTCATTCTGTAACATGGCCCTCCCTGTATAACAGATGTGGCAGTATGTTTTATAGTATTCAAATTTCTGTCCTTTCCTTTCTACAAGCATAAAATTGAGAAATGGTTGAGCAAAACCAAATAACTTTAAGTGGTAGGAAATGTGCTAAATTATTCTGGATTAACTATTGAGTAATATAATCAAATATCAAACCAGATATCAGGAATAGTGAGAAGGAAGAAATTCATACCAACCCTCCAGCTAAAATCAGAGACTTATTGCTTTTGTGTCCTGAATTTAGCTTTCAGATTACTGATTCATATGAAAATAAACCCTCTTGTGACCAAATCTCTTCCTACTAACCAACACAGAAGGGTAAGAAATATGAGATACATCAAATAGTGGCATATTGCTTTAATATATAAATACATGCCAGCTGAGGGCAAAACATATCCTATCATTATTTTGAAGTTTTCCTACACAAATTCAGAAGACAAATGACAGGAGAAATCTACTTGGCAAGGGGAGGAGAGGGAGGAACACAAAAAATCCAGCCTGCTATTGTGAGATTTCCAACATAAATTAATGCATGAATTTGAAACTGATATAATAGTTTTGGTATTACTCTGCATATGAATAAAAATTACTTAGACTCCTCAAATTGTCAGGGTTGGAAAAGACTTCTAATATCATCAAGTCCATCCATTAAGCCAGCACAACCATGTTCTCCACTGAAGTGCCCCATCCTTGTGGTTTTTCAGCTCTTCTAAGAATAGTGATTCCACCAGTTCCCTGGGCAGCCTTTTTCAATGCTTAACCACCCTTTCAGTGAAGACATTTTTTCCTAATATCCAATCTAAGCATCTCCTAGTGCAATTTGAAGCTATTTTTTCTCATCCTGTCACTTGTTACCTGGGAGAAGAGACCAAGCCCCACTTGGCTATAACCTCCTTTCAGGTAGTTGTAGAGAGTTGCAAGGTTTCCCTTGAGCATCCTTTTCTACAGGCTAAACAACTCCAGCTCCCTCAGCTGCTCCTTGTAAGACTTGTTCTTCAGCCCTTTCATCGGCTTAGTTGACCTTCTCTGGACATTTCCTTTTATTTGATTAAAACCTTTCATACAAAAATGGTTATGCATTAGACAGCATCATGTATACAGTCTATTTTTTTAGCAATGGATTATACATAAATTGTTAGATTGTTGCTGTGACCATTATTCCTAGGCACTTATAAATAAATATATACCCCCATGGCTTCACTAAACCTTTGTAAAGTACATTTCTATGCAAATCTGTGAAAAGTTATATGGCAGTGTCACCCGTAGCATTGCACAAGTTATCCAGCACCATAGCAGATTTCGGAACTGTCTGACAGCTGATGGATTGGAAGCTCCAAGCTGTTTTCAGTAGGTACATTTAAAATTAGAGGGTATAAAAAGCTGGATATAAAGTACAGAGGACACTTTTGCCATATTCAACATACGTACTGGATAACCTCCTAGCCCTTTCTATTAGTATCTTAGGTATGCCCTGGTAATACACAATATTCACATTGTCATTTGCTAACTCTTACAAATACTGGTTAAGTGATAAACAAGTGATACTCTGATCCAGAAAATGCAGCTGTCTGCCATGCACCAAGGGAACGCTTAGCAGCTGCCAGCCTCCAGCCTGTGTGTGATGGCCAGTGCTGACCCTGCTGGAAGGTGGCAGGGTTGGGACTGGCTCTCTGCTGCTTTAGCCAGCACCTCCCAGCTTTCAGCTCAACCGCAGCAACGGAACAGTGTCAGCTACCAGCTTGGGTTACAGGTTGATGTAGTTTATATCCATCACATAACTGTAAAGGGAAATCACTTCATAGCAATTTTATTGTTCTAATAGACTATTATAGCAGGAGGCTATTGTAAATAATATTTAAAGAGGTTACTGAAATGAGGCTTTTTCAGTTATGAAGACCTAATATCTTTGAATGAGGCACTGTATGTCAGATTTGCTGCTCTTCTCCTAATGCAGAACAAGAAAGCATTTGAATACTGAATTCTATTCTCTGAAATGAGATAAGGAACCTTTTGGCCACACAATAAAAATAATTTAAAATTATGTCTATTAGCCACTTGATAAAAGATATTCAGCCCAACTTTTTTTTACAAAACATTTTTTTTCTTTCACTGGAAACCAAAGGAGTTTTCAAAAGAGAGACTGTTTCAACAAATTTTCTAGGATAAAAAGGATCTGCCCCCTTTAGTATCTTCTATGATGATACCCAACCAAGTATGACATCTTTAAGATCATAAGAGATGATGGCACTCCCTAGGTGATTAACTGGCCAACACATTGTTTAAACTTGCTAAGAGTTTGGTGTGTGGTCAACGTAAGGACCAACATCAAGATCTGATTTTTCAGATGTACAGCAAATGACCTTTATATAGCAGGAGTTATTGGCAATGAGTGCAGACGGTAGTCCACAGATCTCTGTGAATTTTTTGGCTATTTTGAGAAAACAAGAGAAAATAAGGTCCTGAGTCCAAGTCTATATCCTATGTGGGAAGTGTTTGTAGTTTTTTAGTGCTTTCCTCAGCCCACCTGCTCTCTGCCATGATCAGACACCACATATCTAAACAATCTTCATCTCATCATAGTTCCTCTTTACCTTTTCTTCCTCTTCTCCTCTTTCACACCTGTACATGCATCTTCTTTCTGGCCCCTGCAAGTGCCTCCACTATGTCTTCTCCCAGAATTCATCATACTGTTACATTCCAGGTGCCAGGAGACACAATCCCTCTATGCCATTATCCATCACAGTGATATTGGATGAAAAAAAAAAAGTGCAGAAAAAATCCCTTGACCCTTGCAGTGCACAGTGGAACATTATCAGCATAGCCCAATTCCTCAGTGGATATATTCTAGCTCTTATAAACTCTCTTGAGAGAATGCAAATATATTCGTTTTAAAACTTGAGGAATTCACCAAATGTTGTCAGGTTTTTCAGGAAGAGCGGGAGGTATGGCCCTGAAACTATGTTCTGGTCACTACCTTCCTCATTCAAAATAGAGAGCTCCTGGGGTCTAGCCTGTTGGGTGAAATATTTGCAATTATGCTACAGAAAGCATTTGTTCTTGTTCCTGTCTCACAAATTTCTTGAAGGGGAAAAATAAAGTCTGAAATAGAAATATGTGCTACTTGGGCTAAATTAAGACTGAGAAATGTATAAGCAACTAAAAGCAAAGAATTACAAGGGGGAACAATGCAAATTTCACATAAAGTACAGTGAGTGCTCTATAATACATCTTCCATGTAAACATCTTCATCTCTTTTTCAGTCAGAACAGTATGAGTAATTTCTTTTTTTTTAGCATATAAGAAAAGCGATCTAGTTGTGAGACATCTTTCAATTGATGTAAAAATGTAGATAGGATCTATCTTACATATCGAAGAAATTTTGAGAAGTACAAACATGTCAGATAGAGAATGAAGAGTCAGACATTTAAAGGGAAGTGATGGCATGCATACTTACCCACCTCACATTCAGAATTATTTTAAAGCATGTTAGAAATATTTTTAATACTGAATAAGTATGTATTTATTAAATGACATTGTTTAAAAAGTCCCCAACCCTTTAGGAAACACTGGCCAGAAAGATACTGTGGGATTATTATGGTTATGAGCAAATAAATTGAAACATTTATAGCTAATGGTGACAGCAAATAGTTGAGCATAGCAGGAAGCTGTCATCAGTAATTTACATATTCACTTCTAATTGTGCCTGTGCATCATTAAGATTGTTCATATGTGCATTCACTGCCCTCTGAACCAAGTCATTTTCCCGTGACGTATATTTACTTTCACTGCAGGTAACTTTCATTAGTGGTAATTAAAGGACAATTTTTACCGCATTATGCTACAGGAAACAAGAAGTGGTTGCTGAGATTGATTAATATATAAACTAAGTTTGATATATAATCAATCTCATAGGCACAAGAGATTGTTCCTGTCATGTAACAAAGTAACAGGAAAACTCCCTCCTATTTATTTTGAATATCCAAAGCTTATCCTTTAAATTTTGTTCGAATGCACTAAGTGGCCTGATTTATTTTGAAATGTTCCCAACAGGGAATAGCCTCAGTTTATATGTAATGACTTTTTACCCTCATTTCTGCACAGTCTGTTTGAGCTCTGACTGGGACAATACCAAGGAGGATGTCAATGTTATCTTAGTGTGGAAGTGATTTTCTATTAAACTGCATCTGAAGGTTGCTGTGCATCCAATCTGATCCCTTTTGCCTTCAGTGCTATTGAAGATGGTCCTTTCCAAACACTGCTCAACCCTACACACTCAGCATTACTTCCAGTTGAAGCTTTACTGTTTCATTGGGAGCTGGAACAGACCCAAGAACTGTAATGTGTTTTCACTTGCTGAAAAAAACCCTATTATGTTGTCCCTTATTTTGCCATCCAAATACTATGCTTGGTAATACTATCACTGCAAAATTGCTGTCAAATATTTATTTTTATTGGGGAAATAGCACTCCTTCTGTAGTAGCATGATGTTATCATTTAATTATTTTTTCTTTTCTGCTTTGTGATGGAAAACTGCAATTCAATGAAGTATATATTTAAATGCAAAAGAGGCACACCAATTAATCAGCACAGAATACGAATGCTTTTAATCTGCATCAAAAAAACCCCAAAACAGTGGCGCTTAGAAAAACACGCATCTTTTAAATAGAAAGAACATAAAAGTAATTCCTATCCATGCTCAGATTTCCTCAAATACAATGAAAAATTGCAATTTTGCAATTAGATTATTTTTGCAATAATATATTCTTTTAAAGCTTTGCATTATGCTAAGCACATTTTGATAAGCTTTTCATTTCTTTTTATTAAGAATAAAAATGGACTTAGAAAAATAATTTTAATTGTTTAAAAAGAAATCCACAGAGCTCAAATGTTGGCTCTGAAGCACAGATGTTTACTGTTTTCTGGTTTTTATTCATCCTCTTTACCAACTACAGAAACTAAGTACTGAAGACAGGAAATAAATTAGTCTAGGTATATATAGGGTAAGTTAGGTACAGCCAGGAGCGTGAAGTAATCAATTTTGAGGTGTGGATACACTAGGTAACAGCATAGTACAATCAACTCTCCATTATCTGGGATCATAGGAGACTGGGAACTGCTGGAGAAGAGAAAAACACAGACAGTGGAGCTGCTCCAAAGAACACCAGAGACACTTCAGTTCTGTGTGTGGTAAATGTAGTCCAAAAGAGCTTATTAACACTGTGTTCAGCGCTAGGCAGTGGTCTCAAGGCATCGTTTGCAGTGCTGCATGAATTGCAAAGCCATCTTAGGCTCTGCTTCTCAAGGAAGCAGCTACAGCTCTATAAACAATGTCTGAGCCAGTGAGTCTCATTAAGCCTGGGGTGGCTCTATACGCATTCTCCCAGGAACATTTTTGTTTGTGCTATTCTCATAGCCTTTATCAAGCAGTGCAAAACAGAACAGAAATGCTTCTAAAGGTGTTTTCAGACTTCAAAACATTTTCCAAGACCTCAATCAGTGTTTTTCTTCCTGTTAGGGATGCTCATACCAGAGCTGAGCAAGCAGGATACTGCTGATATGGGCCATCTACCCTTTCAGTGCCTGCTTTCAAATCAGAGTCACAGGAGATGTGTCTTTGGGTCTGTTATATTCCCTTTCACTGCTAATTATGCAAATATTACCTTTTCCTGGGCAAGGTGTCTCTCTGTCTGCTTTTGACCAGAAGCTCTCTGTAGGGTGAAAAACCTTTCCCAGGAAAATTTTTATTTCATATATACATATCAAAGAAATTCTTCCATTTTAAAGGATTGCCATCCTCCAACAAACACCTATTAATTCAGGAAATCCCAACCTACCCTCTAATGAGTATGCCAAACCTGCATAGGTCTATTCAGAAAGCTGACTTTCACTCCATGCCTACCCCTTGTAATAAGATGGCTCTTTTCATATTCAAATTACCTTTCCAAAGCCATAAAATAAAAGAATGAAAAAAAAAAAAGCTAAAAGGATTACTACCAGAAGTCCACCTCCTGCTTTAATTGGTTGCTCTAAAGTCAGCCCTTCCTCAAAAATGTTTTTATAACATAACAGTTTAGCTCCATTTGTTAGTGGTGTAAGAAGCAAGTCATCTTGTAATTTGTCACACAATAGCCATCTTCCCTGGTACGTCTAGGAGGAATAAATGGACTTTCTTGAGGTTCTGCATGTATCTGGCTGCACCACCAGGGTCTAGATTCCCCACTCTCCCCATGTTCTTAGGGCAGTGGATGTCTTGGCAGTATTTTGAGGGATTAAGAAGATAAGTCTACCTTGTGATGTGCAGCTGGAAGTGACAGCAGCAGAAGGGACCTAGATTGGGAGCTGGGAATGGAAAATAGGAGAGGAATTCCTTGATGCAGTGAAAGTGGGAAGGAAAAGTCAGGAGACAACCTGATGGCTAGAGGCTGAGCCAAGAAAGATGCAAGAATGAAAACCAAAATTAAAGAGGCCAAAGGAACAAGGGATACAGTGGAACATGGGAGGAGAACAACTCAGATGCCAGATGGAGAAAAGGGTAGCAGAGGTGACAGAAAAGGAAGATTGCTGACACCAGACTACTGCTGAGGAGCAAAGATAAGGATGCAGGAGGGATGAAGAGGAGAGAGTTTTATGAAAAATGAGGTTGAGACAGAAGGCAAATCCTGCAAGTGAAAATATATTAGAGGACAAAGGTCATGTCAAAATACAGTAAAACTATTTATTTTTGTGCCACTCTTATCTTGTGCATTCTTGAAGCTGCAATTTTGAATCTTATTATGTCTGTGCTCCCCAGCAGCTCAGGCTGCCTAGCAATGCCTGGCTGTGCTGGCTCTGCTGCACAGAGCTCGTGGCTGCCTAGCAACTGCCAGGGGGCTGTGCTGGGATCCCCGACCAGCTCAGGGATGCAGTCCTGCCCCAAACACCCCTGCTCCCCTGGCAAGCCAGGAGGCAGCATCTCCAGTTGTAAACAGCTGTGATGAAAACCTTAAAAATATTAGTTCGGAAAAAGGGCACGTGGAAGCGACCACAAGAGTGCAGAGTGCATGACAAATTGTCTCCAAAAAGCAGGAACAGCCTCATTCATCTGTGCAATACTCAGACAACTTGTGATGATAACTGAAATATCAATATGGGTAATTATTCTGGTTCTTAAACAAGGCTCTATGCTAAAGCAAAGGAAAGCAAACCAATGCAGCTATGTACCTTCCTGGGCAGCTACTAAGCTGGCAGAGAAAATACCGAAAAAGCAAATTTTGGTACCAGAAAAAAAAAAGTTAAGAGGATTAAGTATTCACACAGGCTTGTCCCAGTACAGCCATACTTGTGTAACTATCATTGTAATCAACAAAAATTTTCTTACAAGAAAATGAGACTTGGCATTCGGCAGCAGAGCTGATGTGGCTGAACTGAACAGGCCCTGTGTCCTCTGTACTTCCAGCTGCCCCTTCTGATCCCTATCTCCCTTTCCATTGCACTGTCAGAAGTGCTTGTGCAGCTAAACAACCAAATCAGGAATCAATCCAGCTGAGAAACAGTCCAACAAAAAATAAAGGGTTATTTTCCAATCAACACTACTGAAGCAAGTACTGTTCGTTCCCAAGGGAAAAACAAAGACACATGCCAATCTATGGCCTAGGAAGGGGAATAGACATTTACAGAGCTACACAAATCACAGTGCAGAAGTTGCTGTGATACTGCTACTTTGCAGCTGTTTTAAACAGCACTTAGAATATAGTCACATTTTTCTCTACCAGCCAAAAATGGGCTATTGTCTCAGAAAGACAGTATTTCCCCTGGAGAACATCATGTCCCACTGAGGAGGAGAAAATCTCAGATGTAAAGTTGAGACACTGAGAGATATAGAAGCACATTTTACTCTGGATAGGATCTTATTTGGGTGATTGTTCAGGTGGAGATTGACAAACACAATTACGTGTTTTCCTCTGCCAGTCCAGCAGCCCCAGCCAGGAAAATTTTAATTCTCAGCTCTTTTGCAAACTCAAAGTATCTTGTGTAAGTTAGGTAATTTTTCTTTCTAATCAGCAGTTTATTGCCTGGTGCAATGAGGAAGTGTGACATAGCAAAAAAGCCCAAACCCAACAAACGAAACCAAAGTGGAAAAAAACTACAGAATAAAATAATTTCTAAAAAGAAACGCTAGTGAATACAGTTTAGATGCACACTACTATCTTCAGCAAATGTCAGCTCAAGCCCAAGGTCTATTGACTGTGGCTCAGCACTGGTTCTGCTAGATTTGCACTGTCAGGTGCTTTAGAATCACTCGGTGTACACACCATGCAGACTCAAGGAGCCAACTTTGATCTATTGCACCTGAGTCAATGCACCCTCTAAGAGCCTCAGACACGAGGAACACCCTGCAAGTCTTTCACTCAAGGGATCCTGCAGAGAGTTATTTAGAAAGAAGGAGGGCTAGCCTGAGGCAGAAGATATTAAGGCCTGCTGATATGATCAGTTGAGCATATTCACATCACAATTTCCGGTACATCTTACATTGCGTGGCCCTAACAGCAGCACTGCCATAGTTGTACGGCACTCAGTTGAAAGGTCCTATTGGAGTGGACCTGCAGCCAGTTTGGGTGTTTATCTACCCCGGGTCTATCCCGCGGGCGTGGGGACAATGCCTGGCCGTGCCACAGCAGCTGCAGAAAAGCCTCAATGCAGCTGTCACAAGGTGGCGACCTTCGATGTGCTCCTCCAAGATCTTCTTGAGTTGTGAGAACGTTTTGAAGTACACTTGGTGGGGTTTGTGCAAGGCCTTTCAGGTCGAGAGTCGCAGCAGGGCATGAGGCTGCAAGCCCTCCTGGAACCGCTGCTCCACTGCGCGAGGTGGATGCGTTTCCTAGGAGCCCCCGCTGCCTGCTCAGCAGCTGTCCTGCCACGGGCTTGTAGAACAAGCTTGCCCACCGAAGTGAAGCACAACACATTTAGCAAAACACACGTCACTCATTTTTCTCATACTGAAAAGAGTTGATGCGCAAGGTCCGACATATCTGCCCTTTCTTTTACAGGGGCAGCTGTAACATTTTAAGAAGAGCCAAAAAAATATTGTGCTATATTTGAGGGTAACATTTTAAGAAGAGGCAACAATTGTGCTACATTTGAGGATGTTAACAGCTTCCTTGAAGCCAGACTGTGATCTGCAGGCAATTACAGACTCATCCAAGCCAACGGGTGTTAAGTGATTCGCAGGCAAAGTGAATAGAGAAATCGAACTTATCTTTGTATTAATATAGAGTGGGAAACAAGGAGAAGCCAGTGCCCAAGGTGGGTTCTGGTCACACTTGCCCCAGAACACATTAAAACTCGCCAATATCTCGATACAAACAAACTGAACTATTTTACATTAAAAGGAATCCAAAATAAAATGTTTTATTGGAAATTACATGCGGCCCTAAAGAGAGTTATTGATAGCCATTTGGAAATAATTTTGCTAAGCTGCCAAATAAATTAACCATCAGAAGATAGCAATGTACATGCATTTCCATCCCACAGCAAGTGCTGCAAACATACCAGCTCCTTCCGCTCTTCAAAGAGCTCTCAAATACTTTTCTTGGTACCTGACTGGCTGTTTCCAGACAGGGGTTGTTTTTTGTAACTCCAGCTGCAAAGACTTTCCCAGGTCCACTGGTCCTTGCCAGGCTCCCTTCCTTTCACCCTTGCTTCTACAGTTCTGGGCTGAGATGCTGGACTTTGCTGACCTCAGAGGTGAAGGGAGATCCATATTTTTCCCTCTCCCTCTTAATTTAGAGACAGCAGCAAGTACACCAAAGCATCCTGACCAGAACAGTTTTCAGTGATGCAAACAGGAAACAGACTACAGGGCACATGTGAAATGCCACATGATCATGCAGAGATAAGGCAGTCTCCTCTTACTATTAACGTGCTTGAGACTACTTTTTTCTGCAACATGCTGATTTTACCACTATGTGGATTTCTCTGGGACAACTACTAAAATGCAAGGACTAATTGCGTTTGTGTTCATAACCACAGGCACACAGCACATGGCATGAACAGCAGGCCTTGGAGATGGCTTCTTCTGGGCCTGTTACTGATTGCAAATGCAGGCATGGACATCCCAGCAGAGCAGTCACCTGCTGTTACTGGCTTCTCTTCTGGCACGATTGCAGAATCGGGACTTTGCTTACAAAAAACACACAGGCAAGAAAGTATGTACTAAATAATCACCAGACCTTTGTCTTCTATACCTTTGCAAACAGCCAGAGGAGGCCCTGAACAATGATTAACAACTGAGGTAAATGAGTGTCAGGAATACTGTATTTCTCAACCAAGTATTTAAGCTCTTCTTATGAACCTAAATCCAGGCAATCGCTAATTGTTCGTAGTTATACTACTAACAGGGCAGGCCTTGACGAAGATCTACGCAGGCTGGATTCAGTATTTCTCCCTGCCCCTCAGGGGGTAACTCCCTAGAAGGGACTAGTGGCCCCAACCCATGATCCCTCCGACGTCTTACCAGTCTTTTGTCATCTTTGGAATGGGCTGCCCAGAGAGGTGGTGGAGTCACTGCCCCTGGAGGTGTTTGAGGAAACATTGGGCATGGCATTTAGGGCCGTGGTCTAGTTGACATGGTGGCGTTCATAGGTTGGACTCGATGATCTCAGAGACCTTTTCCAACCTAATTGCTTCTGCGATCTTCCAAATTTCTAGCCTGCCAGACGGCCAGATAACCAGAGCAGTGCTTCCCTCCCAGACCCTTCTGGCCTTTCCTGTAGAGAGGTGCTGCCTCCGGGCAGCACTGCGGGGCTGGGGCTTTTCTCAGCGGGGCGGGAGATGGACACCACTGTCTCCCTTCGTCTCTGGCCCCCCAGAAGGGCAGTCTGGCAGCCCAGGTGCCGCCCTCCCGCCGCAGGAGCCAGCCAGGCCGGCACACTCCAGGCCCCACCACCTCCCTCCGGCCCCCGGGCGCGGCCCATCAGCGGCGGCCGCCCCGCGCATGCGGGCGGCTCTGCCTACAGCTCCCAGCTGCCTCCGCACAGCGAGGGCGGGCTTTTCCTCTTTTTTTTTTTTTTTTTTTTTTTTTTTTTTTTTTTTTTTTTTTTTTTTTTTTTTTTTTTTTCTTTCTCTTTTTTTTTTTCTTCTTTTTTTTCCCCTCCCCTTGGAGGGGGAAGGATGGGTGGGGAAAGCGAGCGTTCACGAAAGCGAGGCGAGGAGGAATCCCACAATACCAGGCGGGTTGCGAGCCCGGCGCTGCCGCTGTCTCTTTAATGCAAGAGGAAGCGATGCGGAGGGGTGGAAAATGGCAGAGTTGCAGATGTTGCTAGAGGAGGAAATCCCTTCTGGCAAGCGGGCTCTGCTCGAGAGCTACCAGAACCTCACTCGAGTCGCCGACTACTGCGAAAACAACTACATCCAGGTGAGGGGCTGCGGGGCAGCGCACCGGGGGCCGGCGGCGGCGCTCGGCGGGGCTCGGTT
>WEKY01002122.1:0-21374 GCA_013390045.1 Picathartes gymnocephalus | reverse complement strand
TTTTTTTTTTTTTTTAGAATAATAGCATAGGTACAAGTTGGCAGGTTAGGCTTGCAGCTCTTCTGTGCCTATGCAAGTGTCTTTATGTTTTGGAAAATAAAGCTTTAGCTCATAGGCAGCAATAAGACTGTAGCCCAACTTCACCAAATAAGCAAGTGATTACCCTGAATTTAAAGAATACTAATCCTAGAGTGTTGTATGTCTGGTTTGTGTCCAAAGGAGGTAGACTGTATGAGACGAGCTTTTCCAAATTTGTAACGTTTCCATTAATTTTGGTATCTATGGTTTAAGAAGCCAGCAAGATGGTGGCTTCTATTCCTGCTCCATTTTTTTTAAGTATTTCAGCAGATCATTGTGTCAGCACTGTGCTACTATAATCAGGTGGAGTAAGATGGATTGGAATAAGCTTTTACAGGTGTGTATTGTTTCTTCTACAAGGGAAGAGCTCTCCACTCTTTTCTGTTTGTGTGCTGTTGGAAGGAGGAAGGTTGTCTGTGGTCAGTGTATGCCGTGTGTGATCCTTGCTCCCCATGCTGTGCACCATGCTGTGGAATTGTTGGAAGGAAGAAAGAGGTATGAATAAGTGGGGCAACAATCTAATACTTCCCTCTGGTTCTCTGGGAGGTTGTTGCAGTAAGTAGCTCTTGGGGTAGAGGGAGAATAGATGGGCCTTGGGAAGGTCTCAAAGTGGAGAATGAGGGCAGTTGTAATGAAGGAGCAGGCTGAGTACATGTAGGAAGTGCTGTACCTCTGAGGGCAAATTTCCTGTTAGTATCTAATCTAAGTTTAACAGAAAAAAACCCCCCGAACACTGAAACAAAAGAAATGATGCAACTTCCCAGTATCTTTGTTTAGCATTTTGAACTGTCTTCATTTTACAAAAGCGTAAGTGGAGGCATAGAATTTATAACTGGCTCATGGAAGGTCATATAGGGACATACTGCTGGATTTGGGAACAGAACCTGATTGTGTGGACTTCCAGTGCTGCTTCCCCTGCCACCCCTTCCAGGCTGCCTCTGTTATACTGCAACACAGCTAAAAGTGGGTATCCACAGAAACACAGAGGCAATGTAATGACTCTTTTGGGAAAATACGCACCTGAAGTCATCATTGAATGCATTAGCAGCAATTACTTTTTAAGAATTTTGTGCTGCCTCTCATAAGAATCTTGAGATTCTAATTTTTTGCTTTGCAAACTTCGGGAGTTACATAATGCTAACAGTACTTTTTGTCTGCGTGTTGGTGGGTCTTGGCAGAGGCAAGAGAAGATGCCGCTCTATTTCTCGTTAGTGAAAGCAGTCTGTGTTTGACATTTCTGGTGACCGAAATCTTGCTTAGTGGTGCGCTGGCAACTGTGTGGACAAAGTGTCAGTCCTGGCATAGCAAGAGAGCCTTGTGCGCTTTCTCTGCCTGCGGTCAGTCCTTATTTAGTGACTTGGAGTCTAAAGGAGCGTAGCGTGGTTTTTATTGTTGCATGGTAGGAAACTGCTTGTGGGACACCACTTACTTAGTGTCCAGGCTTGTTCATAATTACCTGAGCATTCTTGCTCTCTTTAGCATCTGTGTTCCCTAGAGTGGTCTTCCTTTGATGCTATTCCTTCCACCCCATCCCAAATCTGAGCACTGGTGACAGAGGCAGGTGGGCTTGGTCAGAGGGATCCTCCCCTCCCTCCACCCCTAAGTCAAGGGAAATAACTGCTGGATTTGAAATAGTAGACATTGTGCCTCAATGTGGTTCCTCCCTTTTCCTGACCTTGCTGATGAGGCAGCAGCTGCAGAGACTTGATGGGTTTCTGCAACTCCTGTGGGTTGCAGAAGTAGCCCTTTGCAGCTCAAAACTTGCAGAGAGCCCTTGAGAGCCAAGACCAGGGTCCTGTGGAGAATAGGTCCTGGTGTGTTCCTGAACATAGCTCTGAGCAAGATGGTACTGCAGGTGCCTTTCCTCCTGCACCTCCAGCCTGTCAGCATGTCCTGACTGTGCTGGAGGGGCTCAGTCAAGTGTTTCATCAGCTTATTGAAGGTATTGAAATAGAAGATACAGCGTTTCTAACAGGTGGGCTCTTTAAAGAATCAACTTATGCAGCAGATGAAAACAGAACTCTAAGCTCTTCCTCTTGACTTTAGAGGGAATGCGTTATTTTCCTTGGGTTAATTAATAATAGTATAGATGCCACCTTTGCTTGAGACTGTGCAAATGGTCTTGCTCATTACTTATGCAAGCCCTTAATGCTGTTAACAGGAGCCATGCATGCTTGCCTTGCAGAACATATATTTGTTACTATGATGCTGATACTTCAGAAGAAAAGAAGAGGTGGGAAATCCTACATGAGACTTTCAACTTGGAGGGAAACATGAGTATAGCATTTTCTGGTACAACTTGTAAAATTCAGCAGTTTGTATTAACCTAAGTTGGGATTGGTAGGTACCCTGCTGGCTAAGCTAAAGAACCAGGTTAGTTTAACTTTGAAAAAGATTGACTACTTACAAGGGCGCTTCATTTTAAATAGTATTGTTGTCAAAGGTTCCAGATCAAATATGTTTAGTAAGTGCTGGGGTTTGGCAAACTGAAAAAGTATTTGAAAATCAAAACTTCCCTTGGTTTGAGCCTCCCCTATGATAAAGTATTTTCATGACCTCCACAGATGATGTGTGCCATGCTGTATCTTCTGACATTGTGGAATATTCTAAAAGAACAGTAAAGGTTGTCTCTTCTGCAATGAGATTGCATCTTTCTTGTGTTTCTTATGTTAAGATAGCAGATATATTTGCGATAGTGTCATCCTTCCCTCTCTGAGCCCAAAATAATAAATTCTGTATACTCTTTATACAGCAGAAGTTAAAGTGCAAGCATGCTGCTCCATGTGCAAGGAAGCTCTGATACTGTAGTGATGTACAGTTAAATAACTCATGGGGAAGGAACTCTGTGTCACTGTCCTAACTTTATTGTAACCTCAAAGACAAATAGGAATAAAATGTGGTACTGTTCCTACTTTTGTGAAGAAAGCAGGAGGGCTTCCCACAGCTCCTCTCACAGAGGAGTCTTACTAAAATAAATGTTGGTTTGACATCCTTAGAGTTGAATGTAATGTTCTTACTGGGTGGTCTTAAAGTTATAAATAGTTCAAAAAAAAAAAAAAAAAGCTTGTTTACCACTTGAAGCATAACAATTCTTGGAAAAGAATTGAAGTGTAGACTCTCCTGGCTACTTTCATGCCAGTTTTTCACATGGTAATGCTTTCCATAAAGGTTATGCCTTATCAGCCAAATGTGGGGTTTTTTGTTGGCTCTTTTTTTCCATGGATAATCTTTTACCAGATGCATATTTTCACTTTCATTTTCTGATGTCCCTGTTGTACTTTGGGGTCAGCAAATCTGCCAAGCAGTATTTGTCCTGCAGCAATCATTGTCAGCTGTGCATCTTATTTAACTTTATTGTAGCAGGTGTGCTACAAGTTAATACTTGAGCTGTGGTCCTCATGTAATAGTTCTGCGAGTCCATGATAAGAAGACAAAGGCAAGAGAAGAACAAGGTGTCGAGGCAGGTGCATCAGATGACTGCATGAACACCTAAGTAGCTGCAGAATGCCATGCCATGGCTTGTCTTTTCACATACCTAGCAATGTTAGTTGCTCGTATGTCACTAAATATTACTAGTGACGTTTCTCTCTTTCCATGTGCTTCCCCTAGGCAGTGATTTTAATGTGAGTTTGCTGATTTCTCTCTCCCTGCTCAAGTTTTCTATCTGCTTGCTGCAGATTGCTTGTTAGACCTTTTGTCTCACTGTCATGTTGTTGACTTTGTCTCATTTCAGATCTGATCTGAAAATGTGTTCTCCCTTGCCTGTTTCTTTTAATTAATCTTTCTATTATTTAACTTCGTATTTTACTGCCTTACACTTTATATTATGCAAGTACTTTTCATTATGCCTGTCCAACAGTTTCTACGAGCATGGGTTTGCTAGTAATTTGAAACCTGCAGCTACTGAAGACATTTATACACTTTTTTTTTTTAAGTACCTTTATTGGCACAGAGTTGAGACTAAAGCCTTATCTTTGCAGTAGTCTCTAACTACTTGAAGCCATGATGAGCAGGACACAGAAGAAATGGAATGCAGCTGGGAGGACAATGTGGAATGAGACTGACATGATTCTCCCCAGAAGTAAAAGTCTTAGGAGGCTTCTCATATTTATATGCACCCAGGCCTTTCCTTTACAAGAAACCTGTTTTCTTCAGAAAGCTGGTACTTTTGTTACTTTTTTGAGACTAAGGAGTAAAATTGTCTTAATAAAACTTCTCTGGTTGGAGGGCTTTGGTTCGCTTAACACTGAAGGAAAGTGAATGTGTCAGGAGGAATGGTGTTCTCTTAACATGAATATGTCCACAAAGCAGAGCTGGACCTGATCCTTAAGGGGTTTTATAAAATATGATGATAACCTCCATGGTTTCCACTGAGAAGCCTCATGGGAGGTGGCTTGGATTATGCTTCAGTCAAGGTCCAGAGACTATCAGACTAACAAGTAGAGAGAGATATGGTGGATCAATGCACTTACGTTGGCAAGACCTTGAGACCTGGCTGGCAATTAATTGTTCAGCTTCTGATTCACTGTCTGTCTTGCAGGATTTCTAAATCTCTGGGAGGAGCTATTGTTTCTATGTTGCAAACTCCTGGCTTTAGCCTCATTAGATAAAATATGCATCTGGTTTGGAGGTGCTTGGCTCTAAAAGGGCTCTCTTCAAATACTGTGGGTGTGTTTCCTGCTGCAGCACACCATATGTTCTCCCAGCACTGAAATGATCTGGTTGCTGCAGTAGTCCTGGGATTTGTCTTAAATGGCAACAGATTTTTAATCTAATTTCTAAAGTGTCTTTAACTTTGAATGTTAGAGAAATTGTTGTTGCCACAGATGTAATTGAAGCTTGGGCTCATACAATGCAGTTTGCTTTGTAAGAAATCTAGTATTTCTTCAGTAGTGGCTGTCATTTCTAAATGTGTATTTTATTCCTCTTTATCAGTCTGTCCTTTACCCAGTGGAGAACAATAACAGCCAGTGGAAAGCTTTCTAGAATGCATTGCCTCTTTGAAAACCTACTGTTTGTGAACAAGAACTGTAAAATCAACTCTTCTCAGTACTCTGCAGTGAATGAATATTGACTGTTCCGAGACTGAGGGAGGTATTTTTGTAATTATGAGAGAAACTTGTTTACTGGGAATAGAAGCAAAGTATGCAGGGATATGGTACCTGCTGATTTCTGCTTCTCTGCTGGAGAGAGAAGTTGCTGGTTTTGGTCCTGAATGTCATGTGTGGAGTATTTAAATGTGTTCCTTGGGCATGGAAGGAACTTTGAGTAGATAACCTATGCTGAATAACTTTCTGCCTTGCTGACAGAAAACGGGAATGGTTTGAAGCATAACTGAAAAGCAATTGGAAGGTCTCGAGAAAATCCCAAGTTTCTGGTGCGAGTAAGAGCATGGGAAGAACGGGGAGGAGAGCGCGTAACCTTCCTTCCTTGTGCTCAGCTACTCTCCTTAACTGTGGTGCTGAGAAGGACAATATGAAAAGCAAATACTGTTACTGTTTGTTTCCTGCCTACAGCAGAGGAGTAGTTTTACTTTTTCCCCAGATTGCTGTAAGGGGTTACTGCAGCAGCAGTGGGAGTTGGGGAGTATGAACTGGAACAGGTACTTTTACTGGCTGTGTAACATCCCACGAGGCTTGGGGGAATGAATGTGGGGAATACTGTGACTCATACTTGTCAGTCTTACAAAGCAGGAGGCTTTTAAAAATTGGCCTTGGAGGGGAAGAGGTGTTTAATGGAGCAGTTTTGCAGGAGTTATGCAAATAGAGAACGTAAATAATGAGCAAAGGCGCTCATTTAAGCTTCTTGCCTCCTCAGAAAATGACTAAAGGTAAACAACCACTGTGAAAGTTAAGGAAAATGCCTTATCGTTTAAGTATAATGGGTGCAAAAATGTGGCCATCTATGATGACAAGAAAATTCTCCTTTTGTGAATAGCAAAATTAATTTCTCTATTTGTTGAACAGAAAACATGTTTGTTGTTGGTCTGTTTGGTTTTTTGTGCCTTGCAGTTTCCTTTGGAAAACAACAAGGCAGGAAGCTGAAAAGCAGTTCCCTAACCCAAGAGCTGGTGTGGAGGGGAGGTGGTAAAAAGACCAGTCTCCAATTTTGCTTTGGACATATCTTCAGTGTTTAGACTGGTTTTGTATAAAAAGTTTTTTCTTTTCTGTCCCTCTATTCATGCAGGATTTCATTTGCATGTAAATACTGTGTATTCTTTGGTAAAACTAAGAGCATGTTTTTAGGGTATGGCTGTTCAGTTGGGTTTTTTTTTTTTTTTTCTTTACTGACACAGTCACTTCTTGCTGTTTAAAATTAGAGTTTTGAACAGAGCTTTTGATATGTAATTGTTCCAGTCCTGGGCTGGCTTGCAGATGCTCACATCATATTGAGAATCTTATCTCTGATAGTAAGCCTTACCAGCAGACTTAATGGGTGTAGAATTTTCTTGGACTACTACTTCTGCCTCTTGCAGTGTAGGGAGGCCATCGCAAGCTTTGAAGCAGTTGGAAATGACAGATCCACCATCGCACATGCTGCTCCGCTGCTGTACATGTCCTCCCATGGCCTCCCCTGTGTTTTAGCCCAGCTTCCTCCTGGGAGCGCAGATGCAGAGGCAGTGGCAGTGTGAGGATGGGTGGATACACAACTGTGGTGATGGGTTCCTGTTGTGAGCGGGCTGTTTCTCTGAACACAGCTCTTCTGTAGCTCTAATAAGGTCGTTCAAGCTGATTACAGATGAGATTGCAAGGTGTCCTGATGGCCCTATGACAAGCGCTGAAATGGAATAGTTCAGGTTTTGTTTTACTGCTGGAGGGGGGAGACAGGAGTGATGTGGCTATGACTGTTCTTATGCATCTAGTCACATGGAAGTGCAGCTTTGCTGTCATCTGTATGACTCTGCACCTCCTGCATATGCCTAAATCTGCCCTCTACATTGTATATGAAGGGGAAACAGTCTTTAAAATCATGTGAAGGTGCATCTTAAAAACACCAGTGCAACTTCAACACCAATTAGAAAACTGCTGTAATTGTGTCTGCAAGAGGCATTGCAGCTGTATTTCTAGGGAAAGTTGAACTACTGCTGCACTAGGAACACCACAGCAATTGTCTCACCAAGGACTTTATTTAGAAAACCCAAACAAAGCAATTCCCTCACTCCTGAACTTGATGCTGTATTTCCTATTAAAGAATTTGCTTGCTTTATTCTGTTGGTTTCTGTAGGCTACGTTTTACCTTTTGCTGGATGTGGAGATGATTACCATATTTATTTAGTTCTGGTTATCTATTCTTCTGTTCACTTTTTGGTGGATAAAGAAATAATACTGACTCGCCATTTCTACTCCCTCTCCTCCATTCTCCTGAGCCATCTGTTTTGCTCTGCTGTGTGTGGATTTTAAAGGAGATAAATTTCTACTTGCTGCAATTGAAATAACCTCGTATGTAAATGAGCTTCTGCATGTAAGGTTTTGGAATGTTGTTGCAAACTATAGGATAAAATTTTAACATAATAAAAATAATTATTCAAACAGAAGCTGGATGTAGTGTGCTTACAGCCTATCAAATAAAAATCCTACAGTCAGGTCCAGGAGTGCATCAAAGTCTGAGCAGTATTTGCTGTTTCTGTGATCAGATAGAAACAGAAACTAGGTTGATTTTTTCCAATTACATGCAAGTTCTTATCAAAATCATTCCTTGGACTGCAGTCCATTACTTTATTACCATGAGATTGCTGTATAGCCCATGTGCTGTGTGAGAGTATGCTTTGTGCTGGGAAACAAGCTACTACAAAATTGTGGGAATCCACTAGTTTCTGGTCTAAGTACAGTGAGATATGTGATGATTTTCTGCTGGACTGAGTATATTCATCTTCAAGACACTAAATAGTCAGCAGTGTAGTGATACAAAGCATGCGAAGAGAATTTGATCCTATAATGGCCATTGTTTTCTTTGTTTTAAAAATACTGTGATGTTTGGGAACTGCCTGAACTGTAAAATCTGGGCAGCAGCTGTGTGTCTAAAGTGACTTTCTTAAACATGAGAACTATTCCTGAATTAGGAACACATGCAATCCAGAAATTTGCTGATTGTCTGAAGGCCAGTGTAACTTTTGGCTCTGTGTTTTGTTGCCTTGAGCTTCTCCCTGGGGCTGAACAGGCCTGCCAGTGACTTTTTATGCTCTTTTCCCTCTTCCCTTGCTGATTTGTCGTCCTGCAATATCTCTGACGTCTCCATGGGGAGGAACGGGTTGCAGTGCAGAGTGTAGCTTTGAGCCTGCTTGTTTTTGGACCAATCCTTTAGTTGATGCTGACATTCAGTGTGTTTGTTTTGCACACAGGTGTTGAGATTACTGTGTTGTATGGGTTCAGAGCATTGTTGATATAAAATAGAATACCAGGTTGGAAGGGGACCTTTAAGAATCATCTGGTCCAACTTTTCTTGAGGAAAAGAAAGCATCATCTAGACAAGATGTCCCAAGCACCCTGTCCAGTTGAATATTAAAGGTGTCCAATGTAGGGGATTCCACCAGTTCCCTGACAAGATTATTCCAGTGACTGGTTGCTTTCATTGTGAAAAATTTTCGTAATGTGTCTAATTGGAATCTCCTCAGGAATAACTTGTCAAAAGGGAGATTCCATCTTTTTTGTAGCCACCCTTTGACTACTGGAACATCTTTGATAATAGTCAGTGATACCAGGACATGCGGAGATGAGACTGTAATTTGATCTTTTATGCTAAATCTTGTTGTTTTAACCTTGCTTGCTCAATGCTGTCTGGTATGATTCCAGGCACGCATGGAAGGGAGGGAGGACTAGAGAGAGAGAATCTGGAAAGAAAAAGGTAGTCTTTGAAGTTTACCTACGAAGGTTATCAAATTTTAGCATGTTGCTTGTCTTCAGATACAGATTTGTTGTATTCTGGGTTTAGACCTTTAGTTTGATTTGTCAAAACAGAAATAAAAGACTTCATGTCAGCAGTCACCAGTCCTCAAGAGTAAACTGAGGAGGAAACATTGCTATGAACATAATGAAACTTTTTCACACAGTGTGAACTGAAAAGCTTTGCCCCAAAGCAGGTTACTCTGAGCTGTCTGGATTCAAAGGCTTGCATGACATGAACATCTATCCGGTTCTGATTTTTCTCTCCATTTAGAGAAACTTGTCCTTGGTTCTATGTTGCTGCCACTATGTGACAAAGAGGATCTTAATGTAACTAATAAATGCTAAAGTGTCTCCTTCTCATCCTCACCAAAAAAAAAGAGTGAAAAATAAGTCTGATTTATCAAGGAGCATGTCTTCCTAGATGAGCTAAAATTTGTGGGTGGGTGCCATTACTTAAGAAAGTAAACAGAAAGCCATTTTAATTTCAAGCCCTATTACAAAAACAGAAATCAATATTTGAGAGACATTCTATTTGTTTCTCTATGCATTGTAAGTTCTCTAATTCGCTGTTATCTGCTGTCTAGTGTGTCAAAATAATCATACGCTCCAAAGCCTTGGGTAGCTTTCTTAGTGTTGAAAGAAGAAGACTGCTATGAAAGTCCCAAGGATTTCTTTTTCTGTCTGACAATCCAAGAGTGGCATTAGTGTGGGTGCCCTGGAAGGGCGCCCCCTAGGTTCTGGCTTCTCCCATGGAAGTACCAGGAGCAGGTGTCAATCTACCCCAGTTCCATTCCCCTAGCCTGTCCCATTGGCCCCAGACCCTGCTTTCCCTGCCCATGCCTCCCCTGAAAAAACCGCTATACACTCCCAGTTCTTGGTTCTTCATCTCTGCCCCTTCCAGCGTGTGGATGGGCGTTGAGGTCTGCCACTGTGTAGGCATTGACCTCTGCCACTAATAAACCCTGCTGGGAACCCCTGAAGAACCCCTCCTGTCTCCACAGCCTCATTTCCACTGGCTGTGAGTGTGGTAAGCCCCCTCTGCCCGACCGGAGTGCCTTCCTCTGTGGAGACACTTCCAGGAAGGTTGAGGTGCCAGGCAGCCTGCGCTCGTGCCGCAACAATTAGAATCACAGAATCATAGAATTATTTAGATTGGAGAAGACCTTTAAGGCCGTCAAGTCCGGTCATTAACCCAGCACTGGCAAGTCCACCAGTAAACCACGGCCCAGGTGCCACATCTACATGTCATTTAAATACCTCTAGGGATGATGAATCCACTACTCTGGAGCTCTGGCTGATATCTCTGCTGTCAGAGCCTGCTTTATGTCAGCTCTGAAGAAAATTGTGTTTAATGTCATAAGGCAAATCAGGCACTGCAAGAAAGTTTAAGGTGTAGTTTTGAAGCAACTGTATGTGCTACTATTGGGCAATGCTTTACAGGAACAGAATATGTGGTTTCTGTACTGAAGCTTATATTGTCTAAACCACGTAAAACACAGAATGTAAGACTTGGAACAATTTTCTTACCCTTGTTGTGTGTGCAGCCTTGAAGCCTTACTAATTGAGTGTATGAGGGTTGTGTGAAAATGACACATTGGCATGTCTGCTTCTGTCATTTGAGTTCAGTGTGGCATGCTATTGTGGTTGTATAGACAGACTGTGACAACTGACAGTAACAATGTATTGTGCTAACATATTTACTAAGACATCTCTTTGATTTGATTTGGCAGAAGAACTGAAAATAAAGTTTTCAACAGTATTTTTATATATTGTATATAAATAATATATATATTGGTTTTTAATAAGGGGAATGGTTTAGTCCAGAGCCAAGATGAACCTTGTTTGTTGCATTGGGCAGAAAATGCTGCTAACAGAGCAGCTGGCATGTACCTTGCCAGGCTCCATCTGTCAGAGCCTGCATTGCTTCGTAAATCACATTCCTATTGGAGAGATTTGTTTCTTGCTATAATGTTTGCAGCCTGGATTAAAATGGAATTCCTCAGGTTTTGTTTTTTTTTTTAATTTAATTTATTTATTGTTTAAGTGTGTATGTATATATATGATATATGTATGTCCCTTAAACTTTCCATCGGAATTAACTTCTTCCCTTAGTAAAGAAGCTTTTCTCCCTCTACCTTCCTCAAAAAGATTAAAAAATTTGGGACTCTTCTCTTTACAGTTAATCAACAGAATGAAAAGCAACTTTCAAGTAAAAGAAAATCAGCAAGGACACAGTGAGATTGACTAAATTGGTCTCGGCCCATAGAAATGCTAATTTGCTATCAAGGCTATTCAGGACTGGTCAGGGGAATATTATTGATGGAAATGAAGGATTTGCTCCTAGCTGATTGTTTCGTGTGTACAGGATTTGGGGGAAGGGCCTGTCTGAAACAGAGTTTGCGAATTACAGGCAGTGCTGGTTACACTGCTGTATGTGTTTGCTAAATCGTAACTTGGTATGTGTCTTGACCTGTGCGATAAAGAAGCTGACTAGTCACTGATTTTTGTCAAGATAGTGTTTCTAAAAAGAAACAGAAATCCTGTTTGTGGACTGTGGTGTAGTGGTGGTGGTGATCATCTCATCTTCTGGTGCCTTAAATGAATGCCAGCGTTATTGTGCAAGGTCTTTACCTGGGGAGAAGAGATTTCAAGTTCTACCAGTTTCTCTGTATTTTGTATAGCTGAGTTGCTGCATCTTATCTGGAGAAACTCAACAGACATGGTATTATTTCATACCAGTGGGTTTTTTTGTTTCAGATGCTGGAAGGACATTCCCTTGAGTTGAATGGTAGATGCTAGCTTTGCTGTGTTTGAGGGTTTCTGCCTTAGTAGATGCAAAGAATTACTGTTTACTGAATGAACTTGAAAGAATTTTAATCGTGCTGGTTTAGTTTTTGGATTTCCATAATGTTAGGGGTCTTGGGGATTAGAATTGCTCTGAATGTTTAGGCATTCTTCTGTACCTTACCTGGCTTTCAAATTTCTCCATGCTCCTGAAGCAATTAGTTATTTAAGTATTCAAGAGTTTTGATATTTCTGTTTGACACTACTTCTCTCTATGTGTAGAGAGAGGTGTGCTGAATAGTCTGTTCTATTTCTTGTTTTCACTGTCAGTGAAGGATTGACTGCCAGCCCTCTGGAGAGGCCTTGGACAGGACGTGGACAGGTTCAGTGACTGCAATATGTTGCTATTAATAGTTTGCAAGCTATGGGGTAATTAAAATCTTGAGCTTTTACTTGCGCACACACACAAATTTAGGAATGGTAGAAAAGTACAACAAAATGACAAGTCATGGCAAAAATCACTTCAGTAAACCCTTGGACATCTTTGTATTGCATGTACTTTAGTACTGATCTTTGTGATGCAGAATTTTAGTTGAGATTTGCCAGTGATCTGGAATGTGTGTGGCTTTTTGGCTTTAGTTCCACTTCATATGGAGGCTGGGTTGGTCCTGTCATTTTATCAGGCTGTACTTGCACTAAGTCCCTTCCTGTTCTTTGTCCCCACATAAATGCTTGCTTTTTAAATTTCCCACAGTTGTTTTTACTGATGATAATAATGATATGAATGGCTGACCAAGTGGTTCCAGTAACAAGAATACGGATAGTGATCTGCTTACGTTGTAGAAAGACAGTAGATGAAGTGTACTGGTGACCCTCTACAGCTTTGTGCTGCTGTGGGTGGGTATCTCTCATCCTAGTACATTGGACAAAGGTTGAGTATGAACTTCTGAACTAACTCCCTTGATGGCTTACTTCACCTTCCAGTGGGGGAATTAGGGTGCTGATCAGTGAGGAACAGTCCTACTTGTAGGCAGGTAAATTCCAGGCCCAGTATAGCTCTGTGGATATTGGGAAGCACTCAGCACATCATCCATCCCCTTGACATAAATGCGTTGCCTAGCCTAATGCATTGCAGAGAGAATATCTTCAATGGGGTTGCTGTATGGCACAAGCACTGTAAACCTGTGCAGGAGACAATTGACACACCTGATTGATACTCTACTTTAACCGGCATGGCATACGTAATGTAAGCAACCCCTTTTTGTAAATTTTGAAACCTTAGTTTCCCATGCCGTTTTGGAATGTTATATAACCCTTAAGGCTATATCTGTGATGATAGAAACCCTGAATCCTCCCTTCTGAGTACCTGCTACTAATAACCACAGTCTGTACAGACCTACTTGGATAGCTTCCAGGTAGGTAGTTGGCTCCTGAAACTTCTTCAGAATATAGAAAATTGTGGCACTTGCTGCTGTGACTTGCCAGTGTGTCTCTCTTCTTTAATTTATAACTGATACTCTGATGTAATAACCATCAACAGTAACAGACAAAAAGTCTACCATGGTGCAGTGTGTTTAGAAAGCAGTCTGACAAGCTCTATGAAAAACAGATAAAGGAGAACCTGTATCTGTGGGGTACCCACTTATTTCAGTATGTAGCTCCTTAGTTATTTACAGTGATCTTGTGACATGATACTCAACATAAATTATGTTTACTTTCAAGCCACTTCCAGAATGTACATCTTCACCATTCTATAAAAATATTTCCTATTGACTTGAAAAATGAGGTGCTGTAGATTGTAGTTAACATAAGCTCCTAAGATAAAAATTTTAACTGGGTGGTTTGATACGGATCTCTGAGCTAAAAGGGCAAGACCTTAGTGACAGAAACAGGACTTGGAAACCTCAACTGTAGTGCTTGTGTTATCAAAAAGCATGCATTCTGTAAATATCAAAGATTGATATATGATGAGATAAACAAAAGAGAATACTAATGGATGTATTGATGACTTTTGCATAGATGCGTTCTGTGAATGTTGATGCACAATAGAGATTGCTGAATTCCTGTGATAACTGATTGTAGTAATCCTAATTCTATCTTTAATCAATTAATGATAGGTGGAATTCTTTCAAAAAGACCTAAACGTAAAACTGAACAATTATCTTGTGTTTACTTGTGAAGCAAACGCAAACGTACTGCAGTGTTGTATTTGTTAAAGGTGCATGACTAGTGACAGCAAAGGCAAATAGAACTGAGTGTAAAGCTGCTCCTGCAGCTTGATGGCTGAGGGTGATCAAGCCCAGCAACAGAACTCCAAGCATCTGAACAGCTATTGGGCACTGAATACTTAAGAGCTCTGTTTAACTTACTGATTATTGGGCTGCTTTAGGGCAGTTCTCTGTTAGTAGTTTATCCTGTATGAGTTTTTCTGTGCTTGAATTTGCACGTATTCCAACAGCTGAAGATGAAAAATGTGGAGCAGCCCATGCCGCTGACTAAGGAGGCATTTTAATCTGTTTCTGCTAGGCCAGCCACCTTTGGTGTGATCTGATAAGCTACTTTCTGACCTTTGTCAAATGGAACCAGTTCTTCTGGTGGGGAATTTCTTACAGGGAGTTTCAAGCACAATGGAACTGAAGTTGAAAGAGGGAGAAGAGAGGTTGGATAACAGGTACTGAGGGTATGTGCTGTAGAAAGTTTGAGTTTTGAAGATGACTTGCAGTGTGAGCTGGTGAGATTTGTGGAGGAAGCCTGTACATGCAGCTGTGTGCTGTATGAACTGGCAAATGGTGGGAATTAGCTGAGAGAGAGAGAGATGGGAGGGCAGATGGCTTGAACAATGAACACACAATGTTGTGGGGATGTGCCTGTGTGGGTGGCAGTTTGGAGAGGGGAAGAAAAAGTGACTTGTAAAGATCAACTGTAGAGTGATGGACAGGTTCCTCATCATTTGACCTTGACATGTCACTGAACTGAAGACTCAGTAATTAAGCTTTTACTCTCTTTTTATTGTGTCAATTGCTTGGATGCAGAACCAGTTTTGACTTTACTATAGTATTTATGTAAACTTTTCAAGGAAGCTTTATAATACAAGTTGCATTTGACAAAAATACATGGTATGCAGTGTGGACTGCCATGCAGTTTTAACTGTCTCTTTATGTATCCCATTAACTTATATGAGAGATTTTCTTTTTAAATTTTTTTAGTATTAAATCTAGTTATGTGACAGCAGTTTCAAACAGCAATTTTGTCATAGTAACATAACTGTTAAAGGTGAACTGGGGATACAGGTGAGAGCTTACAGGAGGGGAACTTCAAAAGCCGTGATGTTCTGTAAAGAATATCCACTTTGCTACTAAAGGACATCAAATTTTTGTTTATATCAAGGACAACTGGAGAAAAACCAGTTTCTTTGAAGCTTTTAATATGAGATTGCAAAGTAATTCTGAACCATTAGGAAAGAAGTCAGGTGACAGTCTTTATTGTGTTGTCTTAAAATTGAGTAGTTAAACACTGCTTATGTATTGAATGTAACGCGTGTTATCTTCTATTCTACTTTCAGTTTTTGCTTAAAAAGAGATGTGAAAGTAACAGTTGAAGAACACTGGAACTCTCAGCTCCCTCCTGTTTCTGCCACACAGTTCTTGGCTTCTCCCTCTACCCTCTTGCCTTTGCTGTCTGTGAAGCTTTTAGCTTCTATCTTGTGGATGCCAGCAGTTCTCACTAAAATAATGCAAAAGACTGTATGTCAAGTTACTTCTAATCTAAACTGTTAATCTGCAAACTGAAATTGCCTGAATTATCTGCAAGGCTTGAAAATCTTCCTAATCTAGTTCTTACAGGACATGAAATGCATTCCACATCTCAACTTATGTTCATTTAATCCTGCTGCCAAACTAGTAATTTGAGCAAATAACTAAAACATTTGGTGCTTAGGCAAATGAGAACAAGACATTTAATCAATGTATCATTACAGATGCATCATTACTTGTTGTACACTGAAGTTTTCTCATTTGACAACACTCAGTAACAGGGTGCTGTAAGAGGTGTTACCTCTTAGTATTTAGCCTAACAGTATTTAATTGAAACTTTGTAATAAGAAAACTGCGTGAGTAAAGGCTGCAGATCTCCACTTGAGTTTATAGGAAGTTACACTAATGTTGACTGCTGCTTTATTGGTTGTGCCTAGTTCAGTACACCTTTTATTTCAGACACCAGTGATCTGTTACTTGCATTTTTACCATTTTCCACAGTGGCAGAAGTTCAAGTATGAATTACCAGTTGTTTTCTTTAGGGTGTATTTCAGTAGGACAATGTTTTTAAAGTCACTGTTAGTGGTGATTTGAAGTTTAAAATGCCTCTTTGGAAAGCCAGAGTGCTTTTGGAAATTTGTTTCTTGAACCTTTAGTAGTTGTTTTGCAGGTTCTGTTTTCTGAAGAAGCAAAGTGACACTTACTAATTCTTTCTGACAGCTAGAAATGCCAATACTTTTTTCGATGAAAGGTAGCTTTGTTTGCATTTGGAAATACTAAAAAATTGAGTTTTATGTAGTGTCCTTAGTACATGCAATAGCTGTTTTACCTTTTGGCAACAGATTACATTGAACCATTCTTGCTGCTTCACATTTTAGAAGGCATCTGTATATGAATGCCATTTGAAGGATGGCATTAACCAAGTGTCACTAATAAGTGTCAAACATTGCGAGGAATGTTAGTTATGAATATGAACAAAATTCCTGGGTTGGGGGGATTTCACCCGTGTTTAAAAAATATATAATCAAAATGTAGCATAGCATAACATGTTGCAGTATTTAAGTCATGATGCAACTTCTATAATGTATATGAACAGCTTGCCTTCTGGTTTTCTTCTTAAAAATAAGAGACGTGATTTAAAAATGAATGAGTGTATGGAAAGTGGGAAACAGGGCTCAGTTGAATGCTAATGGAATGTCTTTGTTTCCTTGCTTTGTGCTTAACATTGTTACTCTTGCATATAATGTGTGTAGTGTTATTCAATGAAATCAACAATAAAAATAGAAATCTAATTGGAAGGGACTATTAATATGAGCACTTTCTATTGGTTGCTGAGATCTACTGTTTATTCCACAAAATACATAAAATTGGGAAGAAACTATACTAGCACTGAGTCATTGTGTACTGCAAACTCTTCCTTTTGCAATGCATCTCTATTGCAAATGGAAGAAAAGGAAATTCTGGATAGCTGTAGTTTGCAAGTTGGGTAACAGATGAAGTACATGGTTTCCACTGACAGCTCCTAAGGTGTGATACAAGGAGTACTTCAAAATGGGTTCTGTCTGTGTATTTTCATGGTAGAGGTGGTGTTGGTATCTCCCATCCTGCCAGAGAGGAGGGACTTACTTGGGCCATGCGACTCAAGTCATATAAACAGTTCCTGATCTTGGACAGTAACCTGCCCTCTGAGTAGGGAGCCATGCCTCAGGACAGATTGAGGACTTTATTTTAGCAAGGTGTGATTTCAGTGGGAAAGTTACCCTTTCCCTATATTTTTACCCTTCAGGGGGAAGCATATGTTTCTTTCTGATACCTCAGTATAAGTGTGTCCTCTCAGTCAATGAGGAACTTTCTCAGCTGTCAAGGAAAGTTTGTTAAGCTTTTGTGTGAGGGGGGATAATTTCACCAGCACTCCTGCATGTAGGAGGGCTCTGTGAATGCCATCCTGATGGTCTACTTGCCCTTCTCCTGGTCTGTGGGACTAGTAGCCAGCATAGCTGGAGAGTAGGCTTTGTAGATGGCATGTGGAATAGGGGACACCCAACTGTCGGTAAATATTTTTCTGTCTTAATTAGCTGGGTCTGCATGACCTCATAAGAAATGGCAAAAGGAACGTTTCAGTAGTCATGGGAACTTGGAGGCTTTCTGAGAAATGAGGGATTGGACAGGCTTTAGAAACTCAACTCACAGTAGTGTTGTTTCTCCTCCTGAATGAATTGTTTCTTGGCATCTAAATTTATTATTGTTAAATATTTTTCAAATACTTTCTCTCCTCTGTATGAATTTTTAAAATCTAATGCAGATCACTACTTTGGCTGCTCAATCAGACCTTCTTGATTACAGAGCCTTCCAAATACAGGTCGTATTTTTTGTTCCTGTCCTTTTTCCCCATCCTTTTCCTGGCCTAAAGCAGATGTCTTGTTCTTTTGATTTACAGGCTCCAGATAAAAGGAAAGCATTAGAAGAGACCAAAGCCTACACAACTCAGTCTCTAGCCAGTGTTGCTTATCAGATCAATGCACTGGCCAACAATGTATTACAACTGCTGGACATCCAGGCGTCCCAGCTACGGAGGATGGAGTCCTCCATCAACCATATCTCGCAGGTAATCTCTTTTCTTTTTTAATAAACGACTGAAAGCGTTAGAGGAGGTGTTATTGTGTCTCTTATGATTGAGTTGGATAGTTTATGTTGACTTCTTTATTGTAATAGAAAATGGTAAGGCTTTTTTCTTTCTAATATTTATGTAACATGCTTTGTGATTAAGGTCATGACCAAAATAAAATAGTTCCTGTAGCGAGAATGCTGGAATTATATTTGATTTGAAACAGGAATTAATTATTAAGATTTCAAGATCTGAAGCTGCACTTGAGGGAGGGGTAGAGAGAAGGATTCTGTTTCTGAAGGAAATCCAGTTAGAAGTGCCATATGGGAGGTGGTATTTTATTTAACACATGCATTGAGTTCATTTGTTTACTTAGCATTGCAGGATATAATTTCATGTGCTGTGTGGAAGCTGGGGGAGAGTCGTTCACATGCTGCCACTACCTGCTCAAATGAAACTCCTTCCCAGCCAAAGCACTTGAATGAGTGAGCTGACCTGACTTGTACTGTGACTGCAGTATTATTGGAGTTGCTGCAGTGGGGACATGGAAATAGATGACAGCAAAGAATAGGCCTATCCCTCTCTGTGGCAGCCTGTATTTCCCTGGCTGAAGCTTCACCCTGGCTGCCTGCTTCTGTTGGGGAGGAAGCATTGCTGCTGCTGCCTGCCTTGTACCTGATCATTGGCCTGATGATATGCTAACTCAGCCAAAAGTGTCTGCTGTGTTTAATCTGGAAGTGACTTGCTGCATAGCCAGGTGTGTGACGTATTAGTGCTAATGAAGGGAGCAACAGGACTCAGTTATTTCACCCTTACATTGCTGTTCTGAAATGGGCTTGAGGGAGTTCTTAAAAACCCAGTATCTACTCTGTCATGCTCTTACTGAAGTTCAGTCAGATCTTCACTGGGCTTTGTCCTATGTCTTGCTGAGATGTTTAATAAACAAATAGTGCAGGATGCAACCTAAAACGTTCTTCAGTGCAGCCAGTGAATTTGAAACCTTAGCTGGTCAACCAGCATACTGTTGGTGGTGCATCTTAGACCAAATACTTGAAAGAAAATGCTTCTTATGGTCTCTGCTGTCTCCCTTTCCAGCCCTGCAAACTTCTCTTACTGTTTTTTTAGAGTTGTGGTTTCTAAACATTTTTCTGTGAAATGTCAGCACAGTGGTTTTATCAAAAGCATGTCAGCAGGGAGAAGATTCCAGTGCATATGGAAGGGCCCTCCTAGTAACAAACCTATCAAAAAGGCATGCGAGGTTAACATGTGCTAAGAACTAAACAATGTTAAAAGCTGTGTGAAGTTTTTAACAAGTACCTGCCACTGAAACAGGAAAGTAGGAGGAAGTGAAATTGCTGTAGGTAAGTTTTTTTGTTCTGTTAAGTATTCAGAGATGCTGGGATTATGACTACCTCTTAAGAAATGACTGGATAAAGGATGGAATCACAGACTTTCTGAAGCATTGGATGCCCTCTTTTACTGAGCACATCTTTTCTTTAAATCTTTGAGAGCTGCAGTGTGTGTGTGTGTGAAGCGATTATTGTTAAATTCATTGGCCCGTTTATATGACTAACCATGGAAAAAGCCAAAATGTTCTATACTAGCATAAAAGGTGTTAACCCACTGTACTATTTGCTGCTTGGATTGGAGGCACTATGCTGAAAGCTATTGAGTCACCTGATACATGAACTGTTTGCTAAAGGCTGTGAACAATCAGTGCTTTGTAAAACTTTTGAGGAGTGTTGAGCAAGGTCAGTTGCTTGTAGTTCCTGTCCTGGTTGGTCTTGCTTGAAACTAATCCTTGCTTATAAGTGAGCCTCTGCAGATTAATTTTGTAGAATTAAACTGGATACAGATAATGCACACATTCCAGCTCAGCTATTTGCTTTGAAGTGTTTCTGCTCAAATGCTTCAGCTGCCTTTCTTAAATCGGCTGTACAATTGCTGTGATAGACCGTTTTTAAATGCTTTGGGATCTCCAGAGTGTCCTTTTCTGTGTCTGTATCAGTTGTGAATATTTTCATGTTACTAAAGCATGGGGATGAACAAATTCTCAAAATTACATTCTTCTTCATGAAAGAAGTATTGCCTAGAAACACAGAACTGAGGCATTTACAGTCAATTATTTGATTCTGAGTTTTGCAAAAAAGAGCAGCTCTCTGGTAAATAAGGTATAATTTGATAGTTCTTCTAAGGAAGAAAATACTGTGGCTCTTGTGACCACAGACCGTTTCTGTTTCCATACAGTTTTTCAGTTCCCTGTGCGTGTTCTCCAGAATGACTGTAAGCTAAATCCATGGATGGCTAAGCCTGCTTAGTTGCCACTCTGTATTTTTCCTATTTTTGTGTCTTCTTCACTGGAAAAAGCACTCATGAAAAGTTAGGTGATGGACCAGTGTGTTATATTGTTACTGGAGCCTAATTTTACAGATGGAAATTGTGCTTGGTTTTATAGGAAAAAATTTATTTGGCTTTGGTTTCTTGTTGAGCACAAACAGAGGCTTCACATGAGTAATTGCAGCGTGGTGAGAGAACACTTTTCTGAGCACATGGAGGCAGTGAACAGCTCTGGGAATGGCTTTCACATAGCAGCCTGAGCAAAAACCTGCCCAGCTGCATCTGTATTTTCTGTAGTTACGGTTGTATTTCAGCTGTAATGTCTGGTTCTGGAGTGACTTGCCATGTGATCATTTACTACACCCGCTACAGGGGGCTGTACACATAGAGCTCAGCTCTTTGGTTTAAATATCTCATATTGACTTGGACCATTGCCAAGCTGACTTGACCTTTCCAAGTTGCTCTGATATGGCAGAGCAGAGACTTGGTCACTCTTGTGGAGAAGTTTGAAAGCCCTTCTGGTATAAGGAATCCTACTTAGCCTGTTAGGCAAGATTTGGGAGGGAAAAAGATAGTAAGTGTATACTTTGCACCAACACAAGCACCAAGACTTCAGAAATGGCATTAACTTAGCACATGTGCCAGACACCATCCTACGAGAAGGGCCAAATGCAGGATCCAGGGAACTACAAGCCTGTCAGCTTGACCTCAGTGCCAGGGAAGGTCATGGACTGCATCATCTTGAGTGCCGTCATGTGACACATGAAACTAGGGAATCAGGACCAGACAGGATAGGTTTGTGCAAAGCAAGTCCTGCTTGACCAACTTGATCCTCCCTTTCCATGACTAGAAGACCCACTTAGTGGATTAGAAACTGTGGATGTGTCTACCTGGACCTTAGTAAAAAGCCGTGGACACCATTTCCCACAGCATCTC
>WEKY01002118.1:15177-53260 GCA_013390045.1 Picathartes gymnocephalus | reverse complement strand
GACAGATGGGACCCGGGGCGGGGGCACATGGGGCCTGTGGGTGACAGACGGGACCCGGGGCGGGGGGACGCGGGGAATGGAGGCCCTGTGGGTGACAACCCTGGGTGGTGGTGGGACCCCAGGGCATGGGGACCCAAAGGATGGGATCACTAGGGAATTGAGAGCTGGTGTGGGGACTCAGAGATTTCACCTGATGATAGGACCCCTGGGGATGGGGACTTGGTGGTGGGGACACTGGACGACATCAGTGACACGGAGATGGGGATCCAGGGAGCAGGACGTGGGTGATGGGGACCTGTGGAGACCAAGGGTGGGAGTGGGGATGGGGACGTGGGGACCCGTGGAGCCAAGGGGAACACTGCTTTCCATAGAGCCTTCAGCTTCCTGAGCAGCCACGGGGCAGGCGGCCCCTCGGCTGCCCCCGGCGTTCCATGGCTGATGCTCCGCTGCAGCGGCCTGGGGAGGGAGCTGGGAAAGGGGCTCAGCCGGGAGCAAAGGAGGCTCAGTGGGCACTTTCTCGCTCTGCACAACTCCCTGACAGGAGGATGCAGCCGGCTGGGGTCAGGCTTTGCTCCCAGGGCACCAGAGGTAGGATGAAAGGACACAGTTTCAAGCCACAGGATGTTTAGGTTGGACATTCCTTCCATTAGAAGGAATTTCTTCAAATAAAAGAATTGGAATGGATTGCCCAGGGAGGTGGCGTAGTCACCATCCCTGAAGGTGTTTAAGGAAAGACTGGTCATGGGACTCGGTGCCATGGTCTGGTTGGCATGGTGGTGTTCAGTCATAGGCTGGACTTGATGATCTCAGACGTCTTTTCCAACCTAATTGATTCTGTGATCAATTAAAGTCCTATTTCCCCCTCAGCACACAGCAGGGTGTGGTGTTTCTCTTTGGTTGGTAGCAAGGACTGACTCCACTGAATTTTGCAGATCAGTAATGTGGGGGAAAAAAAAGTGAAGTGTTGAACAGGTACTCAAACCTTGTGTATTCCTCACAAAGCTACAATCCCACATCCCATAATGGTGCAGCCCTCCTTACACTAGCATGCGGGAAGCAGACAGACCATGGAGGGCTGACTGGCAGGGGTTTGTCAATCGTGCTGAGGATCTGTCTGGCCATTCCATGTCTGATGCTCCTATTGCAATCAAATTGCCAAACTACAACCACAGCCAGCCAGGGACGTGGGAACATGTGAGAGCTGATTTGTGGGATGCTCTGGCCACACCTCTGAGTCTGTCCTGCTCCACTGACCCTGGTGCCACAGGCACAGCTGTGCAGAAGTCAGAGCCTCAGCACAGCCAGCGTAAGACAGCCCTGCTCGGCCCTCCAGCACCAGCCGTGGCACACTTGCACCATCCATCTTCTCAGCACGGGTCTGCCACACCCTCAGCAACACAAACTGTCACATTTTTTGCAAAATCTTTTACATGAGTACCAAAACTTCTGTGAGTAAAGCAATCTTTGAGCTCTTAGTGTGTTACTGATAAATGGCTCAGTATTAATGACAGCACATGCTGGAACATACAGTACATACTGTAATGAAACAGCTCATTGCTTACCCTAAATCAGTCTTAAAAAACATGCACGTCCCCTAACTGACTCAAGCCTATGATTTTAATAGCTCTGTCCTGGTTGCAAAGTCTGTGTTGTGCTTCCCTACACTGCAATACATCTGTCTTCTGTTTATCCAAAGGACAGATGCCATTCAGCAATGTGTTTACTTTGCATTTAACGAGTGAGCAAAAATCAACAAGGAATGGGTTTGATTTTGCTGGACCATACTTGAGGAAAATCCACTTATCTCAGAGTCACTGTATCACCATGTAAGTAACTTAAATTTTTATAAAGGGGAGAAACTGGCACAAAGATAGTTCTCCCTTGAAATACGCTTGTTCCCTTACATTTTTCCTAATACAGTCTTCAGAACCCTGAATAGTGATTACTGACAAGATACAACCCCAGAATGAGCACACCATTTCTCATCTTCTGTTTTCCAACAACTCTGGAAAATAACAGGCAGCAAGGAAAGCCCTAGAAAAGTTCAGATGTTATTTGGGTAGTTACATAGTATTCAATTATCAGATTTTGTCCTTCCAGTGCTAATTAAAACATTTAAAATTACATAATTTATCCTTATGACTCATTTGGGAGACAGGGAAGATTCTTCAGCTGCAGGCAGCGAAAATGAAGCACACAGGGCAGGGTTCTCCACAGGGGAACTCCTGCTGCAGGGGTGGTATTTCTGTGGCTGTGGTGGTCCAAGGCAAACAGGAATATCTTGTCTTGGACCAATCAATACAAATAACAGAAACTGTCCCTCCTTATAAAACTCATCTCACCCACTGGGTAGTTATTTTAGTCATTTATTAGATGAAGTTACAAATTCCTAATGAAATAAAAATCCCTAGTTCTCCAGCTGGCAGTGTTTTACCACCAGCTTTTATCCACTTCTGCTTCTGATCATTGGTTTCACATGCCAAACCCCACTCTGCAGAATCAGAGCTACCCCTAATGGAACCATTCTTATGCCAGTTCTGCAATATGCTTTGTATTATTTTAGAATTTATATAAGGAATCAATTTGTTCTGCAGTGAAAAAGAAATCTTGGGACACAGTGCCAGATTGGTTTTTAAAATCAATATCTAGATCAGTTTCTATAACATGTTCACATTGAATAATGAGCTACTACAGTGAACACAGCAACTTTGGTTTCTGATAGATTAAATACTGCTGGAGGCCTGTGGTGCTTGGCGTCCTGCCCGATGAATCTGAAACACCTGCAGAGGAAAGGCAGAGGAAGGGAACCTGTTTGGAGATTGTGCTGATTCAGCCGTAACTGAAAACCTCGGCCAGGGCAGCTCCAGCAGCACCCTGAACACCCCTCTGATGGAAATTTGTGAAAGTGTTAGAACAGTGAGCGGGTACGAGGAAGCAATGAGACATTTCCTAAAAAACTTCCCAGTCTCGGCAGGGCTGAGGCCAAGAGGCACAGAGATGGACAGGGACATGTATAATCTAAATGACTAAAAATACCACCAGAGTTTCTGCATGCATTTCCTTGATTCCAGAGAAATGCAGGGTTCACTGTCAGCCTGGTACTTTCCCTGTACCAGAAAGCCCCCACATTTCATTAGCCCATTATCTAATTGCTTCCCAAAACACTTCAGCACACACATGAAGGAGTTGTGTTTGCTCAGGAGACAAGTCAAAGAAAAAAAAACCTAACCCATAGCAAAGAGACAGATCCAGAATCCCCTGCACTGGTGTGACTGAATCACACAGCCCCTTTGATTGACTTCAAGAAAACAAAAGAAAAAATAAATTGCTCATTCAGACTTCAGAATTAATTTATCAAAGGAGCAGTCCACTTCCTTGACACCTTCCTTGACAGTGGCAAGGCTGGTTTCCTTTCAGGGTTGTTTGTGTCACTGGTTAAATCAGGCCTCCCCATGCTTGCACCGTTGCCTTTTGCTTTGTCCTCTTTTTTGTTAATGTCTGACAGCTCTTCTGCCGCTACAGTCTGCAGCTCTTCAGGTGAGATGTGCTAATCTACATCTCTTCTCCCTCACTTTGCATCTTACTTTCCAGATCTAGGAACTAAAATGCAGTTAACCCCTTATTAATGAAGTGAGCAATCTCACTTCATTTTATTCAAGCCTTTTGGAGAGCCATGACTTAAAAGTTCACTTAATTTACTGATTTAATTACTTTGTTAAGCAGGATTACACATATTATCATTATATTCTGTACGCATGATGTAAAACATATCCTCCTGCAGATATCCCTTCCTCAGTTCATTCCTGAATATGACAGCAAAGGTTTTACTGCTTTACCTTCAATCTCCTGGTTTTACTCTCACTGGAGTCTAACATTCATTCCTTCCTTCCAGACCCCTCTACTTGCTCAGGGCACAGCTGGAGTGGGACAGAGCCTCTTGTGTCACACTACTCTTCTGATGCTGAAGGGTGGCCTTTCACAGCAGCAGGGAGTGGTGATCTCTCTGCACACCAGGTGATGCTGCACATGAAAAGCATCTGAGGTAGATGTTCAGTTCACGTTGTGTCCATGTCTCTCTACAATTCCCAGAAGGAATGTGTAAGGGACCTGCATTGGCTGCTTACCACCAGCTCTGGTCCATGGATCACTGTTTAATGGGGCAGGTGGAGGGGAACATCCTTGCTGTGTTTTATGAGTGTCTCTGTGCTACCAAGAAACAGGGAACCTCAATCCAGCAGTTCCTTTTATATCCTCGTGCTAATTTTCTAATATTTAATTCAAATAAAAAATTAAGGAAAAATAATATAAGCATACACCAAAATAATGACACTAGATGTCAGTGTATTTACTTTTTGAGGTCCCATAAAATAATTTATCAAGCTACATGGCTGGATCATTGTGCAGCTACAGGTGACTCATCCTTTCAAGAGAACTGAAAATCACTGAACACTATTTAAATAGAAGAAAGGGGAGTGGGCATATATGGATAGATGCTTTACATACAGCCTATATATACATGTGCATGAATTTCTGAATATATTAATACTTCTTTCAGATTAAATGATGAAGGATATTCATGGAACTGCTGAAAGAGCTCATTGTAAAAGAACAGGGGCAGAAATCAAAGGGGCTGAAAAAGTCATTTCATCTGTAGTCCTCCCTTCTAAGATCAGTTTGACACTGGGATCAGTGGTGGGTTTCACGTGCTCGCTGTAATTTGCAGGGTATTTCACCGGTGTCTGAGATGACTCGGTGAAGCAAAGCTCATCCCAATCACGGTGCTTCTGCACGTTCTGTGCTGCTTCAGCCCAGCCCACTGGCAATGATGGCACGTGAGGGCTGAGAAAACTCCACAGTGTATTTTAGAAATGCTCTGATTCCTTCTGGAGGGGGAGAGGAGTAAGCAAGCAGAGGAAGGGGAATCTTATTTAAAACCCACACAGAAAATTTTAAGTCTGCCTACAAATGCCAGACTCAGGGAAAGAGCCTCACATCAGCTGTAACTGGCAGCACCTTTGCTTGCTTTAGTCAGGGAGAAGGCTCCTTTCTACCATGGGTGTGGGTGTGGAATTGTTATAGACACTTTCATAAAGTGCTGTCCGCTCAAATGTAACAATGTTGGCTTTCTGCCCTATTTTCAGCTGCAGAGAACAGCAGATGGGAGGGGCAGAAACAACGAAGATCCCTTTTTAACTCTCAGTTTGAAAAATCTCCCAGTCCCTTTCATCCAAGTAGCTCTTCTCCCACCTATTCTGAGTACGGTGTTTTCTACATCCTACTTTGGAAATTACACTTGCTTTACCATATACCAAACCTAATCCTAACCCCCCAGAATTTTACAGTGTGTACAGCAGGGAGCAAACAAGGACTAATGTGCTGCACAGAGAACAGCAAGTGATCACTTTTTGTGAGTTTTCAGTTACTTCCTCAACAAATGAAGAGTATAATGTACATTAAAGTTGTGTGCCAGGAATAAAGTGGAATGAGTGGAGACAAAAGAGAAAATGAATAGTCATGAAAGGAGCTTAACAAAGCATTCAGTCACTGCCATGGGTAGTAAAAGTGTGGAATTAGGAAGAAAGGAGTATTAAAGAAGTATTATTTTGTTCAGTCTGTTCAGAAATTGTTTGGCCTTTTCATGGAACAAGACAGGAAGCCACCTGAATAGCACGATCAGGTCCATTAATTACCTTTAGAAATTCTTACAAATATAAGCCACTTTCTAATCACAACAAAACCAAACTGCTTTTCACATTTTTAATGAAAGATTCTTGCATTCCACTGCTACCCAGTCTTAGGAAATCACAGGTGTAAGATTTTTTAGTATGCGTATCCACACAGTGCCACCCACAAACACATTCACATCCGAAGCCCTGCTGCTCACAACCTCAACACTGTCCCCTTGAGCACAGTTCATGGAAGCCTCCTGCAGGCTGCAGAACACCGAGCTCACAGGTGCCACACTGGCAAACGCTTTGGTGAAGATCAGTAAAATAAGCAAGAACTTAACTCTGTGAGTTGCAGTTGCATTGCAGTAAAGATGGCAAATTCACTTTTGGAATCTAAGCTGACCCTCAGGTGCAGTGCAGCAAGAAATACTCCATGCAGTCAAGTGCTGCATTCAGAATAATTACAGATGTATTTCACCTTCCCCTGGACTTCGAGGCTGAGCTTACACCAAGCTGTCGACAGTGGTACTCAAGCTTGTAGTTTTAAAGTTTTGCCATTTAATGTACAAAATTTTTGGTACCTGAAGAGTTTCATGGTCATGAATGAGGAAATCTGATACAAGAGGCTGGGGTTCCAGGTCAGCAAGGAGACAGAGAGCATTTTTAGGAAGCTTTTCAGCATAATGCTGCTGCTGGCTCTCTACCTCCATCAGCATCGACAGTGTTGCTCTGACCCCAGCCATTCCTGAGGGAAAAGGGATTCAGTTGTGAATCAGTGATACTGGAAATGGCACTGTGGAGGAACAAGGTAGAGGAATGACACTGTCTCTGGAGTTATCTGCAACACTTTTATAGGGCTGTAAGTAATACAAAGTTATGTAACAACTGTGCCCTTAACAAACTGCTGTGCCCTGCTAGTGAACACTTTATCCAAATTAAACTGGGGAGGGAGGGAATAGACAGAACATTAAAGTTTAAGGAGAGCAGTTCATACCCTCTGCAGTGTCAGTGCAGATCTGTACTGTAGCCATGTCTCAGTAGTTACTGGGATTTGCTACTTGCATATTACACCTGTTAAATGGGCTGAAGAATCCAGAACGTTTGGGATTTTTTGCAGGTTGAAGGCTAAGATGTCTATGGTGGTTTGAATGTGTGCATCAATGATGATGGCTCAACATTTAGAACTAATTCAGAAAGGAAAATGAATAACAGAGGCTTACTGAGTTTAATTAATAGACATTTTAAGGAGTACATGGAATAAAATATCTGGCTTTATGTGTGTTTTCCTTCAGTTAATAGCATTAAGTAGTTGCACCTTTTTTATCAAAGACTTTGAACTGTTCTTCAACTATGAATCCCTTTCTCTAGGAAAGTAAGGCACAGAGTGGTGTAAACAGCTTGCCAAGCAACAAGTGGCAGAGCCAAAATCAGAATTCGGATTGCCTGCCCACCTGTTTCCTTCTATCCTTAATTCTGAGCAAGTTACCCAACATGAGAGCTTTTCAGATGGAAGAACAAGCAAGCAAGCAAAGGAGTACAATTAAATATAAGCAGAGTGAAAATGACCAGTATGAGAGTCTAAATAATCAAACTGCAAAAAAAGAAACAATAAAAACATTATAAAATAAAATTAGAGATTACAATAAAGAAGTAATTTCCATTTTAATGCATGAGAGCTAATGGTGCGCTAATGATTTTCCTCATATACAGAGGGCTTTGGTCCAAAACTCTGAATGAAACCATTTGTGCTCTTCTGTGTATTTTTTATCAGAAGATATCTGTGCTCCCAACCCAAGATGCTCCTGATTTCTGTTCCCGTTGCCAACCTGTTTTCACTGTGTGTCATCCCAGCGCTGAGGAAAACATCAGCCTAACAGCTCCACAGGCTGGAGTGACCCCTCTGAGTGCAGGGAAGGATGGGAGGCAGGAGGCAGCTGCTCCCCCAAAGCCTCGGCTCTGCCCTGCCCCAAAAGAGCCCTGGCTTGCCAGAGTCACTTGGGGACAAGGGCAGTGCTGGCTTTTGTGATGCTGCTTCTGCTGGAACTGGACCGAGGCACAGCTCACATCATCCATCAGGCCGTGCTGGCACGGGAACAGCTCCTGGTCACTCGTGGCCTGGGCTGGGTTGCACTGGGCAACAGGCCATGAACAAAAAGCCTCTGTGAGCCATTCCCAGCTCCTCTGAGCCATTCAAGCCCCTTTACCACAGCAAAAGAGGCACTTTTTAAAATGAGGCTTCTCACAAGCAACAGGGAAGCATCGCCCCCGCACACACCTTGCTCACTCACTGCTCTGAACTGGCATTCCTTCAAGAGCTGGGAAGGGCCCAGAGCTGCTGATTCAAAGACACTTGGAATAAGAACTCAAGATTGAAAGGTTTTTGTTCCTTCCTGGCTTGTTGCTTCTTTCCTTGGCCTGCTCTGCCTCCCAAGATGAATGTCAATCAGCAGAGCAGTAGCACCTTTGCAAAGAAGCCCCAAGTACCTTGGCAAATACATTAATGAGCAAGTGGAAAAATCCCAAGGTTTGCAGTACTCCAAAGGAGAAAAGGCTGGAGTAGAGTGGTAGAGCTGAACGCTGGACAGGGACAAAGGGCCAGGAATTGATAAAGCTGTACATTCTTTTTTAAACTATAGCAGACACAGAGGTGTCTTTTCCAGGAAAGATTTCTAAACGATCCTCATAGTGCATCCACAGCTGATTCTCAGAGACATTTGCATCAAATATTCCTGGAAAAATTCCCATAAGGAAACTGCCAGAATGAGCTGCTAATTGCACATGCGGAGAATCTTACGTCAAAGTGGCTGTGATCAACCCAAAGTATTTCTCAAAAAAGGCAGTTGCATTTTTATTCAAGTCTCTGCCACCTTATAATTGACAGCTATTTGATGTTCTTGGAATGAGTAACAGCTCAGTTTATTAAGAATTTCTTACAGTCCTGCAGTTAGGACCAGCCTAAGTGAGCAAACAGAGAAAACTGATTTGAATTCAACAAATTCAAATCTCCCTCTTTGATGGTCTGATGAAACTGGATCATCTTGCTCTTTTGTTACTACTGAATAGCTGGGAATAGGTTTCTTTTGCAACCTGTCAGTTTGACAGCTCCATTTAGAACAGGAGCTGTTTTCCTGATGATTTCCATGTGAAGCTCTAAGTGACTGAGCATTTCACATTTTCATTTGAGGAACCAAATGTTTTGTATTTACTATGTTTAACAACATTTTCAAGGTCCATATAACAGGATATTCCCTACAATTGTTTAAATTATTAATATAACATTTTTAATCTTGGAAATAAATATAATGGTTTTAAGAAGGCTGATTAAATTCTGCTGCTCCATTGATTAAAATCCTAAATAATTCCATTCATTTCATGAAATTCATTGCAGTTTCAAGCACCTGTAACAGAGAAGAAAATTTACCTAATTTTTTTTTGCAATGCTAAAACAGAAAGAACAAATGAGCATTCAGTAGTGCTAACATGAACCCTCCCATTGTCTCCATTGGGATGTAACAAAAAGATATTTAATCTTTTAAAGCTAAATCATGTTCAACAGTGCCTATTACACAGTCAGGGTAGGCTTCTCAGAGCAAGTATGAGAAGAGGTTTGGCTGTTCTTTGGATTTCTTAAAAGTTTTCTGCAAGATGTCACCACAACAGGGAAGTGGGGAGTTGAGCAATAGACCTGGCACAGTAACCTCATTGATCCCTCAATTATTTCTGCTAAAAGAAAGACAAATAAATATAACAAGAGGAATTGGAGAAGTCAGGCCATGCTGGCTTGTGTGTGCGCAGCAGAAATGAGTAGCTAAAGCAGAAATGGGATAATGTCCCTGCATGATTATCTTCAGACTGCCCTGATTAGTGACAAATAGTAGAGAGCTGGAGATCTATACAAATGTCATTAGACCGAGGGTTGTAATGTGTTTTAGTGACGTGGCTGCAGTGATAGCTGGTTCCCTTGACACAGCAAAGCAGATGGTGTTTTAGTAGTGTTGGTTCACCACTGTGCCAAAAAGCAAGAATCCAGCAGAAATGTGTGTCTGTGTGAGGAGGGATTGGTGCTTATTGGCATCACTGAGTATCAAACTGGTGACTTAAATTGGCTTGGGGAGAATCAGGGCCTAAGACGAAACATCCTTCAAAACCCTGCACCAGTGCAATGTGGTTTAATCTTTCCAGCACACAAAATAAAGAATATTTCCTTTTGCCACTGTTCCCCTGCCTTTTTTAACTTTCATTCCTGTTCACTTTGCTTCATCTTGGACTCCCACAGGCCAGGCTGTCACAAGTGGCACCTGCCAGGGAAGCTCTGCAGCAGCTTCTGCTGCACAGTTTTGTTTCAGGGGCTCACCAGCCCCAGTCCCACTGGCTGGGCTCAGTTTCCTTTTTCTGGTGATCTGTTGGGCGGTTGTCTTCCCATAAAAGGGCTATTTTAAACTCTTCTCTCAAGGGAACTGGCAAGAAATAAACTTTCTTTGGGATAATAAGAGAATGATGTTTTCAACTCCATAAAGCTTTTGGGGTTGTTTTTATAATCATAATTATATCCTAGTTTATTTAACTTGGTGGTCTCTGTGATATAGCAGCATCATCTACTTCAAGGCATCATACCAGGAGAGCCAGAAGAAAGTCTGTAGGGAATTGCCCCACTCCTTTTCCACCTTTCAGCCAATTAAGAATGACTGAGCCCTTCTCGATTATTGGCAGAGTCTGGATATGTCCAGTGCAGCAACCTCAGTGCATTCATAAGCAAATGGATTTTTGTCATTAAATTATAAACTTTTAGGAATAANATTGGCAAATTTATTTATCACACTTCCAAACAGCTTCCATCCATTAAAAAAACCCACCCCAAACCACAAACAAAAAAACCAAACCACCCAACACAAGAAGACAGTGAACACATAGGACAGAAGGAAGTTAATGATTTGAAATCTTGGTTGTCAAATTCATATTGATGATTAGGTTCTCTAAAAACTAATTGCAGCTGATCTCTTTTTTAGCATTTTATGCTATGTCTGTTATCAACCTACAAAGCACATGAATATGGTTTTCTGGTTTACAACCTTGATTTAATTCCATTTGTAAACACTGGGAAACAAATGCAGCAATGTCATGCAATTGATGAGCGAGGCCCTGAAACACAGCTCACAAAACCATATTCCCTCTCACTTCCATCCATCTTCTGGAGGACATAATGCAGTTACTGTTCATCTTCCTTCATGGTCTTATTGTTCATACCAGTGGGAGGATGCTCCCTCCTGACACATGACTGGGCAAAACATCAGTGTGTGTTGAAAACATTCCCTGCCAAAGTGTTCAGGCACTCTGGATCCAGGCAGAGATGGATGGAATGAAAATATTCTGAGATGGGAAAGAGAGGAGATGGTTCATAGGCTTTGGCACTTCCTTGGAGCCCTGGCAAGGTAAAGAGTAAATGATGTCACAGATACGCCTGAGCTCCCTGACAAAGCAGGGAACCAAGTCCTCAGCACTGAGGGATCTTCTGACACAGCTATTTCTGTGATCATTCTGTTTTTCTACAGTATTTGTAAATTCACAGGGGAAGGAGAGGGATTATGCACGGAAGACAGTGCTGTGCTTTCTGTTTATTCTGGACACAGAATAATATCCCGAGCTTCCTCTGAAAGCCTGCAGAGGACATGGGCTAAAAGAAAGCCTCCGAGAGGAAGTGCTGAAATGTAAATAGGCAGCACAGGCAACGCTGCTGAGACACTGCAGAAATCACGCAGTGTATCAGAGTTTTGGTCTGCACCCTGAACATAAGCCTGGGACACAGAAACTGTCTTATAATTCTTTCTGCGACATATAATTACATTCTTCACCTCTTTGTCGTTCTTTCCTTTTTTCATAAAGAGGAAATAATTCATTTCCAGGAATATAAGTGGCTTTAATTCACTTGGATCAAATCTCTTTCTTTTTCTTTTTTCCTTTTTTTTTCTTTTTCTGATTCAGTGCCTGACTCAGAACCATCATTCTTACTGCTTCTGTCAGACTATCCCACATTTCCCAGTGGTTTTTACTACTGCAGTTTGGAAGGACTCTTTGTTCTTACAGTCCCAGTGCCTACCAAGGCTTTTCTTTTCATGTTCTTTGACATTTATTCCCTAGGAGCCAGATCCTTGTGTCCTTACATGTGAGCCAAATCTCCCAATGAATTTGCAAACATGCAGGATCAGCAACTTAAACAGTTTATTTTTTCTTCAGGGTTTTCTGTGTTCACAGGAAAAAGGATGCCTATAGGCAAACACTGCAACACCAGGTTTCATCTACACAAAAGGGAAGCTTAGAGAGGAAGGAAGACACAGCAGTGCAGAATTAACGACTGAAAAACAAAAACAGCCTTCTCAGGTTGTTTTGGTTTTTTTTTTTCTGAGAGTATGGGGGTGACAGATGCAGTTGCAGGACACTGAACTTAACATTTTTCTTGAAATACATCAAAAGACTCCATCACTCAGTTTAGCTCATCTGATTCCAGTATGTTGTCAGAATAATATAAATCTTTGGCTATATTTTTGAGACACCTTTCAGCTTGGATATCTATACTACATTTACAATTAGAAACTTGGAATTTCTAATGGCCTGGCACCTCAGGCTCAGAACTGCCTGCTCCAATTTACTTCAGCTTTGGTGTTTGCGTCAGAGGATTCTGGCCGGGCGCGTTTGAAAATGTAATGTATTCAGTTTATGTCCTACATGTAAGTTGAGATCAGCATCAATAACCAGATCCAATCTGCAGCGTTAATTCAAACAAACAGCACTGCTGACAAAATGATTGCTGTGGATAAGGACTCCATCTCACAAACTTATGTATTAGAGGATCTTCAAATTTCACTTTAAAACAGGTGTCCCTCTTCTGATGTCAGAAATTTTATGGCAAGTAGTCTTGGTGATGAGCCAAGATTTGACACGATCTAACTATCTAATTTTGTGAAAATTTGCGGTGAGACAGGACCATTAATATTTTCTTCTGCAGAAATGAAAACCTTTTCTTGCTCTCTTTCTGCTGTGCACATACAGAACAGAGCAATTGCTATGGATCAGTGGATCTTCCAGCCAGAGAGATTATTCTGATCTCTCAGTCTGGCATTTTACAATCAACAGTATTCCCTGAGAAGTTTGTGCATCAGATCCCTTAACTTGCTGATATTAATTCAGATTACACGTGTGCAGCCTGATGTGAACAAACCCTCAGTTTACTGTGCACGTGAAACATCACGTTTCTTCTCCAGATATGCCAGTGACCCACACTAATGGACACATGCCTCATTTCCAGCCTGACTGTATCTGGACTCAGCTTCCTGCTATTGGATCTAAGTACATTCCAGGAATATATTCTGTTGAATTGTTCATCATTTCAATGGGATAGAGTTTGGGACAAGTAAAACTGATTAATATGTACTTCCACAGATGTTTTACAAAGACTTTTACCTGAATTCTGTTGATTATTTAGGTCCACCATTCTTACATTTTCTATAAAAATCAAGTAGATCCATTCACAGACATTTACCCAGTTTTGTTTTCTACACTGCTTCAATTTCAGCTAATTTCCATACCTGGCAGGTCCATTTGCACACAAAAAAGCAAAACACAGGGGTCTGACTGCTCAGCTGAAGTCAGAGGCCACGAGGCTCAGGTACTTCTACCTCTTGCTGAGAGTGTTTTGCACACCTCTGTATTTAACCTTGAAAACAGAACATATGAGAGAGTGCCACCACCTATAGAAGTTTATGTCGCATCATCACTACTTTGCCACCATTCCAACAGAAGATTACATTTTGCAGAGGCTATTTACCCTACTGACATTATAATTGGTGTCAAGGCCATCAGGGAAAGCAGCAAGCAGACATAAAGTTTGCCACAAGATCTCAGCTGTTTGTGCTCCTGCCTGTGCCTTTATCCCTGATGGCATCCCCCAAACCAGAGAGAATCATCTTTTTATGAGAAAATTCAGCTAAATCCATGCAAGAACAATGCAATGCTCTGGAACACTGAAACAGCTTGTGAATGTAAAAATCATTCACCAGTACAAAACCAGGGCGTTGCTGCATTGTCTGCAGGAGATAGCAACGCTCAGCCCTTGGGGGATACAGCAAGGAAAATTGAATGCAGCAGAAAATCCTTCTAAACAAGAAGTTGACCACATGCACTTAATGGTATAAAAGCTTCTCTGTATTTCTATTTCTTATTATAATTCTCTTTAAAGATGCTGCACTTCAGGTAAGAGTCACCTAAACATAGTCCTCTTCCTAAAAAAACCCCAAAAACTCACAAACCCTTGAAACAAGGAAAAATTCTTCAATTTTTTTTTTTTATTGTTATATTATATTTTACCTCTCTGGACAGTAACACTGTATATAGAATTTTTTACATCTCATTTTGCCTTTTATTTTGGTGCCTGTTTTGCAGACTGAAGAAAATGATTGTAAATCAGTTTGCATTCAAAACACCACACTTGCACCTAAAAGAACAGGATATGACACCATTAAAAATAAGATTCAGTATAATGGAAAAATTTTCTGACTGACACCTTTTGAGTCATAAATTCTCATTTTTAAAGGACAAAAGGGACTATCACAATCACTGTCTGAATTCCTACATAATAGAGCCAATGTAATTTTAGACAATAATTCCTACGTCAGTCCTGCCTTCTGAATTGAAAGAAAAACTTCTACTTTATATGTCACACCCTGCAAGCAGAATACCTAGGGATTCTTCATCTTTATCCATCACAATTATCAAACAGATTTACAAAAAACTGATAAGTAATAGGGCAGATTCAAATCCGAGTTCTAAACAAATTTGAACAGATGAATCAGCACACGGAAATAATGATAGGATGGGAGTATCTTTTAGAGACGTCATCTTTTACAGGATAAGCACAGGGCAAAATCAAACTATTTTATACTTCACAAAGTTCCTGTAAGTGGATCTTGCAAAATGGCTAAATGCTGTAATGGATCTGGTGCTTCATTAGCACACTGACATCCTGCAGCAGCACATCCATCAAGCTCCTCATTCCCTCTGGGGAAGGCTCCTGCAAGGGGCTGGCACAGACGTGAGTCAGGCTCTGTAGGATCAGCAGAGCTGTGGGTTTTGCTGTGCACTGGCTGCAAACCAGGGAGGCTGGGGCCAGGGTGCCAAATTTGGAGGGAGAACAGGTTGTTCTCTCTGCTAAGGGGAGCAGTGATAGTTACAAGCGATTTCTGATGGGTTTGAATCACCATGAAGCTGTTGTAGGCGAGTACAAAGGGGAGAGCAAAGATTACACTTTGGCCAAGAGATTTTCAGGCCAATTTGTAACTCGTAATGAGAATCTCTGCTGTTTGCCTGGGAGAGTAACAGCTTTGTATTTCTACCCCTGCCTGCCTTTATACAGTAAGTTAAGAAGTGTAAAAAATAGTAAGAGTAGCTCAGGTTAGAAGATCTCCTAAGAGCACTGATAAACCTAGTTGAACATTTCTGTCCATGGCCTAATTAGTATAAAATAGCCAAGATGAGATTTTCAAAGGTTGTGAGACATCCAGTCTTGTGTTAATCTTAACTTTCATCTTATATTGCTTCTGTATTTATATGTGGGGTTTTTTTATCAGATCAACTTTAATTTCGAACAGTTTAAAATCTGAAATGCCTTATTAATACCACAGAAACATTAAACAGAAGTCTGTATTACAAAACTGGAAATAAGCTAAAGCCTGAAAATGTGACCTCTGTCTTCAAACTGGTCTTAGCTCATAAATCTGTAATCAAGGCCTAAATGTTGTAACATTTATGCCAAATAGCCCCAAGACACAAGATGAGCAGGATACTTTCCTGAACTTGGAGACTGGAGGCACCATCTATGCCCACATGTAGTTTTCACTGTCCATTATTTCTTAACCTTGAAGACTTCATTTTGTAAAATGAGTATTACTTTGTGTTTTATCTTTAACAGAACTGTGATTATACTGGCAGTAACACTGACATGGTTCTTGCGAATCCCGTAGTTACATTAAGGACTGCAAAACACAGATCACTCAGATCAGATAACCTAAACATTGGGAAATAAACACAAAAATCTCACCATGACAGTTCTGGAACTGCACCAGGGATTAACTCGTCTCTATGGGCTCTCCCAGCTCACAAATCCTAAAGCACCACTTGCACCAAGGTGATGCCCAATGTTGTTGCCCTCACATTTAAACAAAAAGCCCCTCAGCTGAGCTCAAGCTCTTTGCCTTCCCATTCACTGGTGGTTTAAGCAGACATTTGATTTTTCTATTCCGTGTTCGCCTGTAACTATTCTTAGCAGCTAATAACTGACACCCTCGGGAGAGTGATGTCAGCACACTCCGCACTCACCGAGCTCTCCCAAGTCAAACCCAGAGCTCAGCACGGGGAGCTGGTCCTCAGGCAGGCCTAAGGGACGGACAATAAACACAAAAATCTCAAACAGACCAGACAGGAGGAAGCTCATCTCAATTAAAGAAATCTCTTTCTCCCGTAAGTAATCTGCAGTTAAGATTTGAAAAATGGTATTTGTTTTTTGAGGCTGCTGAGTACTTTTTGCAGTACTATAAAAACACAGCCTTACTGGCAATCCTCTTGTCAGTGTCACATGCAAAAGTTTTGTGGACTTTTGGAATTAACACCAGTCCACTACACACATCACAAAGAAAGCTACTGAACAGGAAACGAGTGACAGCTTTCTTGATGATCTCAGCAGAGAGGCTACAGAGATCATGGACTCTGAACCTCTTCACTCACCAGTATTTGCTCCCAGTGTATTTAAAGATTCATCGCTCTAGAAACCTCCACTTGGCTGGGTACAGGAGGCATTTCTAATTTCCCTTCAAAAGATGAAGCTCCACTCCCTTGCTCATCCTATAGCTCTTCTGTACACTTCTCACAGTTTAAGTTCATTTTTCTGAAAATAGCTACATCCCACTGTAGAAATACTCTAGAAAAGTTAACACTCCTTGTAAGATGGTACCAATATTTCCTTCAAATTGTTAGTAAACTCTTACCTTCCAGGACTGCATTATCTTTTCTACCCCAATTATACTCCAATGTTTTATCACATTCATCCTTCCACTGATAAGTGCACTCAGGTTTGTTTCCACCTGTGCTACTTCCAGTACACAAAGCCCCAGGTTATAGATGAGGTTATTATTGAACCCAGAGTGTCTGGTTTGTACAGTATGAGACTTACTTATATGACATAACCAGCAAGATGGTAAAAAATTTAGCCTAATCCTTTTTGAACATCAACCCAGTCTTCCTCAACATTGGCAATGCCTCACACTGTTGTCTTACCTAGGAATTTCACCTCACCACACTGGTAAATATATTAAATAGAACAGGTCCCAGGATTAACCCCAGAGAAACACCACTAGCAACATTTCTCCAGCCTTGCCACTTTCTTTGGAATAGAACTTTAGCCAGCACTTTAGCCAGTTCTTGTGTTCACCACCTTCACTTCCAAATTCAAGAACAACTTTCTGTGGGACATCAGTTGCTGGGATCTAAATGGAGGAAGCTCACCATGGATTATGTTTTCCCAGGTGCAAGAGCATACACTTGTCCTTGTTGAACTTCATAAGGAAGGAGCAGTGGTTTCAGCTGTGGGGCGAGTGCCCAGCACTGTGTGAGACCCAGAGCAGTCCCTGGGCTGGGGCCCTGTGAGCAGTGCCCTGCTCTGCAAAGTGCCCCCTCGATCCCTGTCCAGAGCACTCCTGGTCACTCGTGCTCCCAGCACAGCTGCAATCTCCCAGAGTTGCTCAGGAGAGCTGCCAGAGCTCTCTGCTCTTCCTTGGGTTTCCCTGGCTCAGGGATTGCCCCCTCACACCTGGCCCAGTGCTCAGCCACAAGAGGTGCCCCTGCCACAGCTGCCTCAACGACTGAGTATTTACACTGCCAACCAGATTTTAAATATTGCACACACTTCCTGGTGACATTATCAGCTGAATTCGATCTCCTCTGTATAAAGGACCACTTAATAGGAGGAGGAAGTTTCTTCTTACTGCTTTATTTAGGGATGGTGAATGCTGATGCAAGATCTGGTGATGAATGTCAGCCAATGTCAGCTTTCTTGTACCATGACACATATCATTGTCATTGTTCCCCTGCTTCATTTGGTCTAAAAATAGCTTTCTATTACTATTATGTTATCAGATCAGGCTTTTTTATGGACATATATAGAGGAAAAAAGCATGTGCTTATATTTCTAATTCCTGGTTGCAGCACTAAGTAAAACATACAGTGAGTATCAGGATCAAATCATAGCATCTGTCTGTTAGGATTTGTTGGCATAGAGCTGTCACCCACACGGATTCTTGTCTGATATTAAACAAGACAAGTGCAACAGAGAAACATGAGAAGTGTTAATAGTGCTGCAAGTCAGCTGCAAAGAACTTCCAAAGCTAGGCCCTGGATGCAAAATTTTCAGCAATTAAATTGAAAACTGTATTTTTAATAATAAATTAAAAAAAAAAATTCTTTTTTGAGTTAAAAAATTATCTGTTTTAATGAAAAGCCGAATTTTACATATCTTCCATTTCGAGTAAATACTGCTTTCTTAGCAAATCAGATATGGCACAAGAACTATTGCTCTTGGTTTGGTTATGAACCTTGCTTTGTTTTTCAGAGATCTTATTGAACTAAACAACACAAGTTATGATTTTGCCAGGGGCTTTTATGAAAGTTAACCGATTAGAGACATAACCTCCCATCTCTAGGTTGGAACAGAGAGAAGAGTCTCTGACTTGGTTAAAAATGCGATGTACAGACCTAAGGCCAACTCTGTCCTTCAGACAAACAATTCAGCCTCCACACATGAGATCTGTGTGTCATATAAAGAACAGAAGGAGAAGCCTGAGGGGTAAAGGGAAGTTTCCCAAGGAAAGAACATTATCAGTCTTGGGTACAAAGTTGCCTTTGCAGTGGCCCTGCCTGGGCTGTGTTTAACACCAACCCAGGGGCTGAGGGCAGCCACTTCACCCGAGTCTCCCACAAAATCACTGAAGGATATCTGACTCCTCCAGAGGTGCTTCAGAGTAGAAGTTCTACTTGTGGACTCTGAATAACTTGCTTCAATAACATCCTCTGTATTTAACCTTTCAATAGCCCAGGAAAAATTGCCTTCCTCATTTGGGAACCTGTGTTAGGCATGCAAGGTTAGGCAGTAGGAATGGCTTTACACATCTGTGCCTCTGCACCCCATTTCTGTTACTATCACAAATTTGGCTGAAGCTAAAGTAGCAGATTTTATCAGAGCAGTAACTGGTTCAACCACACTCTTCCTGCTCTGACACTTCTGGTGGTTTGCATGCCTAAACAGCATCTCAGTCTTTGATCCTCTCTCGGGAGCATGTGCTCTTAAATTTGACTATTTTTAGTTCCATCTGTGACCATCTCCTGCAAGATGAAAGAGCATGGGATGACTATGCCTACGTATGTTTGTGAAGTGCTTTCATCCTGATTTGTGGAAATCCTTATAAAGGAATAGCACACTGCATTTTTATAGATTGTTAGTCTCCTGCACTTCACCTGAATATCAATTTATTTAGTTCTTGTAATTTGTCACACTTTGATAAAATCATTTCCCATTCCTGAGAAGACAGCACACTGATTAATAAAAACTCCAGTCTACTGCTTGTCCTCCCTACTGTGATTTGTGGGCATAGAAAGATTGATAAATTTTCCTGTAACAAGTGACATAGAAGACTTGGCTTAAACTTTTTGAAGAGTAAAATTATAATAAAATTCTTATGGAAGAGTCAATACATTGTACATGTGATTGACCTTCATCATAAAACACATGGAGATCTGCGGATGAAAATTACTAAATAAAAACTAATTATTATCATTTAGGTTGGAAAAGACCTCTAAGATCATTGAGTCCAACCTTTAACTAACCACTGCCAAGTCCACCACTAACCCATGTCCCCAGGTGTCACATCTACACATCTTTTAAATGCCTCCAGGGATGGTGACACATCCACTGGCCTGGGCAGCTGTGCCAGGACTTGACAATCCTTTCCATGAAGAAATTCTTCCTAATATCCAGTTTAAACCTCTCCTGGTGCAACTTGAGACCATTTACTTTTTTATTATCACTCATTATTTGGGAGAAGAGACCAACACTCACCTCGCTACAACCTCCTTTTATGTCACTGAGTATTTTAGTGCTTCTCTGTGACAAATCTGAGCTTTACTTGAAACTCAAGGCTCCAAGAAAAGCCTTACCAAACCCTCATCATCTGTGTGTTATCATATATGTTCAAAGAAATTTGCTATTTAAGAGTCTGAATTCCTGAATATAGAATTATTGTTTGCTCTCACACCAGTTGTTTTCCTCTGTACTAAAAACTGAATGAAATCAAAGCAGATACAAATGGACAAATGGAGTTTTATTCTGAAGCTGATTAGATTTTATAAAGCCATTCAGAAATTTATTTTGAGTATACCCTCTGTTTCTGTAAAACCAAAAATATTGCCCTCAATTCTGCAAGATTTCAGTTTTTTCTTAACAAAACTCCTGCTCCTTTTGGATGGTTTTTAGTCTTTTTTTGAACCTCTTCGACAGGCAAATGGAGTCCTGCCTCTTGACAGCATACCAACATACCTAAACCAAGAAAGTGTATGTATGTGCTGAATGCTTCTTTTGCTACAAGCTTGAGATCAAGTCTTTGACGAGAAAAACACATTCTCTTTTGAAAGCTGAAACATTTCAGCAAATACTGCTGCAATATATCTGCTTTACTATAAAGAAAAGCCTCTTTAAGAAAGGGCTGTGAATTCACATTCCCAATCCAAACTGTGCGTCACAGTCTGAATTTCCTGATCTGATAGCGCTACTAAAATGCCTCCCAGAGACTAAATTCAGCCTGAATTCAGGTTTGTGTGGCCAGCAGAGAATTAAGGAAACCCCACAGTAGTGTCTAATGGCTCTAACAACTTCTGTGCTAACTCCCATATTCCCTCCACATAGAATGTAGCCAGGGAAAGGAGCATTCCTCAAAAACAAATGTTTCAGAGGAAGGTGAAAGAATCCCCATCCAAAGCAGGCAATTCAGAAGTAGTCCAGTCTCTAAATGATATTTCCTTTCAGCCTCCATTGAACATTAATGATTACAACTCTAAATTCCTAACTTGTTTTATGATGTTCTTTCTACATTACATCACACTACCCAGTGTATAAAAACAATGGAATGAAAGCCTCTAATTTTAGCTGTCATAAGTTAAAGAATAAATGGCAGCAGAAGCTTTCACATGTAATTGCAGGATTTTAGGTGACTACAGAAAAAGTTCTCTTTTCTGTACGTGCACAAATGCTCAGCCCTTCAAGCAAAATTTCAGGAACTGTATGAAGTTGTGTGTGCTTAGGAGTTAATGGTGAAAGTGTCACTATGCTCAGAAATAGAGCCATCTTTCCCATGTCACATTCAGCTTATTAATAACCCCATTATTTCTGTCGCAATGGCACGTGTATCTCCACTCCTTGGTATTGTTATGCAACTGGAAGAGCTTTCAGAATTGCTTCTGGCTCAGCTTGAACAGGTAAACCATAAAATCCAGCTTGAATTGAGCTTTATGCTGAAATGCTACTGCAATTCACCAGATGAATGCTGAGTGACATAGAGTATGCAATTATGCAAGAAGAGTGTTTGCAACAAGCTATCTTGGAAGCACTTCCATTTGTGAGAGGATTTTTCATATTCTGAATCTGAATACATTAAAAAGCCTGTAATCACTTAATAGAGTCAAATCTGCAATTCTTAATTCTGAATATCTTCTATAACGAAATGAGCTTCTCAATTCTTGTGATTAACTTGCAAACAAAGCCAAATACAAGAAGATGGCTCAGAAAAATCAATGCAGGAAATCACTGCCAGATTTCTCATAAATATTTCTGCCTCAGAAACCACTGGAATTTACACTCTCTTTATCACACACTGTATAGGACTATATGTAATTACAGCACTTCCTACACAAAATAATACAGATCTTGCATAAATGGATATGAAAATGCTATGCAGCCTCCTGGCAAATTGCCAAAGTGGCCCTTATGCTTAGAAAACAGTGCATCTCATCTGGCCTCTGTGTTTACACGTGTATGCCACAATTGCCACAAAGCTGCTTTGTTTAGATGTGCATTTTCATGACTTTGAAGCTCTGGATAATGTATTTCTTATTCTATTCAGCATCTTCACACAAGGGTATCTGCAATCATTATAAAAAATCTCCAGCAGGAAAAAAAAAAAGGGACTTGGACTGCTCAGTTTCTAAATTAAGCTACATCTGAAGTTAAAAATAGCCCTTCTGAGTGAAGATGCTATGCTGCCTGAATTTAAATACCCTGCTTCTTTCCCTGACAGATAACATTTATTGTGTTCATTGCTGCAAAAAAATTGCCTTCTATAAAGAGACTACCTTTATTTTTATGTCCAATTTCACTTCACCTACCATGACAGAATTAAAGAAAGTCAGTGTTCTACCTGAGAATTGTATCAATTTTGCCACAGATACATTTCTCCAATTTTGCTAAAACAGACGTAAAACTATGCATGTTATATATGTGTGACTTTTCCTAGCTTTTTCTGCAGATTTTTCTGGGAAGATCCATAGTAAGAATATATTGTCTGAAATGCAATCAGATTTCTACAACACATCCTAAAACTGCTTGTGCCATCTTTTGCTTTCATTTACTTAAATACACACACACACACACACATATTTCTAGATGTTTTGTTGCTGTTTCTGGATAAAAAGAAGTATGAAATGCAATTACACACAGTATATCTGAAATGCTTTACTCACCACTTTTCCCCAAAGCACTGAATGAAAAGGAGGAGAAGCTGTATCCCTTTTCTCTCCAGGCCTAGCACAGAACCAGCATAAGGATTTCTCTCCTATCCATATTCCTACTGTAGTCAGAGGCTGAGAGGTCATAATTAAACTACACAGGGCCTGCTTGTGCTACTCACATAGTAACTCCAACATTGCTTTTATAGCACATGTAGATTAAAAATTCTTTCAAGCCACCCTGACCATTCTCACCAGTTTGAGTTAGTTCCTTTTGTAAGAATTTCTGGTGCTCCAGTCTGCATGGTTTTAAATTTCTGTACCTGTATTCATGCTCACCCCTGGGAAACTGTTAATTTTCCTCAATATTCGTTCTAAATTCACTGTGCCTTAATTTTGTCATTTTATGAGATTAAAATTAATCAGATTCATTTTTACCTTTCAGGCAAGAAAATAAGAAAGGTGCACTTCTAATGTTCAATGTAAAACTTGAATCTTGCTGTATTGAGGCAATTCTGCTTTCCCCCTCTTTGTTAAATTGCAGATTTCATATGAGCATTCCCAAAGGAATAGCACAGAGAGACTCAGGAATAAGTAAATGAAAGATGAGATGGCTCCTCTTACCCCCGAGCAAGACTTTCACATTAGTCACTTCGCGGACTAAAAGCCTGAAAGATCCCCAAAAGCTTTATAAGCATCAATAATATTTGCAATGATGTAAGCCAGAGGCAATGATGTAAATTCTGCAGCCCCTAATTGAATAAAACACCTATCGAAGTCAATAGGAATTGCAGTCAATTAAGCCATAAATATTTCAGGTCCTGAGCTTTTTACATAATGTTACTACATGGCATCCACAAGTACTTTTGTCTGGGAAAATGTTTGCTCAGAAGCCTCTGTGAAAGCGGACAGGGCTGGAGCAGCCACACCAGGGCAGGTGTGGAGTATCAGTCACCAACTCTACCATGTTCTGGCAGGGTTCCTGTTCACTTGTACAGGTGAAAATATGAGGCTGCTTCCACCTGAAGGCCTCAAGCAGCAAGGGCAGTTGTATGGACAGGGGCTGAGTTTGGCTCAAATTTTAGGTAAAATGGTAAATAAAATTAAATACTCATGAAATTTGATGTGCATGTCCAGAGTCCATCAGAGGAATGTGATTTCTCTGAACAAGTGAACCCAAGCTATAGTCACAGCTGTTAATTACTTACCAGTAAATGGGTAGGTGTATGCCAGAGTCCTGTCACACACAGAATGGTTTGGAGTGTTCCTCATTGTTACCCCCTTCCTCTGCTTTATCCCCAGCTATGAGAAATGAGAGGCACACGTGCTGCCCCCGAGGAATGGCAGAGGAAGGAGGCTCTGTGCAGCCCTGCCACTGAGGATGGTTTGGGATCACTCCTGCAGCTGGAAGGCAGGGTCGTGGCTGCCAGAAACCATTCCCATTGCACTGTGTCAGGAGCTTCACAAAAGCACACAATAATGCATGTAATGAGTCTCCAGAATCACATTTGTGAGGCCTGGAGAATGTTTGTCTTTCCCAATGTGAATTACTGAGTCATCCTGTTCATGTGAGACAGACTGAATTCGCTTCCCAAAGAGCTCCTTTGAATCACTATTACCACCAGATAACAGATGTTGCTCTCCAGGAAAGTTTTTCATACAAGCTCTTATAATCATGGGGATTATTTCAACTTGACCTTGTAACTACAACAGAAAACCAGGATGAACTGAGGGGGTCTCAGAGGGCTGTGTGCTGCAATACTTTGCATATCTGAGTAACTAGGCCTTGAACAACATGGCTACTCAAAACACTACACAAAGAATAACAGGAACACCCACAGTCTAATAAGGTAAATACTACTAATCCCCAGCTTACATAGGGGAAGAAACAAGCCCTGAAGTGTTTAAAGGCCTTGTCTGGCATCACACAACAAATACCTAACAATTCAGCAATAAGTGATACAATGTTCAAAAGCATCTCCCTTTGAAACTTAGAGCCTATGGATGTGCAATGAAAATCAAGTTAAATTCTTTGAAAATAGAACTAAAAGTTTAAATTGGAAGCTTTTAGTAAAGTGCTCTAAAATGCCCATCTTCTGTCAACCACTTCTGTTTTAAACCACAAGACATTTTCTCTCTAATTACTTGCTCAAAGTGAACCTTACCACGCACTTTAAAAGAGACATTGTAAATGCTGTAATATTTCCCAAATTTCAACCTTTCCTAACTACTCATATTGCTGGTCGAGTAAAAGTAACTTTCCTTCTGCATGCCTTTGTTGTGTTCCTGAATTGCAGTTTTAGTTGATAAAGCACATTTTCACCACTCTTTTTTCAAAAATGCCAGTAACTGACAGTTTAAAATCAGACATTTACATGGCAACTATTCCTGTGCCTTCTGGGACCACTTTAACTAAGTTCATGCAATTAAATTATTCTCTAATGCTCTGAATACACATGTGCCATGATTTCACACCAGAGTTTTGGAGTTATATCACCAGATCCCAGAAGTACCAGAGATATGCTTACTCATAGCAGTAGGCAGTCAGGCCCAGGTAATGAAATAACAGCTTGGATTCCAAACAGTGGTAACAAAATACAAAACCATAAGGCTTTGGTTTGATAAAAATGAATTAGTAAATTTTTCATCTGATGGTCTCATTAATCACTAAAGTCACAAATTAAAACTCACAGTATTCCCATGAGATATAGATCCAGAGAGATACTGTTCATTACAAAAACCTACAAACCAACCAACCAAAAAAGTCATCTATGCCAGATCATGGATGGGTGACGTCTACCAGATAAAATAATCCATCAGGTCAGGAGAACTGACCTCCAACAGCAAAGGCCACAGTCCAGGCTTAGCTGTCCAGTGCAGCGATAACACAAATCCTGTTATCAATAGTGATTTGCTTTGTCATACACTATGTTTAGAAACTATTGTTCACGCAATGATTATTCATCTTCATTTATTTTTTGCCTTCTGTTTCTCAAAGGATGAGGAGTTTGAGCTACTGAATGTTTTTATACATACTTGCACTTATCCAGCCTGTTTCAATCTCTCCTGGAGAGATTTCTCTTTTGGCTTCTCTTTTGCCATCCTGACATGTCTCCCCTTTCATGAGGATCTCCTTGTTTTTCAGCCCAGTCTGAAGCCTGATTTTTGTCAGCGGATCAGTTTGTGCAGTTAATTATTCCTCTCCTCAGGGCCACAGATACCTTGCCCCAATTATTGGCAACTATACTGTGAACAATTCACAGTACAGGCTCATTCCCTTCTCCTCCTTGCAGCTGCCCTCTCTCTGTCCCACTGTCTGGAAGTAAATGCTATTCTCTGCCCAATACAGCTAGGGAGCATTTGCAAGCTGGAAAGAGAAATGGTGAAGCAGATAGACAGGGAAAAGGTGGACAGAAAGATAAAGACTGAGGCTTGTTACCCACCATCTTCTCCAGGAAGCTTTACCTATGAATCTCTCATTTGAAAACCTACTTTCCTAATTTCCTGCCTTATCTAAATGTCATCATGCTATTTCTCTGTCAAAAGACACCACCTAGAATAGTATAAAACTATCATTTTGAGGTTCTTCTTCCCAGATTACTAAAAACAGTGGAATCATATGGAATGCTGATAAACATTAGATAACGATAAATTTTCTTTGAGCTTACTGATTTTTTTCCCTACATGCAAGCATTTAATAGTATTTATATCCTAAACTGCTTAAAAGTGATACCCAGCACACAGATGTCAAAAAATAGTAATGATTTTTAGAAAGGGAAGCTTTCTGAACAAACATATTTTCTCAACAGCCTGATGAAAAGACAATTTTCATCTCAGACTTTTAAAATTGTCACTCTGAATTCTCTCTCACATATACACATCCAGACTCACTGCTGTGCTCCAGTTGTTTGATAATGCAAAGCTATCATAAACACACGTGAACACATAGTGACATCTAAAATGTAGAAACTGGAATTCACCATGCTAAATTAAGTGCCCCAATATATTTTTCTACTGGGGAAAAGTGTGAGCCAAAATGACACTCCGTATGTATTTGCAGTAGGCAGAAAATAGAATGAAATAAATATATGCTTTATTCTGGTTAATATATACTGTGCCCATCAGGACAGGTGAGATTGCCAGGATGTGAAGCACATGTGTAGGTGCACATATATTAAGCAGCAAATACTTAATTCTGATAAGACAGCTACTTATGTGAACTTTGATATATTGGCAATTCTACAGGAAAATACAATCACCTCATCAATTGTCCCTCTCTCCCAGGAAGCCATCACACAAACAAGGAACAAGTAATTCTAAGGGGGGTCATTTAAAACAACAACAGCAAAAACCAAATGAAGCCATCCCGAACCAATCACTTCAGTCACGTCTTTGATAACCCACTACAAGTAAATACTTCATACAAACTTCTGAGGTCATTGGTCACATCTTAATTGATTATTTTTGCCTCCTTTCTCATGTATGATTTAGATGCCCTCCCATGCAAAAGAGCAAAATCCAGGCCCATTCTGCAAGGCAATGAGCACCACCAGCTTACACTACTGATCCCAGTGCCAGAAAAAATGCTTTCAGTTTGGAGGCTGTTTTCTCATTGTCCATAGGTGAGCAAAGAGTCACCTGTGAGCCTGCAAGCAGCTATTCAATAGCCAACATTTAAAAACGGCAAGAGTTCAATATCTTCAGCATCCTATGGGACAGGACTCCTTTCTGGATTTTCAATTTCCAGCTGATGTGGCCTAATATATACATACAGCACAATGAAGAGTATTCAGAACTTCCCATTTGCCTGAGAGGCAACCACACTTCATGCTCTGAAATCTGCATTACAACACTCTGTGGGTTTCTTATTTTTAATTAATTCTTCTGAAAATATTTTGGGGATGAGTGGATGTATATGGTGATTGCAGTGTTGAGAGAGGCTGTGGGGTTCATAATTATAAAGAGAATAAAATCCTGCCCTCCTGTATAAGCAGCACTACTAAGATTTCATTGTTCACATTAGGCAAAACCTCTCTAATTTCAAGGTCAGCTACACATATAACAACAACAACAACAAAATAAAGTAATGATGCTCAATGTTTTGAATAAATCCAAACAGCACAGTTAATAAAATAGAAAAATCCTCACTTACCTCAATAGTTGTAAGCTGTTATTTCATACTCTGTAAACTTTCCCTCCCTGCTAACTAAACAAAAGTTCTGCAATCTTGATGTTAGAATAGCTCTCAAATACATACTGCAGAATACCAAAAAAGAGAAAGCCTATGTTGTCCTTACTAGCAGGCATCTCTCCAGGGATGATTGGTCATTACCCTGGCAACCCTCACAAATGGCAAATGACGTAAAGAGAGTGGGAAAAAAAGCCACTGAGAGCAGAAAGCATTATATGCATTATAGATAGTTCTGGGAATCCATGCTCACATATGCATTAAATGGCTTCAGAGGAGCACAGGGACCTTCCATTTTGCAGAGCTGCCTGCTGAGGTGAATAAGAAACTTACTAATTTTTTTCTTAATCAAAGCATTGGGAGCACCTCTAAGTTTTTAATTGAAGCAAATTCGTGTTTAATTATTTTAATAATTCAGACACTGGGTTTATTCTCTTTTTTTTCCTATTCTGTTAAAATTTCCCATTAAAATAGCTCACAGTCATATTCAGACAAGCATGGATATATTTTTCATTATTCCTTTTCACCTTATTTATTGCTACATAAAGTTACCTATTATTATATTTATCCCCATTATGTCTCATACTCTCATTTTTCCCTAACAATTCATTTGTGCAAATTGTACAAGAGTTCTCATGTTTATGTCATTAAAAACACTGGCAGTTGTATTTAGTGTTACTGATAAGTATGCCTAAAGAAGATGTGGCTCTAGCCAAACACTAGGGGACAAAATAAAAAGCATTTTACTATTTTTGCACACAATGATCACAGTCAATTTGACCACACTATGATCTGTCACAGACTAAGATGAATTTGGGTGTGATTAATTCTTCCACAATTAAATTGAAAAAAGCACAAGTAAGATAAAAAGGAAATCTGCTTTGAGGTTATTTAGCATTTGCACCACTCTACAATTCAGTAAAACTGAAAGAATTCTGGGTACAAAACCTAAGAAAAGCATCTTCCCCCTGCTTGCATGTGTTACCAATTACAATCCAGGATCAGGCATCCTTTTCCTCGCTCTTTTTAGACCTCAGGATTTCTGGATTTCTAAGTGCACAAGAATCAACATTCAACGAGCATACTGGAGAGCATCAGTGCTCAGATAATTTTATAACCCAAAGGAAAGGGCACAATTCTCTGAAATAAGATCTGAAGAAGTAAGTGAGGTGAGGTGGCTGCTCTGATCACTTAGCTATTATGTAAAAGTGGGATGGAAATGGCTCTAACATGACAACTGAATTTCCTGTTGAACTGATGAAAACATGTTAGATGTATTTGAACTCTGCCCCACTCCAAACCTGAACTGAAATGGAAGTAACCAGCAGCCTCCACCAGGATATTTCTGTCCCTGGCTGCCTAAATTCAATTAGTTACAGTTTTATGGAGTAAAAGTTAGCACTCATTGAAATTAGATTTTTATTATTTTCCAAATCTACTACTCCATTGCAATCAGGAGGAAGGTGTTACACTTGTATCATGAAAATTTTCCAAAAAGCCTGAATGAGCCATTGGAAATCACTGAGTTTTATGAACAAAGAAGCAATGAACAGAAATTATATTCCATAATGCTCCATTAGGTGTACTTTATTTATTTTCTGAAGACAACTCATTTTTAATTATTTAAGCTGTGGTAACATCATACCAGCAAATGTTCTGCTGGGTTGTAATTGACAAATATCTTGATCTGAGCAAAGCGAAATCTCAGTTTAACATTACCTCTGATATTACATCTTTTTCCTGACAGGAGGAAAAGCACTACTTTGTGTTTAGAAACCACAGAAAGAAAAGTTTAGTGATTTGTGTATGGCCAATGCAAGCTCTGTGTTCCCATAAATCTTCTCTCTGATGGTCTAAATCTAAGCTTCTCATTTTTTTCACAATTACTCTTTGCAGAAATTTAGATCCAACTACAAACTTCCCACAAACCTTCCACTCATCACTAAAACTAAACAAAACCCTTACCATTGGTGTTCCCAAAGTTGCTTTTGTAAGAACAAATGTGGTCTGTCATGGAAATATTTTGTATGAAATGTTAGTAGATATAAGACCAAAAAGTACTGAAATATACAAAAACTTCATATGCTTTTGAAATACAGATTGCACAGAGATTTCCGTGTTTTGTGGTCTTAACAAAGCCTTCATATTTTTAGATCATATCCAGGCCTGTCAACTTGCCTTTGTCTGACCATGTGAGATTGACTCCTGTGAATGTTCTGGGCAGCACAACAGGGACAAATCCAGTCAATGAGTGAGGACAAGGGGAAGACACTGGTGCAGAGCCGCTGTCAGGAAACAAAGTTTTTAGTGGAGTCTTAGGAAGAGGCAGAAAGGAAAATAGGGTTGCCAGTCCATAAAGGATCCTTTCTATACACTGGTATATTTTGCCAACACATTAGCAAATTAAATTAAAAATTCATCAGTATGTTAAAAGACTGGAGACAGGAATCATTCAATAAGTAAATTATTACTGATTTTAAGTGATTCATCCCAGAAAAGGATCATTCAAGCGAGTGGGAATTAAAAGTCTTCAGCATTTTTCTGGTTCAACCATTTAAATGCTTGTGAAATGCATCCTGTTGCAGAATCCATTCACTTAACTATACCTGTAGTGGCCTGGTGTAAAGGACAATCACATCTTCTCCATAGTTTCCGAATTCTGTCTTTTCTCTTCGGTGTGTCCATTTCAATTTGGTTTTTAGCTGTAAAAAAATGAGCTCATGTTTCAGCAGGCCCAATGCCCTTCATGCCACAGAGTTACAGAAAAAATCCCAAACGTATCAGAACATATTATCTCTCTAAAGGCCCCTACACTGTCATGTCATGTAAACATCAAAGGGAAGAATGATGATTTTTGTTTCCCAGGCTATGGATATGATTCTGAACAATACCCTGTTGAGTAAGGACAATATATTCTTTTTCCTTCTCTGTCCTTCTAGAGGACAGATGTGTGCCTTGCCAGATGATGCCAAACCCATTATTAGTGTCCTTGCACTTCTCCATTAGCAATATTGCAGCAAGACCAGCCGATGTCAAGGGTGTTCATGCTGAAAGATAACAACATTCCTTAGGAGGAGAAATTACAGCCTTTTAGCATTCTCTGGCTTTCCCACAATTTAGCTTTATCTGGGAACATTATTACAGTGAAATTCAGTGAGATAAACTAAGGAATAGAAAGTACTAATGTTCAGAAATGCAAACATCTGAACACGAACACACTGCTGTAAAGTAGTATCCTTTACCACCTCATTTTAATCAAATCCATAGACAGAGACTGCATTTTAACACAGATGCATCCAAATGCAGGAATTCGTTCTCTGACTCCGTATTTTTCCCAGTTCCTGCATTTCTCATCCAGCACCTTAGCAACCCAGACCTGCCTCTGCTGACCCTAAAAACCTTGTGCTAAAATACTCCAGTGGGTGACAACCCCTGTAATGGGGAACCCTGGGGCAGGAACACTGGAACAGTGGGACTGGCTCTCCCTGTGCTGGCACTGGTGAGCCCGAAAGCGCTCGTACATGCGTACAGAAACTGTGTCTGCAGCTTTGATTACGGCAGAGCTAAACAAGCCATTGAAAATAAGCAGCTTCTGGGAAATACAGCTTAAAAGGCCTGGCTTCCTCCAGTTGTGTTTCATGTTTAGATTCTTTTGTGTGTCTCAAAAAAGCAAAGATTTCTGATCAAAGCTCTTACTAGGATAAAGATACTCATGCAGTCTGTGTTCTACATGGATGATCTGTTGCCAGCTAATATAATACAGCTTATGCTGCAACTTTATCATATGTGAAAGCAATCAAAAAGGTAACATGAGCCCAGTTTCCTAAAAAACGTGATTTAAAAATACCTTAGACTTGCTGACATTTGTTCTCCCTAAGCATCACACAGTGCTAGACAATTTTCTATCTCTATTTTTCTTGATTGCTCAAAGAAATCAAGTACAGTTCAAGCAATTAATAAATATAAAATACCAAGATTTTCCTGGAGTGGTGCTCATATATGCTGTTTATGCCCTGTGAGAAAGAACATCCCTGATCACCCTCCTAGCCAAGATTCTCTATGCCACACCTAATTCTCATATATAGGTGTAAATAATGAAGACTACCCACACAGGTAAGCTGACATGTCAACACTCAAGGAAAATCCATCATCAGCAGATGTGATCAGATTCTTCACAGTACCACATCTTTTCCTGATAACACTTGGAAACACTCATTCCTCTCCATTTCACTTGCAAGGAAGATGTCTTGGGCCTGATGCACACAATTTTGCTGTACTGAAATAAAAGACACTGTGTCAGTGTGCTGAGAGAGAAGAATCAGTCTCTAAGATAACCACATAAGTACAAGAAAAAGGGATTACAAATGTGCATGTGATACAAAAATCAGAATTCTTACATTTGTTATAAAAAATGCCATGAACTTGTCTCTTAAAGCAATTTCAAATAATCATCAAATAATAAACATCAAATAATGCAAAGATCTTATATATACCATCCCAATACTTTTTAAAATGGAGCACATTAATACAGATGTGTGCTGGTGCTGTAATTCAGCAGCTGACACTTTTGAACAGCTGCAGCATGACTGCCCTACGATACAGATCTTTTATGAATAAATATACAGATAAAGCATGGCAATTCTAAGCTTTCCTCTATAAATTGGTAATTCTTCAACAGAAACAAACCCTTTTCTCATCAGACTTCTTGCTGCAATGCAATTGCATTGCTCTACATCCTCATTTTGGATGACAAAGTACCTACTTGTCACAGTAATGACCTGAATGAATTCAAGAAAGAAGCAACAATCTCTTTGCAAACATACTCATTCTGCTAATATACTGTTGTTTTTCCTCACTACTGTTTAACAAGTAAGTTTACAACTATATATGTATATATATACATTTGGTAATACAGTAATACATAAATCTAAAACCCCACCCAATACTTTGGTTTTTGAAGCCCAGCAGAAATAATGCTGCTTTCACTTGTATTCCAAACCCTGCGGCACCATGTGGGTTGCCAGGGTCTCTGCCCCTGCTTTGTCTGTGCCCTCTCCTGGTGGCAGAGCAAATGTCACACGGGACAGCCGTGGTTACACAAAAACCTCCCCTGCACAACAAACATTTCCTGATGCCAAGTGAAATCAGCTTTCTACAGTAAACGAGATGAAGATTCCAAGCCTGCCAGCGTTCCAAGAAGGTGACACAAAATGTGTCACTAGGTCTGTAAGATCAGGGGTGAGCACACCCTGACAGCTCTGCTCCCCACACTGCCTCATTTCACCCACAGAGCCTAGACATGCAGGAACAGGGCCTGGGGCTTCGCTCTCTCAGGGGAGGAGGCTCCCTTTCAGCTTCCTCACCTCTGCACAGAGCCATGGTTCTGAGCTGCACCACGGTTTGACGATGCTACTGAGGCAGCCCAGCACCTCCTGGAAAGCTGGGAATAGGGATTTGAACCTTGCCAAGCTGAAGGCAGAGCATCTGACCAGGAAGCAGATCAGTGCTCCATGCTACCTGCTCAGCTCTCACAACCAAATTCCCAATGTCACACGGGGGGGAAGCGCAGGGGATCAATGCCCTCACTAAGGGCAAGGCTCAGCTGACACAAAGATCTGTTTGTCAGGCTAAGCTGGTTCCCAGCTGTAAGCAGCTTTGTTTCTGCAGATGAGAGGTACTGAGCCAGGTCAGAGCTGGCCCAGCTGCCAAGCAAATAAGCCCTGCAAGAATCCAAAGCGACTACAGACCAAGCACTAAGCCTGAAACAGTGAGTTCTGCCAGATCTGAGCCAAGAGAGACATATGTGCACAAGAGACTCATTTGAGAAGGACAATCCAGGCACACTTCTGTTCTGGCCAGGGCCAGCTCAGCCCAGAAGGCCAATTACCTCAGAACCAGTTCCAGGCAAGTATTGTTGTACATTGCTGATCAAATCTGGCTCTGTGATTCCTTACTCTGCCTGTTCTAAACAATGAAAGGGTCTGAAGGCCTCTAATTTGGTTTCACAGGAACCACTTACAGTACAGAACTATAAAGTAGTTCTATTATTACACGGTTTCCCCCCCTATTCTCCAGCATATCCCAGACACTATTATTCCAGCCAGTCAGATGGAATCTCAGCACACTCTCTGAAATCTAGTCAGGCCATCCATTGGTGAGGGAAAAATGACTGTGTATTAATGGCAAGCACTGTCACCCCTTCCTTCAGCCATGTTCTACAATAAGAGTGAGTCATGGGCCCTTTGCAGAAAGGACTAGTTAAACACACCAGCTCCACAAGAAGATTCTGGAACATGCAACCTCAGGACTGCCTTGCTGGAGTCACAGAGAGATTTCAGACACATCTCCTTTCCTCAGCATTTTCAATTACTAAGACCAAATAGCCTCTACAGTGGTTATCCAGGTTAAAGGTGTCTGTCTTTAGTACATTTTATATGAAACACAATTCAGAGCTTGGACTTCAGTCTGAGATAAGAACCTAAAAGCCTCATTGTGTTAAGGCCCCTTAGTGAGGCTCAGCATTTAGTTTCTGTTCTTGCTCATTTTCTGCAGAAGCATCTCTGTGAGGAAGGGAAGTATTTAAATTGACAAAGTACCCAAGTACTTTAGCAAAGCAAGTGGAACGCTGAGAGGTCACACAAAGTTCTTGAGTGAATGAGTATTAATGATTAATTTGCTTTTTCATCTACAGATGCTTTCTTAGTTCACATAAACATTTAAGACCTCATCTGAAAATAGGAAAAATAAAACCTTTAACATGCATTTTGCAATTGAGAAACAAGGAGGAACGCAGACATGATGAATAAGCCATTGTCACAGCCAGTCTGCTGGCACTGCAGTCTGGGAGACTGGCTGGCAGTTGTGTGCCACAGCTCAAAAGCGACAGGGCATCAGCCACCCCATGGGGAAGTGCAGCTTGTTGAGAAACAAAAAATCATTCTGTTCAGTTTTGGCTTGACACATACATTACTTTCTACTTTGCTTTATGTTACAAAAAAATTGAATGCACTTACTTGAAAGCATAAAGTTTTAAAAATTTTGAAGCAATAATTAGGAAACTTCTGTTTCTCCAGATTATCACTGACTGAATTAATTTTTGCTTATGAGTATGCATCATCATTTGATGTCTTGGTTCATGCCTCCCTTTTAAATGATTCTTCTCTTTATTCCTGTGGGCAATTTATGCCAGTGTCTGGCTCTAGAGTTGCTATATAATGTCACATACAGTAAATCAGTATGTGATATTCCCAAGAAAAACACATGGTTTGTGTTGCACCTGCATCCACAACTCCTGCCAAGATATTATGGCCATTTGTACCTATATGAAACCTAGATAAAATATATCCATTGATTCTATTTACTTTGATTTTATAATCCTTGCTTCTGATGAAACTAAGAAAAACTTATTAAAAAAACACCAAAGATTTGGGTCCATTATGGAAAATGGTAACAAAATTATAGATTTCACCTGCTCTTATGCAAATACAGGATGATGTGCAGGAGTTCACAGAAATAATCTGAAATTTGCAACTCTGTAAGTCAGGCTGGACTCTGCTGAAAACAGAAATGTCAAAGTCTATTTCTCCTGTGCAAGGAACAGTGTAGGGTTATCCACCTGCTGCAAAGCAAAGTCATTGCAGAACCTTGGCAAACCACAGAGATTAATGCTCTGCACACTTTCCACTAATGTAAACACCTGGAACAGTACAAGGAAGACAAAAGTAGGACCTAGACAGTTGTCAGTCTGTATTTCCTTCCCCTTACACTCCACAGTTCTTGTGAATTGCATGGATCTGGCTTTGTTTCCTTATGGTTATCAAATCCCGAGGCTTCTAGATACCAACATGATTTCCAGGGCATGTTCTTGTGTTGAAGAAATATTGAAGAAAACTAAAGCAGCAGAATGCTGTGTTGGTTTCTGGCTTGCAGATCAGTTATAAGCAGCTGTTGTGCAGAGAGCAGGATCTGGCTTAATGTGTCATCACATGAATACAATGAACAACCACTACAAAAAAAAGTACAAGAAGGAGCTCAATGAAGAACTTCTGGCATGGTAATTCCAAATTTTCTGAACCACTTTTCCCATCTGCAATTAATTCCTCCTCCTCAAAGAACTCTGCCTTGAGTATTAGTGCCACATACTGGAAATCATGATAACATACTGACTTGAAAATATTTCATAACACAAAATGAAGGTGCACTGACTTTATAATGTGTAGTTAATGAAACAGCAGAATTTATCTTCCTAATGCTAGCATCTATATGTTGTAGCTGTATTGTACTATAATGTACCAAAGGATTTCTTAATTACATGATAAATTATGAAGTTTGCTCCTTAAAGAAACAGAGACTCAAGCTACATGTCAAATTCAGTTCCTTGCCCATGACAGATAGTAAATCAAACCACCTCCTTGTACTGTTATCATTGTGCTTAAAAAACCCCCATTTAAGTGGTTATCCCTTGGAACTGTTGGATTTGACTACTTTTCCTATGTTTCGACATCCTCCCCCTTAAAGGGGGATTGCTGTTCACCAGACAAACGTTAACTGCAGCATCTTGGGAGCTGCAGTCCAAACACACACATTTAGGCTGCACAAAGTTTACTGAGATTTCTAGTGATTCGTTTGATTCTCAACAGCTTTACAAAGCTTATTGATTCAGCTTCCAGAACAAAACTACTGGGTACACCAAATGTCAGTTTTATCTCTCTTCTTACCTCCCTGATTATATTCAGTGAAAGTAGGGAGGTATAACTGAAACTTAAGTCACAACTTAGGAGAAAACCTCAAAGTTTTGTAGGAAGTTCTGAACTCCCTATCCAAGTAAGACAAAGTGAACTCACACCTCTAATTTTTGTTTTATGGTGAAAATATAAGAAACACTTCCTTTTATCATTTATAGTCCAATAATTAGGTGCTATTAAGATTGCTCATTATGCTATCCAAAACTTTATAGTCAAATGTAAGTGTAATAAATAAAATACTCTATTCAGCAGGCTAAATCTAATCACTTGAAGATCCTTGTTACAGTATTACAACAATAAGCTACATATCTCATGTAAACTTTAAAAGAACACACAGCTTCCCGTCCCCTCCAAAAAAGCCCACCTCATATAAAAATTCAAAAGGGTGGACACCAGGAACACTTGCCCTTTAAGCCAATTCCTCTGTTCTCCAGTTAAAATTTTAGTCTTCTCTAATGCTAAGTGCTGGTTACGCCTGAGGTCTTTCTTTTGTTTTCTTTAATTCCTACATCTTTGTAGTTACCCATCTCTGGCTGTTCTGGCTGAACACCAGGTTTGGCTGAGCACTCCAACACCAAACAAGGCAATGTGAAATCCTAACTAGAAGTTCAGCTGTAAAACTAGCAGCTGAACTACCCAGCTCTGCAGACACACCAGCCTCTGGGACCAAGGGCTCTGCCCCAAGCAAGAAAGGAACAACACGAGGCGAGGATATCAAGATAGGCTTCAAAAGCTTTTTATTCCCAGTGGAAGAGCCCAACAAAGCAGTGACAGCAGCAAGGTAATCACAGAATCATTTAGGTTGGAAAACATCTCTCAGATCATCGAGTCCAACCTGTGCCTGGCACAGTTTGACATTACATCCTCTCGTCCTGTCACTGGTTGCCCGAGAGAAGAGCCTGATCCCACCTGGTTCTGTCAGGTAGGACTCAGGGAGGGCCCAGTTGCAGCAGCTCCTTTCCACAGTTACGATATTCTTGAGTCATCCCACTCCTCGTGCGGCAGCAAGTTCAGCCTGTGAGCCCTCAGGATTCCACCCCTCCCCATGCCAGGAAACCCGGCAGCCTTCCCTGTGTCCAGTTCTGGGCTCCTCAATACAAGAGGACACGGAGCTCCTGGAGCCGGTCCAGCGGAGGGCAACGGGGATGACTAAGGGACTGGAGCGTTTCACGAGGAAAGGCTAAGGGAGCAGAGCCTATTCAGCCTTGGGAAGGGGTGACCTCAATTTGTGTATAAATGTTTGCAGGGAGGTGTCAGAGGATGGATCAGGCCCTTCCCGGCGGTGCCGAGCAACAGAACAAGAGACAACGAGCAGAAACCGATACACAGGAAGTTCCATCTGAACATCAGAAAGAACTTTCCTATGCAGTGACGCGCACTAGAACAGATTGCCCAGAGAAGATGTGGAGTATCCCTTACTGGAGATACCCCAGAACCGCCCGGACGCAATCCTGTGCCATGTGCTCTGGGACGACCTTGCTGGAGCTGGGAAGTGCGACCAGATGATCCACTGTAGTCCCTATCAAGCTGAACCATTCTGTGATTGCCCTCGCGGTCCTCACCTCACCTGCCCCGCTGCTCTAACCTCCCGCATCCTCTGCCCTCACTCCGTTCCGTTCCGTTCCGTCCCGTCCCGTCCCGTCCCGTCCCGTCCCGTCCCGTCCCGTCCCCTC
>WEKY01002118.1:0-14823 GCA_013390045.1 Picathartes gymnocephalus | reverse complement strand
GGAGGTGAGTCCAGCGCCGCCCTCCCCTCCCCCGCCCCGCGAGGCGGTGCGTGCGGCCCCGGCGGGCGCTTCCCGCCTCCCTCAGCCCGGCCCGGCGCTGCCGCGGCCTCTCCATGTCCCACGCGTGAGGAGGAGGAGGCGGCGGCGGGCCTTGTTTATGTCCGTCGCGGCCCTGAGGTGCCTCTGCCGGGGACCGTTCGCACCGCGGCCTTGGGCAGGATCAGCAATACCGGGGTCCCTAGAAGGTCCCCGCACTTCGGGAGCCGGGTGTGGTTCTCCCGAGCCCCTCTGCACACCACCCGTGACCACCGTTCTTTTCGGACAGGTTTCCTTTTGGATGTGCGGAGATCAGCGGGGATCGGGCCCGCAGGGATGGGCGCTTCATGCTCTGGCCCCTTCCCTCACACAGTCGATGTTTTCAGTCCCACCGTCTTCATCCTCATGACCCCCGGCGGCTCTGGGCTCTCCTGGCTTCGTGTGACTGTTAAATTACAACTTTTTGAAAGCTTTATCTTGCGATCCGTTTAGCTGCAACTACATTTTCCCTCTTCTGCTAAAATTCTCTTTCTTAGACCAAACACAGGGATTGCAGTGCCTCAATTAAAGCCTATCTGCAGTTTTCCAATAGTTTTCTCGTAGCTGGAGTTCTTAATAGAGAAGTTGCTCCTTGCCTTGTAAAAGATGCCTTGATTTGCTTTTCTTCCTTTGCTAGTAAAACAGGCAGTGGGCAGGGAAAGGTCAGGGTTGCAGAAGAGTGTAATAACCATCCTTTATTACCAATCTTTTCAGATGAAGTTGGGGCTCTGGTTTTTGACATTGGCTCGTACACAGTGAGAGCAGGCTATGCAGGCGAGGACTGCCCCAAGGTGAGAATCTGTGCCTCGATGGAAATTCACCGTGAATTTATGCCTTAGGTCTTGTTGGTGGGTTACAGCCCTTCAGTATACGCTGGGCTTTGTTCTGACTGTATTGTATAAGGAGACCTCTGAATTGATGAGAAAAACACCAACTTTTAAAACATTATTCATCCTCATGTACTGCTTGCCTCTTGCCTTGCAGGTTGATTTTCCAACAGCCATTGGTGTGGTGCTGGAAAGGGACAATGGCAGCACTCTGATGGAGATAGATGGTGACAAAGGCAAACAAGGGGGCCCAACTTACTACATAGACACCAATGCCCTGAGAGTTCCAAGGGAGAATATGGAAGCCATTTCACCTTTAAAAAATGGAATGAGTATGGTGCTCTGTCTTTTTCTACATGATTTTAAAATGTCATTGTCAGGCTGCAGGAAGTCACAGTCGTGTTGACAGATGCTATGTACAGCAACAGAGGTGTAAGAACAGATTCCTGGTTCACAAATTGCATGGAGATGTGGTTGGTTTTCACTGTTAGTGGACTTTCAGCATAATTCTTGAAGTCATGGTAGTTGTGGAGGAAAAGAATTCTGCAGAGCTGTTAGAGGAGGTGTGTGTCTGCTGAGGACAGCTTTTGCCTGAAGAGCTCTATGCAAAAAATTAAATTGGAAAGCCTTTATGTGTTTATAAAATGAAACAAAACTTAGAAGTAATTAATCTGTTTGTCTCAATGTTGTTACAGTTGAAGACTGGGATAGTTTCCAGGCAATTTTGGATCACACTTACAAGATGCATATTAAATCTGAAGCAAGTTTGCATCCTGTCCTTATGTCTGAAGCACCAGTGAGTAAAAGCTGCTGTGCATTTTGATAAGTCTTTTTGCTGACTCTGCAAACATTGGTCCTTGATAAGTCTGACAGTGGCTTGTAGGTGACAAGTGTTAAAACTTAGCTACAGAAATGACAATTTTAAAATACTTGGCCAAGCTCTGGAAAATGTCTAAAAAAACCTCAATTTGAAAAAGTTCATATGAGTTGTATTAGAAAGTATTTACAATATGCTATTGTTTTTCACTTACTGAAAAGAAGTCAAAAGTTAAAAAAAGAAATTTTACTGCCTAGAATAAAAAGAAAAAGATGTTTGGATGTCTTATATATTAAGTTGCACTTAATAAAATTCTGTCAAAAATCTTGCTTCATTCAGCCTTACAACTAATATTATATGACACAGAATAGTATTTATAATGGAGAAGTTTTAATTTTTCTGTCTTTGTTTCTGTAAATGGTCCTGTAAGGCAGCTGGAATGGATGAATCCAAATTTCTGGGAAGATCTGGGCAAGGTTTCTGTCATTTAATAATGCTCAGCATTTGAAGGGCAGATCTTGAAGTCAGAGTAGAAAAGGTAGACATGCCATACACAAGTGATGCCTTCCTTTAATAAAACCTTATGAAAAGGATTTTCTTGAATTTCATTATTCCCTTGAGTTGAATCACAGCTTGTGGAGTGTGGATCGGTTTGCAATGGCTGTTTGATGTTTGGTGGCTCAGTGGGTGTCTGAACAGAGACATTCCCATTGACATTCTCCTCACAAACCTCATCTTACTGTGTTGTATTGGCTTGGAAAAAACTTCACATTTTCAGTAATGTGTTAAATATTTTGGATGTATCCTGGATTAATCACAACTACAGTAGAACTGTAGAAAGGTACTTTGGAAACTGGAAAGTCTGGATTTAGTTTTCTTCCCACTGGGCAAGTTCCTTCATGTATGTTTCCCCTTGTAAAAGGCAGGATGCTTGCTTTAGAGCGTTCTGTGGGAACCCGACACTGGAAGAGCTGTAGAAGTGTAAAGAAATCTATTGTAACAGGAAAGGTGTGTAGCACTTTGTGTGATAGATAAGCATTGATGTATTGTAGTATAACTGGAATAAAAAATGTTCTAAAGAAGTAAATTACTAGAAATCCATCTCTGTAGAATTTTTGGTATGATTTGAAACTGTGGCTGGAATTTTTCTAATTGCTTTTCTTCTGTATTAGCAGTCTATCAGTGTGCAAACACAGCTTCCTTTTGGTCACTTACTTGTGGTTTGGATTTATTATTTTTTAGTGGAATACCAGGGCAAAGCGTGAAAAACTGACGGAATTGATGTTTGAACACTACAACATCCCGGCTTTTTTCTTGTGTAAAACTGCTGTTCTTACAGCGTATCCTTCGAAATGTTTCACTGCATGGTTTTATTCCCCCCCAGCCAGGAAATTATACTAAACTTTTTCCAGGCAGTTCCAAGTATAACAGCATGCCTAACTTTCTTCCAATTGATTTCTTTCCATAAACATCCAGGGAGGAAGTAAACAAATTCAATTTCTGAACTTTAAGGCGTTAGAGCACAGTTTTGAAGTTCTCCCAGTCTAACTGTCCTTGGGGGCCAAGGTTTTTTATTATTATATTTTTTTTCCATTGTATACTATGAATAAGAATATTACATACCTGAAATTGTAGTATCCACACTGCTAAATACAGTAATTAGAGCTGGAAGTTTTCATAGCTTTAAGAAGAATATTTGTAATTATTTTAAACGAACAATAACATGTTTTCAGCTTCAGAGTCTAAATGAGTTGGATGTGCTTGGAGCTTGCTGCATAGTAGTGACATGAAGTCTCACCCTTGTACATCCAAAGCTTGAGTTAGTTCACAGATGGAAGTTAAATGTTGCTCTGTGAGGTTGTGCACTTCACAGAAAGATGGTGCACACTGGAAAATGACAAATCCTTTTGTAGAGCCAAGGAATAACATGTTGGGGTCCTTATTCCTAATTATGATCTAACTGTATGGCAACACTTTTTTTCTAAAGTGAAAATTACAATATTTTCCTTAATTGTTTTGGCTAGTTTTGCTAATGGGAGATCTACAGGTCTCATCTTGGATAGTGGAGCAACACACACCACTGCTATTCCAGTGCATGATGGATATGTGCTTCAGCAAGGTATAAACTTTCATGGATAACAGCACCGCAGTATCAAGGTCGAGTTAGCTTGATTTCTGCTTGTACAGTTTTGTTACTGCTTTTACATGTGTGTCCCCTTTAAAAGAAAAAAAAACCCTAATAATGTTCACTGACAAGTAGTTGGGAGAGTGTGTTCATGATTTGGATACTTTCCAGGTTTGTTTTGGTTTTCATTTTGGATCCCCTCTTTGCCTTCTAGGTATTGTAAAATCACCACTTGCAGGAGACTTTATCACAATGCAGTGCCGGGAATTGTTTCAGGAAATGAACATAGAGATAATTCCTCCGTATATGATTGCTTCAAAGGTGGGAAAGTAACTTTATTTAGTAAGTGTTTCTTGGGAGAGGCTTAAATGTTTACCTGATGACTGTGTATCCTACAATCTCAGGAGGCAGTTCGTGAGGGGTCGCCAGCAAACTGGAAGAGAAAAGAGAAGTTGCCCCAGGTCACCAGGTCTTGGCACAACTACATGTGTAATGTAAGTAGGTCATTCCTACCACTCTCACCTCTCCTGAGTGTTCCATAAATAAGTTTTGTTTGCAAGTATACCAGCATTTACTGTTGAAGAAGTAGAAAATCTTTAAAAAGTTAGTACCAATTCTATGAATTACATAAAATTGAAGACTAAAATTCATATAACCATGTTGTTTTTAACTCCACAGTGTGCCATCCAGGACTTCCAGGCTTCTGTCCTCCAAGTATCAGATTCAACCTATGATGAACAGTATGTTACATTCTTCTGTCTTGTAAAATCAGTTACCAGTTGTGCATGAGGTGCTCAGCCTCATTGCTGTTGGCTGGTTTTGTTATGGAAGAAGGTTTTATCTAAAAACTGTTTATTTGTGAAAGTAGGAGTACAACATATATCCAAGTGATAGTTTTTTGTTCAATATTCCAAGATGAGATTATAATAAATATTACTGGAAATGTCAATCATGAATCACAATATTCCCGTTGGAACTGTAGTTTATAACACTGCTTAAATAACTTGGCATCCTGTTTAGAGAGCACTTTAATGTGTTGCTTTCTGCCCGATGCTCCAGGGTAGCAGCACAGATGCCAACAGTTCATTATGAGTTCCCCAATGGCTACAACTGTGACTTCGGTGCTGAGCGTCTGAAAATTCCCGAGGGATTGTTTGACCCATCCAATGTAAAGGTAAAACCACTATGATAGCTCTGACTGGAAGGCTCTGCATGACTAGTTTTCTTTTGTATAATGTTTTTAATTTCATTATTTGGATGTATTTGCACTGTGGGGTTCTTCTGGGGGTAGAATTTTCCTGTCTTGAATTATGGCTGGGCAAGGGAAGGATGAGATGTTCAAATTGGGTGGTGATGAACTGATTGGGGAAATAGAAGGGCTTTTTTCCCCCTTCCCTAACAAAATGCTTAGCTCCCTCTCCAGTAATACTTGTAAATTCAGCTCATTCAGAGCTTTTCTATGCCTTGCTCTTTTGAAGCAATGATGTCTAGGTTCCTAATTTTCTTTGCAGGGTTTATCTGGTAACACGATGTTGGGTGTGAGCCACGTTGTCACAACAAGCGTTGGAATGTGTGATATAGACATCAGGCCGGTAAGTGTTAGCCAGGCAGTATTTTAAGGCATAGATATTTTTGTGCTGATACATGGTTTTGAGACTAGAACAGCAACAGTGAAGAAATTTCCTAGGATAATGATAAATATGTTAGAATAATTCTGTAAGTACTATGTATTTTTATATAGGGATATGTACCATTAGTGTTTTGTCTTACCAAGTGCTAAATCACTTACTTAGTGTTTCTACCCATATTTAAAGATCTGATGTACAGATTTTGTGGCTGGCACTGCATAATTTGGCTTGGACTGGCTTCAGATAAGCATTTATGTTTGTAACTTTGAGTGTTATCTTCAGATTTTTAGGCATCGTTATGTTTAGAACATACATGGAATTTATAAAGAGTAGAAGGAAGAGAAGAAGTTCTAAAAGAAAGCTTTATTTTTAAAAATAATGTTCTGTCTTTCTCAGGTGTCAATTTGATACAGACTGCATGGGAGTTCTTTCAAAAATTTTTTCTGTTAACCCAGTGTGTGAGGAGGGCTTAGTGGGCTGGGCCATGGTGTGTGTTCACCAACTGCAGCAATAGTGAAATAGAAAACGGCTGCAGGGCTGCTGGGTTTTCTTTTGAGGTTGCATTCAGCTGTAAGAAAACCAACAATTTGGATATAGGGGAGATCTGTAGGTTGAGGGTTCTCCAAAGTAGAAATTGTTCCATGAAATCATAAAAACGTATGGCTTCTGTCTTCCTTTTATAGTTTAATATTAAGCTGCCTTGCAATATTTTTAAGTGATTAAATAATTGAATCAGGAGATGTAATACTGTTGGCATCAAGTGATGTATTACTGCTGTTGACTATACATGCTTGTGCCACCCTTTCCTATTTTGAGAAAGAGCTGCTTTCAGAATGATTTCAGAATTAATGCTCTAGGTTGTTTTTTTCTCTTTTTAGGGTCTCTATGGCAGTGTGATTGTAGCAGGAGGAAACACTCTAATACAGAGTTTCACAGACAGATTGAACAGGGAGCTGTCTCAGAAAACCCCACCGGTAAAACAACTCTTTCCATTACTGCATTGAGTAATTAACATTTTACTAAAATTAACATTTTACTTTTCTGCCACATAAGTACACAAGGTTATCATGACTTTGTTAGGAACCTGACAGCTGAACAGATTTCTGCAGGGTTAAGAAACCTCCCTCTATAAAGAAAAAAAAGAATTCTTGAAGAGCTTTTATACAGAATAAATGCCAATATTCCTTGAATATTTTACTGCTCTGCTCTTGCTTTTGGATTGTGATCCTAACTTCTGTAATTGTCCCCAAGCAACAGCCAGTATTTCCCTTGATGGTCTGTCTTCTCAAGTGTTGCTGACTAACTTGAGGCACATTCAGTCATTCTGCCTGAGGTCACGTCGTTGTGACAGTTGTTTTTCCTTGATTCTGCAGACAACTTAAATCATCAGGTTTTGTCTATGAGTACCATATTTATGTTTTTTTTAATCACTTGATGTTGAAGAAAGTATTGATACCTTGCATCTCAGAGTAGATATAGATTATGATAGTTCTTGAATTTTAGTATTCAAGAAAAAACGTTCTGCTTGTGGCAGCTCTGAAATGATGAATGTTAGGAGAAACTGAGAAATGTATTCACTGCTTATAAAAGCTGAGGAGGAACCCGTTGAAATTCAAAGATTTTATTGCTATAAAGCATTTTGAAAGCAAAAGGAATGAATGGGTCCAAAAAAGACTAGATGACTTAAATCTAGCAACATGTCATTTTAGTCCCAGTGCAGTGTTGGAGATGACAGCATACACAGTGGTATTAAAGCTCTCCACCTGGCCCATTCCTTGCCTTAACCATTTGCTGTTGGGAGACAAGGTAAAAACCACATTTCCTGTTCCATTGTGGCTGTTTTGAATTCTAAATGCAGGGCAGATGAGCAGTATTGCACATGTGCTAAAATGGACCTTTTCAGCTGTGTGTTGGTATAGACACCAGGTTGCTTGTGCTGCTTGTCCCTAAAGGTCAGCAGCTTACAGTTTGTGTGATGTTTGGTTTTGGCTCCTTCTCTGTGCAGAGCATGCGCCTGAAGGTGATAGCGAACAACACGACCGTGGAGCGGAGGTTCAGCTCCTGGATTGGGGGCTCCATCTTGGCTTCTTTGGTTAGTAAACCTGTGTTACCTTGTTGTGCTGAACAGCACTGCCACCCAGAAATCTGATTCCCCAGAAATGTGCATTGCAGTCTGTGCTACATAATCATAATCTTGGCTATCCTCATGGTAAAGTGAAGAGAATCTGTTTTAAGAGGTGTGTGCATTTCCAGTGACAGCATATCCTGCCATGTTCTCCCATTTTTAATGGCAAGGTACAACCTTGAAATACATGCACTTTAGACTGTATCTAGTAGACCATCATATTCCTGAGGTTAATTCTACAAGTTACTGAGCACTGAAATGGTTTGTTGGTGTTAATTTATCATCATGGTAAAGGGAGACTGAAATCAGCATTTGCTGCTTCACTTCCTGTCTTGAGTTTAATCCCTTAGCAATAAAAGTCAAGGAAGAGACAGTTAAGCAGGTCAAGTCCTAATACTTCATTTAATGTAAGGATTTGCTTGGTTTCCCTCCTAGGAAAACCTAATCATGTTTCAATTAACCATCATTTGTGTTCTGATATTTTATTGTGTGTTGCTTTTGTATCTTTATTTTTCTAGGGTACTTTCCAACAGATGTGGATTTCTAAACAAGAATATGAAGAAGGAGGGAAACAGTGTGTAGAAAGAAAATGTCCTTAGACCTCTTTACTGTGAAAACTGCTGCCTGCTCAGTGCTCCTTCTGTTTTATAGCTTAAGCATACTCAGGAATGGGATGGACTCTTTTTTGTAGAAAGTTTATATTGGGTTTTTTGCATAATTCAAGTTCCATTTTAACAAACCTTAGAAATCTTGAGAGGCCTAATTGGTACTACAATAGAAAAAGGATGTTTACATCCCTTGTAAAGCAATAATTCATGTAACAAGCATTTTATAATTTTGTATAAATGTCTATTTTCTCTAGTACCTTTTCCTGGGAACAGCTTTACAGGTTAGCTAATAGATAGAGGCATAACCTTGCAAATGCCTGTGCTTATTTATTAAACATTTCTTGTCTAATTTCTTGTCTACGTTCACATGCTAGTCTTCCTTGCTGGTACTTTGGCCTTAAATTGCTCTTATTTTTCTCTTAAAAAATAAAATTTGGTCTTTTATATTTGAGCAACCTTGTGAGTACTTGCAGAGAAAGTTACTCTGCTGTTTTTAAAAGCTGAAATTTTGTATTCAGTGATCTATTTTAGTGTAAACTTTTACTGTCTCACAGAAGTGTTACATTCCATGGAGTGAATGTTATATTAAGCACTGGTTTGCTAATTTTTTATTGTGGAGCAGTTTCATTTCAGTACACAAGCAATGCTTTCCACCTGATGTCTAAGAATGTATTTAATGCCTTTGTGATGTAGGTGAGAAGCAAAACTTGTTCGAGACAGGGAAATTGAGACAAAGAATTGCCTCTCCAAGGCTGGGAGTAGAGTCAGAAGCTTTCAGAGTGTGGCTTGACCCTGCTGCAGGGAGCTGGAAGTGCTGTGTGCTCACGGCTGCTGTGGCTCCCCCTGAGAAGTCCAGCAGGGTCTGTAAGTGCCTGTGTTTGCAGGGGGAAGGTGCACTCAGGGTCACAGGAACGGGGATGACTTTTTTTTTTCAGCAGGAATTGGCTGTCAAGACACAGCTCAATGTTGCTTTTAAACTTACTTTAATTTACAGTGGTGTGATGGTCTGTTTTGGGACACAATGAAGTTTTGCTCCTTATCTCAAAAGCTGTGGAAAACCAAATAGCATTTAACTGATCTAAAAAAAATAAACAGTACTGGTACATTTTTGTATCCTAAAAGATCTTGTGGGTAAATAATTATGAGGCCTCTGTTTGAAAAGTTTCACATTACCTCCAAATAATAAAGTAATTTATCAAACCAGTCTGCTTTTGTCTTATCATGAGAATCATGAGTTGTTCTTGAGACAAAGTTGTTTGATCCAGATTTTCAAAGCTATTGACAAACCATATTTCTCTTGCAAAATGAGGCAAACTGCGAAGTTGTACCAAGTGATCCTGTCAGTTCTTGTCATTGTGGAAGAGAAAGACTGAGACCAGTTTGCATTCCAGTGGAACATGGAACATAACTGAGCAGCTACCTCAGCAGACTGCAGTGAGTGGTGTTTTTAAGCTTTCCTTCTGTGGCATGCTTAGATTTCATTATGCTAAATCAGATTTTATTTTCTCTTTATCTTAAAACAATTGCAGTACAGTAGTAGTATGTGTTAATATTCCAGCAGCATAGGGAGAGCAAAATACTGCTGGAGGTTTTCTCACCACTGTAAAGATTCTGAGTTTAAACAGTGGGAATTTTTTGTGATGCAGAGCAGTAAGTGAAGGTTAAAATGATGGAAATACTCCCAGGAAACAGTACTGATTCCCTTGCAGTGTTTAACCAGATTATATTGCTGAGCACATTTGCTTCCTGAAATACCATTATTTGTGACTTTTAATTTAGATTTCTAGACCACCAGATGTGGAGGTTAAAAGCTTTCATGAAGTGAAAGGTGAAGGTGCTTCCATCAGCTGAGAGCAGCACCAGTGGATACTTCAGTTTCATAGAAGACTTGCAGTCTTTAAACATTTTGCACTCTGCAAAAAAACATCACACACGTGTTTGAATTTGTCATAGAAATCTAGGTAGGATAACTGTATTGTTAGAAGTTCCCAGGCTGAGTATTTCATACCTTCTAAGAAGCCAGACTTAAAGCAGGGGAAAAAATTCATAGCAGACTGAGGAGCCCATTTACCAGTGCATTTATGCAGAATGCAAATACACCTTGAGTAGCTGACCTGTAACTCAGGGAAAATACTCAGAATATATCAAAAAATATATCAGAAAAATAGCAGAAAAAATATGATCAGGGAAAAGGCCCATATGTGAGCTTCAGATGCTTTTATGTTTGTCTGGTTTTAATGCACATTTGTTAAACTAAACCAGGTAAATATTACCCCTACACTTGTTACTGTCAGCTGGCACTCTGTGGCTGCTCTTCACTATTCGTACAGTATGTCTCACATACATTCCTAATGTATGTCTCACTCTTGTAACAGCTGGCTAACACAACATTTGCTCCTGGAAACGTGAGAAATTACATGATTTGAGTTAGTCACCAAAGCTACTTTTTAATTCCAGATCACAAGTTTAATTAAAGTCGAATGTGGTATTAAAAACAAAAAAAAGATGGAGGCTCTGTGGAATTCTAAGTGGAGTTGTTTGTGGTTCCCGAACATGATTCATGTTCCACAGACACTTGACGAATTGCTTGCAGTTCCAGCACGTTACTGGCTCTGGGATTTCACAGCAATGTCAGGGAACTTCCTTTCCAAGACCTTCCGCCTTGTCCTCTCCAGGTTTTGCTGCCTTGCCCTTTTCCGTAAGGCTTTTTCAAGTCTGAGTCTGAAACAGAGAAGTTGCTGTGGTTAATTTGCAGCCAGTTTGTGACCACCTTAATGGGCTGACCCCCAGTCAGATAGAGGCTCCCAGTGATTAACAACTTCAGTATTCATTTGCTTTTGATAAGTAAAAAAGCCTACAAAGTAATATTTTTACTCTGCTTCTGAGTTCTCCAGAAATTCTGCCTCTGGGAGGATTTTTGCTTATCTGCATTTGAAGTTACTTTTACAGTGTAGCTGCATAACCATGTCTCCTAGAAACTAAGGTGGGAACAGAAAAAAGAAACAGAGCGAGCTATGATTTTTAAAAGGCTATTTTTCAGTCTAGTAGCTGAAAAACAAAAGATTACAGCTATTTTTTCCTTTGAAAGTGGGATAAGGACAGGAACAGATCGGAAGAGAACTTTCAGCGTCAAAAAAATCTTTTTACCTGATGAAGCGATTCACATGAGGTAAGTAATAGAATCTCTTCTTTTTGTGTTTTTTGTTCAAGTGCCATGGTATTGGCCATTCCTTGTAACTGTACCTGTTGGAGACAGATAAAAATGATTACAGAAGGTACACATTATTTTCATTCCGGGATTTTACCAGTTTCTTTTGGTTCCAAGTACAGTGATAAAGTGGTCTGGGAGACCTCAGTATTTGTATTGTGGGTATTTATTCCCAGCTCTTGCTGGCTTGGTTTGTAACTGCATCTCCTGTGTTCTATACAGTCTATGCATCCTTCCTTGATTAGATAAGGATTTTCTGGGAGAGAGACCACAACAACCGTTCACACATTAAGAAAAAAGGTTTTCCATACCAGAAGGTGCGTCCCAAGAAGTCCTGTCTCCACTCACCAGGGACTGGCTTTTCATGCCCTGTTTGTAAAAGCCTCAAAGCAATTTCTCTTTCTCTGACAACCAAGTCTATATTTTTCATAGATGTTTCTACCTGGAAATGGTAAATTGTTTCAGGATGCACCAACAAAAAACAATGCTGACAATTTAAAAAATCTCAAAGACTTAAGACAAAATTTAAAGGGAAAGCAAAGGTACAACATTCTGGAGTTCAATCACGAGTTCACTCTCAGCAGGCCCTGTGTACTAGAACAGTAAAGGAATGTGTGCTTAAAAAAGCTGAGAGCAGGACAGATATGAAATAATTGAAAGTCTGATATTTGATTAAAAACCAGTTGGGTAATGCATAAAGCCAGATCCAATGCTGATGCAGAAGTATAGGAAGCTCTGAGGCAGGGGTCTGCAGGAAGCAGGGGGAGCAAACAAAAGATTTGCTTATGGTTTGTAGTGACTTGGTTATTTTAGTTTTCACTGGAGTCTGGTCACAGCCCCAGTACCACCCACAGGACAATGAGAAAGCTGCCTTGACCAAACTATGACTTGAGCAATTAGTGTATACACTAAAAGCAGAGAAATAATTTTTAAAAAACCGTCTTTAACAAGTTTACAAACACGTGATCTTTCAGCAATTTTACTTAAGAGTTTTAATTTTTATGTAGTATGAACAATTCACCTTTTCTAAGCGTTCTGGACTTGGCATAGGCTTGCGCTGTCGTTTGGATTCTTGCTCTAAAGTTAAGAGCATGTTCTTTTCTTTCAGCAGGACATACCTAGAGCAGAAAGCACAGTAATTCAAACATAACTTCTGGACAGCTAAGCACTTATTCACTTACTATCTCAAATCCCAAATCCTGTACCTGCTAGCTTCACACAAAGAAACCAAAGAGGAGAATGAGGGAGACAGGTTTACGTAGTCTGGAATAAAGAAGGCTCGGAGGGAAGAGTTTAACATTAAGCTATCTCCACTACCTGGACAGAGCCAGATTCTTCTTACATGTACACAGGAAAAGGACAAGACAAAGCAAGGAAAAAGCTGCTCACAGTAATGATTAAGTTCAGCCCTGGCACAGGTTGCCTGAAGTGGCAATGCAACCTCCAGCTTCAGAAACTTCCAAAATCAGAATAAATGCAGGCCCGAGCACCCTGATGGAATGAAGTGCCCAGCCCACCAGAAGGCACTGACAACCACATCTGTCCAACTCAAACAACCCCCAGAGGATTTGTACCAAACCTGAGCCCTCTGAACTTGACACAACTGTCCCACAGCCACCTGCAGTGCAGCTTCTGTGTTCTGAGCAGGGCCAGGACCGGGGCTGTTCCAAGCCCAAAGCTGGCTGGGGCCTGCAGAGCTCTGGCAGACTAAAGTTACTCGATCATAAGTTCATCAGCCACACTTTATTAAAAAGTGCAGAGCTGCTCTGAAAGAAGAGAAGCTTCTTCATTAAAACCTACTTACCAAAGTTTGTGCAAGTCTTCACTACTCTTGCCCCTTAGCTGCTTTATATTCCATGAATCCCCTGTAAGAAAAATTTTAAAAATCCCATTAATTTAATAGAACAAAGTTTTCTTCTGAAAAAAAAATATTTTAAAAGTGCTTCTATGAGGCTCAGCTGACTCAACAGAACAAGGATCGCTTTTAAAAAAGATACTACTGTTTGGACAGCCATGCTTGAAGATATTCAGCTTTACTTTTAAAACACAATACAAAAAGACAATTACACACAGTGTTTATTTGTGTCTGTAAAAGGCTGGGAATAAGGAAAGCTGTCAGATGAATCTTTACACTGAACTGGTTTTCTTCCATAGTACCTATATTTCATCAAAGCACATCTCTTCTGTGATGCACTCTCACTTTGGAGCAAGGCAGAGGATTTACAGCAAAACATTTTGCTGCACAGTTGCTATTGGCTTTTATAAACACTGAATACACACAGCAATAATTAACAGGCATAAAGACGCACAAGTGTATGTACATACACGTACAAAAATAAGTTACCTGTAGCTATGAATACTCCCTATGATGAAAAAAAAAAACAGGTCAGATTTCAGCTCAAAGATCATTATCACAAATGGTAAATATAACTCACCAGACTTCACACTTTTTTCCCCCCAGTTGCCTGGATCATCAAAAAACTCCTCCAGACCTCTTCGAGATACAGTTGTGTGCACGAACTTCACCTGACACAGGGGCTCAGCTTTTGGCAGGTTCTTGTGGTACAGATTCAGTGCCATCCTGCATAAAAGTTAGAAGGAAAATTATATATGGTAACAAAAATAATATTCTGCTAAATGAGAATGTTTTATTCACAAAGGCACAGGTCCTACAGACAGACCACGGCCTGGGGAGAAAATGCAGGGGTTTGGTTAGTCACAAAAATGTCATCTTGGTGTTTTTTCCTGCCCCTCATCTCATCTAATTATCAATGTTTTATACTCAGAGATAAGTAACAATTAAAAACTAAGGAATGAATTTGAGCTATGCTGTACAAGAGTACATCATAGACTCACAGAACTTTTAGCATTGGAAAGGACCTCTGGAGATCAACCAGTCCAAAACCCCTGCCAAAACAGGGTCACCTGGAGAAGGTGACAAAGGAACTTATCCAGGTGGGTTTGGGATGTTTCCAGAGAGGGAGAATCCACGCGCTCCCTCGTGGCCTTAGTGGCAAAAGCTCTGGACACACGGGAAAGCACAAACTCCACCCACGCTGGAAGCACCAGCACAACGACTGCAGGACTGTACAGGCACAGGGAACCGCCTCGTACTGCCCTTACACGATACCTGCAGCCCTCGGGCTGGCGGAGCCAGGACACACGGACACCGGGACACACGGACACCCGCCTCCCGCCAAGGGCTCTCCTTCCTCCCGGGAACCGCGCCCGACCCTCCATGCCTGAGCCCGAGTCCCCCGGCGCGGTGCATACCCGGGGAGTCCCGGCCGAGCCCGCGGGAGCCGGAGCGCGGCCGCGAGGCTCCGGCCCAGCGTGGCCATGGCCGCGGCGGCCGCCATCGCCCCGCGCCCTCCCACAGCACTGGGACATGGGACAGGAGCTGCCTTTTT
>WEKY01002117.1:156207-179973 GCA_013390045.1 Picathartes gymnocephalus | reverse complement strand
ACAACCCAACCCCCAACATAAATAAATAAAAGCCTGACTTTCTTATGCACTGAACTGCTCACATCAATCTGACTTGTTATTGTTTTCCATTTATTTTTGGAGGCTAAGCACATTGAATAATGAAAAAAACGCCGTCCACCTTGATGTGAATATATAGCAGGTTCTACAATGTGACATATTATTGTAATACAGTGCTTGAATTAATGATTTATAAATGTATCTGATTTAGAGCTGTGCATATACACAATCTATTTGAGTTTATATCCAGCCTTTGGAAGAAGTGTGTATTTATTAATGCCTTTGTAATAATGCAAATTATATTTGATTTGGCTTCTGAACAAAGATTTATGTAAATTCAGAACTTTTAACTCCTTATTGTGCAGTTTACAATTTAGACTGTTGGAAAATGATTAGTCAATTGGCCTGAAAGGGTCCTGCCTGACTGAAATAATATCTAACCTCTAATGGAAGAATTTTGTGTTTATACTATAAAGCATTCAGGATTGCAGGTCTTCATTACAAGGACAGTGTTCATTTGGCTGTTTCATAAAACTATGCTTAGCTAAAGGACTTCAATGACTTAAAGTCATTCAGCAGAGCCAATATAATTATTTTCATCTGTAAGAGAAATATAGGGATTACTGGAAAATTAATTTGTAAGAGGAAAGAATTATCTTTATTAATAAATTATTGAATTCTAGTAAAAGAAAATTTGTTTGCTGTTTAAGAAATGAATTTTCTACTAGAAAAAGCATCCTGCAGAAAATGATTTTCATTTGTATTTAGCAAATTACAACAAAGTAATGATTGAAACTGTCTTTCAAAGACAATTTACATAGAACATTTATTAGGTCCCTACTTATTCACAGTGGACAGAACCAGTGGGTGTTCTCTTGTTCGCTGTCTGCAAGTCTGAAGGTAGTGCTAATCAAGACTGATCTCAGTTCCTCCTCCCATATCACATGCCTCTGCCTACGATGCTTTCTGGGACTTGGCCACTCCCTCTTGCTTTTCTTGCAACTCACTCTCTCCTCTGCCCAGTTCACAGCCTGTTAAAGATAGTGGTGTGTGAAGAATCACCAGGGTGTATCCAGCGGAATGTTTTGGGAGCCATACTGCCTGCTGCTGTAACGAATCCAGGTTAGGAGCCTGGCTGTGGGAGTGATTCACGCGACTGAGACACAGCATCCTGAATAGAGACACTTGGATTCCCAGGGTTCAATTTGCAACAATCCAGTGGGCTGTAGGGGCACCTAAATGAAGAAACAGGATTAGCCATTTCCTCTAGTGTCCTGCTGCTTATTTTAAAAAGAAATATCGTCCTTGGCTATATTTCCATGAGATTATTTTGTTTCGTGTTGCTCCTAAGTTGTAGAAGTTGATTTGAGTCATAAATATCTGATACAGATATGCACTTCTGTCAGGTTAAAAGAAGACAAGGTCTGTAAAGAGAGGTTAAATCTCTGTTTTCCTGGGTATTTACAGATATTTCCCACCCCTCCCCTACTTATTTCGGTGCGTGGGAATGACATTGTAGTTTTGACTAACATAAAACCCTCACAAACTAGCAGGTTTTCAGGACATTTATTGTATTTTATATATAGTTCATATGTTGTGCTTAAACTCATTAAATTATCTATTGTGTATGAATGTGAGGCACTTGAACAGGCAGCCCAGAGTAGTTGTGGATGTCCCATCTGTCAAATGATTTAACCAAATGAATATAATCTATATATTCTGAATCACTGTGCCCATCTGTTATAGTGTCTAGCTTTTTATTAATTCAAAATTCAGAGAATCCAATCCCACTGAAACCCAACTCAGAAAAGAGAACATTTCAGCAGCAACTAATGCAGTGACTCAATTCCATAGCAATGTAGATTCCCATTTTGGTTTTGTCAGCAATTTTAAATTAAATCCTATTCATGAGGCATTTAGAACTTGGTGATAAAGGCTAAGGCCATAACTTGGCTTAGACTGAGATTATGGGGTGATAATCATTTGAAGGTGTAAGAACACTAAATATATACAGGTGATAACTATTTTAAGGTGTAGAAATACCAAATATATACACTTATATTTGTGGCTCTTACTGGAGAAGTACAAGGGGTAGAATATTGCTGTCTGATTTAATTTAGCTGTAGAAGGACATTACAAATAATTAGAGAATTTTTTGCTATTATTTCTACTGCTGAATTATTGTGTGATTATTTTCTCAGTTTTGTGTCATTTGGAAACAGCAGAATGAAAGACTGCTATCGGAATGGATTAGAAAAACCAAATAATTTTTCTTATGATTTTAATGAATCACTCTCTAAATTTTCCATCAAAAGTAATTTTGTGCTAATTCTCACAGTCAAACCTGATGAGACTTTTATTTTTATATCATACAATAGCTTACAGTAAACTATAATTAAGATATTTGAAGGCATACCCAGATAAAAGGAGAAATTTATAAGGTCTCAAATTTGACAAGTATTGGTGCTAGTTTTAAGGTTTCAGGTTTTGTTATTGTTTGGTTTGTTATTCCAGGTATCCCAGCTGTTTTTCACATTTATTACATTTTCAAGAAATAGGAATTGTCCCTGCCAAGACTTTGAGACTGTTCTATTTTCCTTCATCTCTGTGAAAGGAATGATGACAAGAAATTATCCTCACAACTCCATGTGCAGCACAGAAAAGCTTAAAATAGCTCAGAGCTGGCTTGCATTTCTCAAATCCATCACTGAAATGCAAAAGAGCTATGTTTGCATGGCACTGAGTATGAGGACTAATTAGTGACAATGGATGTGTCACCTTGGCCTGGACCTCTAGGCATTGATCCTGGAGTCAGCTGGGATATTTCAGAGTTGCATTCCCTGGTTTGATGAACAACTACTCAGAGTGAGGAAAATGAAACAGTTATTTTAGTGTAAACCAGGATTTATTCTACTCACTCTCTAATAAGATTTGAGAAGTAAGAAGTGGATTTATGAAATCTGTAGGCTTGTTCCTTACTTAAATGAGTTATAGCAAGGGAACACTAAGTCCCCATTTACCCTCAAATACCACTGTAATATCCTAGTTAAGGAACAACGAAATATTACCCTGTTATCACATACCGATCAGCATTTTACACAGAAAGCAAACTGCTGTAAAGTAATCTTTCTTCCTGTTGCTCCAGCATTGGTTTTCAGGAATTAATTCTGGTTCACATTGCCTTTAGACTGACTTCAGTGGACATATTCATATTCTTCATGAGTGCAAGGACTTAATCAGAACTACAAACACCTAGTGTTTTCTTTCTGATTTTTTTGAGCATTGCTAGGATATATCCCAAACATGGGCCCTGAAATTTTTTGTCTTAGCTGACACAGAAATACAGGGAAAAAATAGGTCACTACCCCAAGAAGATGAGAGCCTAAAGGAAAGGAAAGATTCTATTTCTAGCACAGGCTGGAAAGTGGTGATAATAATTATCTGTTTTCAAAATAAAAAGTAAACTTCCTTTTTACTTTATTTCTTTCTCTTTTTGTTGTTGTTGTTAAATCTTTTGAATCAATACAGCATAGAAAAATTAAAGTTTAAAAAACCCTAAAAAATCAAAGAACATAACATGCTCCAAAGGTCATGCTAATGGTCCTGTCAAGGGATGTGTTTTTCTTATAGTCCTGGTTTGAGTTATATAGTGATTAAAAAAATATATTTCATCCCTTTTTCTTTCAGCATTTAGAAATAATGAATGGGAAGACTACATTCTTTTTTTCTCTTTCTTTCTGGATTTTTTATCTCTTTTTTTCTCCCTGAAATACCTCCTCTCAAGGTAAAAAGTACAGATACTGTTAGCTACAGCTCCAGTTTTCAAGGTTAAATCCGGGTATGATATTCCATCTGTGCTTGCTTGTCCCTAAGACGATTCCGCAGCTCAGACTAGGATCCTGACTAGCTTTACTGCTTTTTCCAGCTTGAACTCTTAAGATCTCCTTAATCTTATTTACGTCTACAAACAGCTTATATTTAGCTGAAAAGATGAGGTGGTTTTGTGTAGGAAAATATCAAGCCCTCTTGCTATTCTATGGTAGAGCAAAAAGGCTTACTCTTTGGCTTTCCTGGGTTTTCAAACTCCTTTATTTTGCAAAGTAAGTAACATGCTGCCATCTGTTGGCAATGAGAAATTATTTTATTTCTTCAAGTGATTTACTAAATGCAGATCTTCAAATTGTTGAGGAATTTTGTTTGATGTTATTTTCTTTTCGGTAAAACTGCATAAACTTGCAGAGGACCATTCAGTTATAATTTACTTCAGGATCCCTGTGAAATCCTTTTCACTTGAACCGATACAGAGTCCTATCACAAAGCTCATCTACAACCTCCAAATCCTTTTCAGCTAAAAGCTTGAAAAAAAGTAAATTTCCTTAAAGACACAGAAAAAGACACCCTCTCAAAAGATTTTGAATGTTCTTTGAAAGCAACCAAAAAAAAAAGTATTTTCCCAAATTGTCTTTTTGTCCTGACTCTGAAAAATTGTAAAAATATAAACGTTGAAGGACCTACATGGAAGTGCTGTAAAATTAGAAACATTTAAGGATGAAAGCTTTTGTTATTTTCTTTGTTTTTGAAGTAATATATTTCAAAAGAAGAAAAACAAGGGAACAAATATGATAACTGTTAGATGGCTCTAAGTGATTTGTACTTCTGACTTTTGCTTCCTTCTTCATGTCCAGTTAAATTCATTATGTACATGGTCATATCATCTGAAGAATATCTCTTTATAATTTCATGATATAACATCAGAAAGGAAAAAACCAAAACCCAAGTGAGCCCTGTTTAATCAGCTGAGAACCATAACTCAGTTCAAACTTGGCCTTCCCTACTGGAGTGCTGGCCAAAGTTTCAGTGGTGTGGTGACATTCTGCTACCAGGGAGAACAGGTTTTACCACGAAATGGCTGGTTGAACCAATGTAATTTCCAACAGCACATAATGACTATTTGTTAAGGTGAAAGGGTGTATAATGTATTTTTGATTTATAATTTATACTTCACTTGCACATAAGCAAATAGAGAAAACAGTCCATGTGTATGTGGCTAAGTAATCATACCCAATTATACAATCCAGGACATTTCAAGTGACCATTTCAAGTCATATGTAGCAACTATTAAATGGTTCTATTGGCAGAATGCTTGAAAACTGAAATACAAATGGAAATTAATTCTGCTATCCTGACTCCTGTGTTGTCACTTATACTGAACAAGATGAATATTTAGGAAATACTGGAGTAAATACTGTTGCTGCTTTATATTCAGTTGTTTTAGTAGATATGAACCTGATCAAAGCACAGGGCAGCATCATACCTTACAGGTCATAAAAGCATGTTTAGTAAAACACAGTTACACCCCTTAGGATAACTGGTGATAGAACACCACTCTTTTGTTTTCAAATTACTGTTTTCTTTTCCTCAGTCTTATATTTTTCTTCTAATGCCCTTGTTTTCTAGCATATAAGAGAAGCATATTGAACCTGTGGCCTTGTTGCTAGGTTTCAAGCTGCATTTATGCAGTCTACTGAGACAATCTTCTTGTTTTTGAATTCTGAATCAAGTCCCAAGGCAACAGTACCTTGTTTCTTAGCAACACAGATGGGTAGACTGTATATTCCATCTCTTTTGTACAGTGGAAGAATAAACAATTCCCTGAGTAAGTGTATGCTGCAAGTCCATTACTTCACTTAACTGCCCCTAGAAGAGAGGAAAGGGAAACATTCTGTGGTATAGCAGATGAAGCTTTTCTGGAAGTCCTTGTCTTTGCAGAGTGATGAGTCATCTTTTCTGTTCTCTGCATCTCTCTAGGGTCTTTATTCACCACTGTCCATATGGATCTGTAGTTACTTTTGTTCATTTTGGTTTCTAAGACACAAATACAGGCATCAAAAATCAATGGTAACAAAGCTGGCAGAGGTGCGATGTGTGAAAGTACACAGACTTTTCTCTGGTGAAATTGATGGAGAGTCATAGAAGTGCATAGGTTTAGAAACTCTGGGTGCAAACCCTTGATTTGAGGAAGGAAACAAGGGCTGGAGAAAATAGGTAGAGGATTGAGAGGTAAGGAGGAAATGTGTATTCATGCAACTAACATGTTAGTGGTGTGTTACCTGTGTTTGAAATGGAGAAAAGTTATCCTTTTAACACAATATCAGCAAAGTGTCAGGTAGTTTTGGGTCTTTTTGGCAACACAGGCAAAATCTGAATTTTGCTGCCTCTGGACTGTGGGACTAGCATTGCCTTGGAGAGGGAGCAGTACAAGGGACAGGAAAGGTGGTAGAGAAGGACACACAGCTCTGCAGAAATGAACATTCCTGCTCCTGACGCCTGTGGAGGGGCAGGTGCATACATCGTCTTTTCATCACGGCAACAGCAGCAATGCAAAGTCTCAGATACTAAAATTTTGGCACAGAGTAGAAGAACAGAAGCACTTGTGCTATTCATCCCACTGACTTTGGCATGTACCTGTTTTACCTGGACCTAAAGCTGGCCTGGCCAGTCTGCCAGTATCTCAGTTTAGCTGCAAAACAAAAGGCTGCTTTACATGTATAAAGTATCAACTGTCAACTTTTCTCCACAATTTATTAAATCATGAGGTAAACACAGCAGCTGGCTATGGTGGGGCAGCTGGTTTGCCTGCAGACTGCCCCCACACACACTTGATGGCAATTGTGGGCCACCTTAGCACACAGAAGCAAAGTGCCCACTCAAGCCTACTCACCTCCTCCAAAGCAGGAACAGGGCCAGGTTGTGCTTCAGTGTTTGGGTAGTCTGAGTATAATCTGTGAAGTAGAGACTGAGTTCTGGCCCCCTTCCAAAGGCTGTCCTGCAGCAGGGGTCTGCTGCAGCTGGAAGTGTTCTAGCCATGTAGTCCTGGGCTGGAAGGAACCTGTCTTGGCAGCACAGCACAGCTGAGCGTGGCCAGGGAACCAAAATCACCTGCAAAAAAGAGCACAGAAATATGACCTTCCAGAAGGAATTTGTGGATAGTTGATTTATCTCCAGTAGGCTGCCCACCCAAATCATTGTTCAGAAACACAGCTTTGGTAAGGACATATTTCTATATGCCCTTATCCTTCAATGGACCATGACCTTCTTTTAGAAAAAAAAAACCCATTCTGCTCTCAGAATGAATAAGTACAAAGAAGGGAAAGTTGTAATGTTAGAGCTCTCCTTCAGGTTTCCTGACCATTGACTATTATAGTAGGAAAAAATTGTTCGTATTGTGTTTGGGCCTGCTGCAATACCCTGATGATCCATGTCTTTCTTCCAGATTTTCAGGGCATAAAAGGAGCTCTTGTGTAAGAAAGGCAACAGTCTGGGAGGGGCTTTTAGATCACAGAGACAAGACAGTAAACATGGATAAGGGTGTATCTGTGTCCAGTGCTGCTCCAATGGTCTTTCATCCTGCCCAGAGGCATCCTTGGATGTAGGAAAAGGCCTTCCTCTAGCTCTGGGCAAAAAGATGAAGCTCCTGGCAGCTTGCAGAAAATGTTACCTGCTATTTCAAATCCTATCCACTTTCAATTCAAAATCAATTTTCCTTCCAAACAAAGAGAGTACATATGAAAAAGATTATATGTCATTGATGTTAAATTACCATCTTCTTTCAGCCTTCCTCTTAGCCCTCTCAGGAGTTCTCCAGCAACAGACAACAGAGAGATGTTAAGATGATTGTAATGAAGATAACTGCAAGGTATGTTAATGAATAATTAAATTCACTGGAAAGACTTGAAAAAATAATGCAAATAGCCATCTCAGCAGATTCTATGATTCTACAATACATATTCCAAGAAACTTCATCCCATGTGATTTTAGTATCATGGCTCCTTTGTCTACAAGGGTGTTCTGTTTCTGTTCTTATTCCTCACCTGTATTGTAACAGGAGACCATTGCACTCATTTGAGATTGGAATTCTGGTGACAGGAGTTGTGTAAATAAAGAACTTTAGGGTAATGAAAAACTGACTCCTGTCAGCTCAACAGCTGCTAACTAACAATTAATTAAATTCCTAAATCTTGCAATTTTTTGAATAGGAATTTTACAGGTGTATTTTTACCTTACCTAAAAGCAACATGTAAAGTTTACTATACAGCTAACTTCAATGGTCTTGGTTCTAGGCATGGTGGCTTTTCTGATGTTAAAATATATTTTCCTTTCCAAATGCAGTATGAAGTTAATTTACCAAATTTTGTGACAAGTTACGCCAGAGATCCTTTCAATCTGAAGTTAAAACCACAGCATTTAAACATAAGTAAGCCCTTCACAACATGCACATTTATTGTCCTAGAGAATTTAGGAACATTACTCCAATAGTAGTGAGCAGGAATAAGAGTGCAGAACCCTCAAACCTGTCTTAAGTGGCCTTAGGCAAAACTTGAAGACCAAACAGTAGTTTTTCCTCTAAGTTTCAACATCAGAGAAAGTCCACGTCCGAGCTCTAAATAACAGACTCAGATCACAGAAAATACACTAGTTCACTCATGCAGAGATACTTAGATTTAGGGACACCTGATACAAGCAGGATTACTAGCTGAAAACTGCTTGCTAATGTTGATTTTTCTGATAAGACTGCAATTTCAGCCTTGCAACTGGTTATTCCCAGGCAACTGATTTAAGTCCAATGTCTGCTGTACTCATTGTAGATACAGTAGTTCCATATCTGCATTCCTGCTGTGGTGGATGGTCCATAATGAGGTGCCTGCCCTCTAGTGTTTCTATAGCTTCACCTCCTATAAGGACAGCTTCTTTGAAAATAATTAACTACACATAAGTTAAAGTGCACACACATACATACCATGTATGTATGTAACATTACTTTCTTTGTACACAAAGGCAAAGGCAAGGCTTTGTTCACAGCAAGGCCATGGACGGAATATTTTTTGCTTACAATGTTTACCATATACATCTAAGTGCTCCTTTTCCTGGATCCTAGCTGATTAACAATAAGCATAGCTTTTCAAATCCTAGAGTCCAGGCAGTTTTTCCTATAGCATATAACTGCTGTTTGTTTAATATTTTCAGATCCTGAACTTGAACCAGTAAAAGGAAAGCAAAAGGACTGTGACAGGAGATTTCTTACATGCAAGCCTCATGAAAACAAGAGGGATCCACAGCTGCTACTGCCAAAGAGTCCCTGGCCACCTAAACCTGCTATGGTTAGTCAAATTAAAAGACAAGTTCTTGCTTTTCTCTGCATTACAACAACAACAATAACAATAATAACAACAATAATAGTTATATTAATTTCAGAATATTTTGAATCACCCAGTCTTGAGAGGATATTTGGCATATCCTAAGGGAAATGTCACCACACTGGAGATCTAGGGACATGGACCATTCATTTCCTTTAGCTTTTCAAGAGTGTGATTCTTTCTCTAGCTCTTGTTGAGAGCTTTGATGGAGTTGGAAAGATAGTCTGTTGTAAACACTTTCTTATATCAGCCTTTAGCAGAAAATTACACAGTATTGCATGTGGTAATTCATTTTTAGGAATCAAGACATCCATAGTAGACTGTTCAAAGACACAGACTATTTCAGAATATGCAGATGCTGGATGGATATTTTTATGGTTTATATATACACACCAAACTCTTAAATGTAGAGATCTCCAAACCAGAATGCTTTTGCTCATAAAACAGTTCCCATTTACATTACTGAAGATTAACAAATAGAGCATTGAGGGGAAAATAACATATATATAACTGTAAATACCAGCATGGAGCAGAAACACACTAAATGCACTTTGTCTGGTATATTAGTGAGAGTTTGACCTCTTTCCCTTAGACCCCAATTTCTGAAATAGCATGAAAATCAATATTGTTACATCTTTCTACTTAAGAAATTCCCCTCTATTTCCCCTCACTATTGCTAAAATATACATACTAACACTTCCAATTCACTAATTCTTTTCTCTAACCAGCCCCTCAATTATCTAGAGATAAAAGAAAGTGCACAGCCCATTAAGCTCCTGGTAACTACAGATGCTGAGTGCCATCATGAGCTTACTTTAGAAACTGCCTGTCCTCAGCACCCAGGAGCGGGGATCAGCAGGCTGTGTCAAAATAAACCCTCATACATTCCTCCAATAGACATTTGCTTTGCTCTTGGCTCTAATTACTAGGCATGAGCTACTGAAAGCTCCACGCAGTCAGGTAGTTTCAATTCCTTTTCTAAGCAGTGTGTGTGGGTGTTGAGTGCAACAGGGGGAAGCACTTTTTAGTCATAGTCTGCATTGCTGAGGGCTTTGGAGGTGTATCCAGAGCTGTATTTGGACACAAATCTCTAGACTTAAACTGTGTGTAAGCTGCATGGTAAATGCACCCCAGGAAGTGATTTAGCATAGAAAATTGCATATTGAATCATTTTGCCTTTTCCAAAGACAGCAAGTTTTATACTACTGTGGAAAGTTAGGGACACTGGTAAGAACCCCTTATGCGAGGATCTTCTGGCTCTCTGTGCACTGTTGTGGAGGTTGTAATTTCTCCAGAATTTCCCAGATGCAGCACTTGAAAATAAAAATTGTGCAAGGTGTTGACAATAAAAAAATTGCATACGTTTTGTTCAAGAGAGCTTCCTGTCAATTGCAATGAATTTCCAGACGTTGTTTGAAATTTGCAGTTCCCCAAATTTCAGTTTGGAAAGGATAAAGTCCCCAGTCTGCTTGTATATTACTCATTTCCTGAATGCCACGCAAACCCAGCCCAGTAAAAGGTGATTTCTCTGTGCATGGCAAATGAAAGGCTCAGGACAAATTAAAATTCATAAGTTGTTATGATCTGGAGCTCTTGTTAGAGCTTGGTAGATATAATTATAAGACAATAACACTGTATCTATATTAATCATGAATTATGATAAAGTTTTAACTGGGCCTCCCCACAGTGATAGGAGTGGCAGTATATTCAATTGGCACACATGGAAGTCCTTCAAAGGAATGATACTGACTTGGTCTTTTGACAGATGGAGAAAAGGAGGCACAGAGCAGGTAAATGAATTGCCCCAAAAGCATGAGGGAAGAGTCAATTTCACATAAACTCTTGCAAGTCAATTTAATCTCTTAAAACACCTGTGAAGGCATTTCTAGTGCTCCTGAAGAAAAGAGGAATTAACTTGTCTTTAACCTCTATGCATGACACTTCATCTTTAAAAATGTGTGTGTCTTCATTATGACCCACAAGACGGAGGTACCCCTTGTGCTAGTCTGCAGTGGAGAGTCAGACATGTGGACATGTCACAGACACTCATTTCCTGGCTTTGGCAACTTTACTCTTTCACTTAGAAGGGTCAGGAAAAAAACCACAGGGCTGCTCTGCAGTGAGGAGAGTGCAAGCTGCTGATGACCCTGGGGTACAAAGGTTATTAAGGAAACAAATGTACCCTCAGTAAATCTATGCATGGATAATCCTCTTTCTACCCAAATATACAAAAAGAAATATCCTAAGAATATAAACCAAGAGTTTCTTGAAAATGCTGGCTTGTTTTGTTTACCTGCTTTGTTTATCCTAAATACCTTTAACATGTGATACATACAATTAAGAGAAACCCAACTATTCCTGTTAAGAATACTGTGAAGAAGTACAAAATTTTCTTTTATTCCAGCAGCACATCCTTGCAAGAAAGCAGTTTTAAGAGCATTACTGCTACTGACAGGACAGATATCTTGCTTCCAAATTCCTACAGGGGTGAGACACAGCTGTAGCTGTTGTGAAAGGCAGCTGCAGTGCTGTCATCCAGCTGTGCAGGTAGGAGCCCCCATTACCCTCCCAGGCTTACTGGTACAGTGCAGTGGCTTGATCTGAAGATGCTGGTGGTGCTGCTTCACAACATGGAGATTGAGAGGCTCTCCAGAGAGCAGTTCTGCTTGCACTGCAGTGTTGGCTGGGTGCACGGCAGCACCCAGCAGAGCCCAGCAGGCGTGCAGTGTCGCTGGCATTCTGCCGTGTCTCTGCACCGTTGCCCATTGCGCTGGTTTACAGCTACACGTGGAAGAAGTGCAGCACCCGAGCAGAGTGCCCCGACAACTCTTCTTGTTGCCCCCAGATTAGCATCAGCTTGTGCCCCTGTTACACACTCAAACCCTTTCAGAGTCCAAAAGGGCCTGAGACTGCCCTGCAGGGATGTTTGCTATTCAGGCTGATCTCCATCTCCTCTGACACACTTTGCAAAGCTTTTAAACTTCAGAGGAAGCGGAGTGTGGGTTTTGTATCAAGGGCTGGCTAAAGTGATGTTCTCATGCCTTAGCAGTTAGAGATACAAGCAAAATCTCGTCATTCTTTTCACTCTTGCATGCCCATTGTGGGGGTGAAAATGCACTGTAAATCCTGCTGACAGCTATGTCAGCCTTTGGGCACACAGTCAACTTCAGTGTGAACACCTCTTAGCCCAGTGTATCAGAAATGAACAGTAGCCATTACCAAAAATGTCACTGATCTAAAATCTGCTCCAGTCAGTATTTTTCCATTAACTTCAGTGTACTTTGAAACAGGCTTAATGGAGGTGAATTCTTTTGTTTTAGGCAGCACTGTGAGATGGTTCCTTTAGAAATTGCTTTATGCAGACCTCTACAGCTTATACAGATGCAGAGAAAATGTGGATACTTTCTGAAACCCTACAAGGAAGAAGCAGGTTTACAGGTTAACTGTAAATACTGTGATTTCATAGATGACCAGAAGGACTTAGTGTTACATAAAAGTGTGGTCAGACCTGTCACCCACACATACTGACTCTATAAAGACAAATCAGTAGATTCTGTAAGTTATTAACACTAGTATTTTGCATATCTATAGAACTTACCCTACCTATCTTCACTATAAAACAAACTTTATAATAAAAGAGATTTCAAGGCCTCTGCTCAGGACATCCTCTGCCATCCCCCATACACTTCAAATTCAATGTTATCTCTAAAACTGTTGTACTTTGGGTTAGATTTAGCTATGTCCACTGTGTTTTCTGGAACTCATGAATGATTACCATGCAGATAAAAAAATCAGTGTTTGAATTACACCCAGGACTTTAAGAAATGACTAGATGTGGCACTTAGGACCAACTTATGGTCTAGTTGACAAGGTGGTGTTAGGTCATAGGTTGGATTTGATGATCTCAAAGTTCTTTTCCAGCCTTGTTGATTCTGTGATCCTGTGACTCCTAATTCTAATCTCTGTCAATACTCCTATAACTTTCATTACATTCTTTGCCATGGATTTCTGCCCAAGTTCAACTAAAAGACACTTTTCTATGTCTGTCCTCCATGACAAACCCATACATTTGAAAATGTTAGCACACATCCCCAGAGTATTCAGGTGGTCATCAAATTTTAAGTGTTTAAAATGATTCTAGGATTATACTGGTCATTTTGAAAGTGTTAATATCTTTCTCACACTAAGCCTTTGAAATACCAAATTTTATGCCTTTCCTGTGGAACAAAATCATAAAAAGATATGAAATAATCAACTTAACAATATACTAAAAATCTAACATTTAAAGAATTCTTTATTAAAATCTTTCTGAGACCTGATTTACAAAAGATGGTAAAGATAGCAGGTTGGTTTGCAATTAAAAAAAAAAAAAATCTTGTACTGACTGCAATTAAAATTAATATACTGGAAAAAACAGAAAGAATAATTTTCTGCTAGATACTTCTCTGCTCCATTGAATATTGCTTTGAGCATTGCGTTATACCTTATCAGGTTGTGCTGATATCACTGGGGTAATTTTATTACCTTAATAACACAACTGCAGTTAGCTAACACAGCACTATTTAGTTCATATAAGGAAGAAAAATATTAATTTGTTTTAAATAAGGGACTGTCTTTAATAAGGCACTAACTGCATCCCAAAAGACACATAGAGACCTGTGCAATACTAAATAAAGGACTGAAGCCAAATGAAAAATGTTGTGGGATTCCTTTGCTCACTAATAACCTCTTTTCCTTTGACACCAACCACTACAACAGCTCAGGAAGTGCTGGGACTGCTCTGGCTGAATTTTGTGCAAACCACGGTGAAGGGATGGGACTGGGAAGAAGGAGCTATGGACTCGTGAGGAGAGGGCTTTGGAAGAGGCAGTGGGATGTGCACAGATGGAAAGGCAGCTGTGGCTGCAGTCTTCAAAAAGAGCCAGTTCATTTTTAGTACCCTGGGATTTCCTCAAGTTACAAACCAACAGACAGTGTGCAAAACATAGAAACTCTATTTTATAACTGTTTAAAACATCAAGCTTTATAACATTGAAGTGCTACTTTTCCTCCATAGAGGCCTTTTCTTAGCTGGAAAAAGTAAATCAAGGAAGTGTCTGTCATGCAGGTTGTACTAAAATTACGCTTTGGAAAATAAACTTATCTGTATTACTATGTTATTCAATTGACTCTTTGCCTATCATTTTTTACTTTGTAAAGAGAAACAGTTTATTTTCATTTGCTTCTTACTTGCTTATTTGAAGAAAAATGTAGCCAAGCAGTGATGGTTATTTCTTGAATATTCATCTCAAGAGATGGATAGGAAAACAGCAATCGCCTGACAGCCAGTGGAACGTCAAAACACGGAGCCATAAAAAGCTGTGTTCCTGTGTGTTTTTCCTGTGAGGATAATTGTTCTTGTTGATGGTTATGTTCTTTTGAAAGTAAATAACAAAATGTTACAAGTGAAAATACCTAAAAACATGGAAAGTCGAAGGATAGCAAAGGGATTTTTCTGTTCCCAACAGAGGAAATTTTCTGACCTTGTGGAAAAGGCAAGGAAGGAAAGGGGATGTAAGGGCCTGTACCGGAACAACTGTTACAATATGCACCCTTCCCTCTGATGACGTCTTTAAAGGCTGGCATGGCCTGTGTGCAAGGTGAACCCTGCCATGCAGGTGCTGTGTGAGTGCGTCATGTTGGCTACCTTGGACTGAGCAAGCAAAATACTTCTCTTGAATCCAGGAAGGACAAAGCCTTAAGTGCCTTCCATAGCTGCAATTTCAAGCACACTGTCCACGCACATGATTTTGTGTTGCTGTATCACTGAACAAAAACACCATAAAATTTATAAATTTAGTTATTGACTTTATTGTGATGGGGTTTGGGGTTTTTATGTTTGTTTTGCTTTCTTTTTTTCTTAGTATCACACAGCATATCACAGTTTCACAACATTGTAGGTTTTGTAAGATTGGGCATTGCCCATTCTTTTGTGGTACTGCTCAGGATTTTATTTTTAGAAATAGAAGCTTGAGAAATGTACTCTGAGAAGTCATATAGGAAGGGAGAATGATGGGGATAGAGATAACATTTATGTTTGTCTTCTAGGAGGTCTAGTCAAGAAGGACAGGAAAATACCAGAAACCTCAAAGCATTGCACAGAGAGGGTGGGATGGGATTGAAGTTAGCAGGATAAACTGAAGACCCAGGGAAAAGACCTAAATTACTGATGTGGAAGAAAAGCTAAAGGCTGCTTGGTATTTGTTCAACAGTTTTATTCTGGAAGTAGTGAATGCTGTAGATCTGTTTGGGAACACCTGTATATATAGTATTTGTTACAACCTGCCACAGAAGGGGAGGGTAAGTCGGGGACGTGATAATAGATCTCTTGGGATGTATTAGAGTGAAACAACACTAAATGACCAATGTTTATAAATATATATATCTGTAGGGTTTATTTTAGAACAATTTGGTTGCAATGGAAAGCACTACGTAGACATTTTGGTTATCATCTAGAATAATATAAAAGCATAAAATTAACACTTAACGTATAAGGGAAAAAAAAGAAAGGATAAGAGTAGAAAGGTATATAGTTACCACCTGTGGGTCCAGCAGCAAGACTTTGTTGCAATTTTGGTGAGTGACAGTGGCAGTCTTGATCCATTAGGGATGGGGGAAGCCCACAAAACATGAAGTTCAGTGAGTTAACATACTCTCGGATTTGGTGGGAATGCCCAGGTACCTCCTCTTGGGGTGAGGAGTTTTACCCTGTATGATGTAGCACTGGATGATGGGGCACCCTGGGGACCTTTAATGGTTTATGACCCCTTTTAAGACGTTACAGGTGCCTCTCATCGGCGTAGTTGAGTGAATGATGGCCTATGTGTGAATGTCCCAGTCCTTCCCCAGAGGGCGGTTTTCACGTCTGAGCCAATCACCTAAGAGGGAACACTGGCATGATGAAAAGCACTATCTCACCTTGCAGGATCTGCTTGCTATTGGCCTCTTCCTTTAGATGCCTGAAACTCCAGCTTGTAGCCTCCGTGGTGGAGGCGCACCCCCTCTGCACGCAGGTAGTTACTTTGCCCAAGGTCAGCAGAGCACTCTGTGGTTTTTGCAAACGTTTTGAGTTGTCACCATTAACATTCCAGTCTGTCATCGTGTTATTGACACGAAGGAAATAAGGGGATGACAAATATCAGAGACATTAGGTTTTAAGTCTTTTTTTAGTGAGAAAATTAATTTATCCTGGGAGTTATGCTTAATGTTAGCCAGGATTGAGAGTGTGTAAGTAAACTGCACATTTTACTGCTTCAAATCAGTTATGTATTTTATCCTATGTTTTATTTTATTTGGTATCTGCCCTTTGTCAGTGGACAACCAAATAGGAAAGGGAATCAGGAGAACAGGTTCTGTAAAGATAATGTATTGTATCCCTGAGGACATGCCTTCTCTAGGAAAACAGGATCCTTAAAACAGGGCACTAAGAAAGTGTATTGATTCCTATAAGATTAACTTTTGCATTGGCATCTAAGGCTGAGGGACGTGCACGATTTACTAATCAGATTTCAGCTGATAGGAAATGTGTGTTCTTCAGACTTTCTCTCTTGTTCCTGATGAGTGGCAAAAAAACCTAACAATATATTCCTCCATACCTTTCCTTGACGCTTAGACTTATGAAAGCAACTTCAAAATAAGTGTTGTGTTGGCAGGTCAACATTTAATGTCAAGGCACCTTCATGCTTTCTTGGTATAGTACTAATCAGAAAAGAAAGAGGTTGGGTCCTTTTCCAGTAAGTACGTCTCAGACTCTTGAAACAGGAATCAACCCCAAGCTTTGATTTAAAATAGATCTTTCTGTAGACTTCTTGAGCAATATCAAGATCCCATCTTGAACATGGGCTACCAAGAGATAATTATTTTAGAAGGTGCCTTCAGCAGGATTGCAAATGTCAGCAGCTTTTTAGCAAATTAGTATACTTTCAATACCTCAGAGAAAAGGAACAAGTTAATTTTATAAATCTGGTGCCCTTGATGTAGAAACAGATGTATGGATGCCTTTGTTCTTCAGAGAACTTTGCTTTCAGATCTGTTAAATTCAGTGGGCTGATCCCCAATAAATGTCAGTGATCTTAGAAACTACTCATTTAATCGGGGAAGGTTGACCAAGGAAGATTTGCTGCCCTGTTGAAACTGAAGCAGTGTTGAGACTATTAACTTCAAAATGCTGTGACAGGACTTTTGTTAGTGATCTTAGTGTTGTGTTGGCAACTTGGCTAATACATAAATGCTGACACACAGTAACAAAGTTCATAATTCTCAAATGTGTTATTCTTGGAGAGTTTAAAACCACTTTCATTAATGAAAGTATAACAATATACTTGTGCTTTCAGAAAATAAATGTGAGGCATGAACACTTTCCTATATGAGCTTGGTAAGAACTGGATATTTTGAACAGTCCAGAAAATGTTTATTTTCTCAAGCTTGTGTACCAAATTCAAGAAACCTTCAAGCAGACTTTTTTTCACAAAGTCAGAAAAGAGAAAGTTTTCCTCTTCTCTTCTTCCCCTTCTTTTCTGCTTCAGATATTTGAGTGACTTAGGTAAGTGTTCATGGTCAGTGAATTAAATGCTGGTACAAACTTTTAGAAGTTGTTTCAAAATTTACATGAATGTCAATGAGTGTTTTTTAAAAAACATTAGTTTCAATAAATTTCATTTATGTGTGAGATTTGATGAAAATGAGGAGCTATTCTGTATTTAAAAAAACAGCCATACCATTGCAATGAACTGTGTTATTCTGACAATTTAAAAAAGCTTAAAGAAGTTTAAATCCCATTTTTATTCATTGTTAAATAATCTTATAACTGTTTTGCCTGGAACAGAGAATCTGGCATATTCCGTGGATATCTACCACTGAAATCAGCTGCAATGAATTGAGCTTATTCCTTCTGTGAGAATTCAGAGGTACTATTGCTAAATGGGGGTACAAGATGCACCTGCTGTGAGTACTCTGCTTTTCATACCCAGCATTGACATACTGTCTTCATGCAGGAGAAAAAGCTATGTCAGAATAACTTTATTTCAAAACACGCCTGCAATTAGAAACTTATAAAAAAAAATCCTTTCCTGAGGACCTTGGTTTAACATTGCATAACAATTTTTCCTTTCTATATTAATTTCAGTAACCTTCTCAGACAAGTTGGTATCAAGGAAATAATGAGAGAAACATCTACTATTTAAGAATGCAATGAAATAAATTAAACTGAAATTTCCCTTAGTTTAGATAACTACCAGCAGTTTTGCTTATTACCACTTTTCTGCAGATTTGATTGTTACCCTTTCTCTCTTTGTGACTAGATGTCTAGAAGAGCCACTGCTTTATACAGATGGAGAAGATTGTTTTCCCTGGGTTCTCTGCACTCTCCATATTGCCATATCAAATCTTTCAAGCACTCCTTCAACAGATTTAAGGACCTCTTTTTAGAGAGTTTGAGCTTAATGGATGTTGCATATTTAATAAATGGGTCCAGAAGATGACTGTGCTTTCTTCAAATTGTTCTTGAATTCTTGTTTCTGAGTAAAACTCTCTTCCTCTTCTCTCTTCCTCAGCTTTACTTAGATGCTTTTAACTTTAATTACTGCACTGATGGCAAATGGAAGTGTGGCTTTTTCCTTGTTCCTCTTTTCCAAGTATTCAAAAATAACTGAAGCCACCATCAAAATCTGTAGCTTCAATATAGAAACAAGAAGCTTCAATTATCACTTCTTAGCAAAAAAAATCATTAGAAAAATATAGTCAGAACAAATTTACACTATTTTCAAATTCAGAATGGATAGTCATATTCATTGACATTTACAGAATATCAGTCTATGCAGACAAATTCTGTAACTACCTTATAGTAGCCCTCTTTAGGCTATTTATTTGAACTTTTCTAAATAATTAAAAGCATAAAGACAGAAATCAGGGTTTAATTCCATCCATGTTTTGCAATGTTTGTTTCACAAAGTATTGTGCACCTGAGTCCCAGCAATACTGTGGAAATTGATAAAAGCACGTGAAAGAGGTTTTGTAGCAAAAATCAAAGGTATCAGCTGATATAAAATAATCTTGTTTTAATTAAACTTTCTGAGTAATACCTTCTGGTCAGTAATTCTGAATATTTCTTAATTAAAAAAATGGCCTTTCCATTTTTCTAGTTTCAATAAACATACACAGATTCATTAAAATTTGAACTTTTTGAAAAGGGCTGGATATTTTCCCCATGGAACTTGAGACCACTATATTTAAATATAAGAAAGAAAACTTAAGGATCAGTGGGATGGTCTTGGTGAAACTTACTGGGCTGCATAGAGAACAGCATGATTTATTCCTTCAGTATACCAAATCAGCATGTAATGAGGACAGGATGATTAATCATTGATGGGAATCATGGCACCATTTCTCTATCTAGATAGCCAAGGTGGGTAAAATAATGAGCCTGAGAATATATTTTTGTAAATCTTATCTACTCCCACGACCATCACATGGAATGTCATGTCATAGGAACATAATGGAGACCTGTCTTTTAGAAGATAGGTGATATCTGAAGGATTGTTTCAATTCCCTCTCTCTGACTCCTTGAAATATAATATATAATACTATAATACTGTGGCTTGAGATGAACATAAATTCAGAATTTCTTGATTAAACATTTATGCTGCTTATTGAATATTTCAAGAGAAGAACATAAGAAAAATTCAGGGAGCTATAGCATACTTAATAATTAACACTTCACTTCTCACTATCCCAGTGTCAAAAATGTTTGCCCAGATTCTCTGACTGAAGCAAACATTCAGATTGCTTTCTCTCTGTGCCCTACTTAGTCCCATTGCTGAAGGATGAATTTGGAGAGTCAGAGCTCCATCAGCAGCAGCTGGGCACGGGGTGTCCTTGCCTGCACAGATGAGAGGGTGGGTGCCCCTGCAGAACCCCTCACGACCTGTCCAGGCAGCACAGGGACTGCCACAGAGAGTGGCAGAGCTCCCTAAGCAGGGCAGGACGCAGGTAGGAGCCAGCCAGCTGCCAAGGGGTGCCCACGGTGCAGCTGTGATCCTACCCTCTCTGTGCCTCAGACACCTGCCTCACAGCTACACACTGAGGCCCTTTATTTGCTCTGGACTTGAAGGATTAAAGTCAGATTCCTGTCTTGAAGGTAAAGGAGGACTTCATACTTTTATGCCAGGTTCTTCATACCTCTCACCTGGCAGCCTCGTAACTCAAAGCTTGCCAATAAGGAGGAAAGCTAGTTTTCAGTCTTTCTTGAGCATGTTCTCTCCAGCTGAAGCTGAGTTATCACACAGGATGGAAGGATGATGAGATAATGGAGAGAATTAGCAAGTGGTAACATAATTCTACAGATTGTTTTGATGACTTGGCTTTTAAAGGTGTATGGTCAAATTCTCCTTCAGCTCTTTCATTATCAGAAATCATTATTTTTTAGATGAATATTGAAATAAGAATTTAGCTCAGATCTTTGAACCAACTTACTGTATTTAGGGTAAATCTGAAATGATTTGTAATTTAGCAACAGAACAGATGAGAACAGAGGTTGACTTCTGTGACTCCTGTTTGGACAAGAGTGTGCTTTTGACACACATGCTCTGCGTACAGCAAACTTCAGGAGGGCATTTGCCAGTTGTGGTGAAGAAGAAATAAGCTTTGTAGAAGGAAACACATGGGACATTTGAAAATATTCTCTCCCCTTTCATTCCTTTTTATTCCTTCCAATGTTAACTCCTGGAACTGTAAGTCAGGCTTTGTAGAAGGACTTAAACCTTAGACTTTGTATAAACAGAAAATTATTCCTGCTGGGAAAGGTGCTGGGGCTTAACTTCTGGGAGCCCTTTTGGGTTCCTTGCGTATGTCACTTGGAAATACCACCTTTTGGTTTTGTGAACCTTCCCCCTGACTGGGGCAAAAATCAGAACCCAGGGCACTGCATTCTGGTATTCAGGTGTATGCACACACCCCCTGCATATATGCAGTAGACAACAACACTCGGAGGGAAAATGATCCCTTATTCAATATAACAAAATACTTAGGAAATAAGTGAGCAAAATTAAACGGCAAAGTTTTTCATAAATCCTCAAATTCTCTGAGTCATACCAAAGCTTTAAATTCAATACATTTGAATCTGCTTTTTCTAGGACTAGATGAGGAGCACGAACATCTTCTAACACTCCTGTGTGATCTATGAGGCCTTTGAAGATAGCCTCACCTCAAACAGTGCAGCTGAGCAGGCAGAAAGCTGCATCTTCACCCCATAACTGTGCTCGTGGTCTGTGTCAGCAGCCAACTGCTATATCTGGCCTTCCCCCCGAGGAAAGGGTGTGAAGCGAAATTATTTCTCCTTGCTACTACAAAGCTAAAACAGTGCTAGGCCTTTGCCATCCTTCTGAGAAAGCCATAGTTTATCAGCAAGACATAATCTTTAGTAAATTAGAAAAAAAGTCTGTGAAATCTTAAGGTAGTCTAAAATTCCATTACGGTGCAATTTCTAATGAGAATAGAAATTACTATTTGACAAGGACTTCTGAGTCACAAAAACAATGTTATTTTTAGCCCTCTCCACTTTGAACACTATGCCAAAAAGGACATGCAAAAACACATAAAAAGTAATTATAAATTTTCTTTCCGAATGTGCAACTTCTAATGTACTCTAAAATTTCTCCAAAATTTCCCTTTTCATTAACCATGTTAGAAAGTTCTTGACTATTTAAAAATTTATGAAAATCTGTCATGTTAACAATGTTAGTTCTTACTTTTGCTACAAAAAATTGATGGATCAAGACAGAAGACAATACAACTTTCATTAGAAATGATATTGCAAAAGCAGGATTTGCCAGCTGTCAAAAATTAACACTCAAGAGTACAAACAAGTATCCTGGCACTTAGGATACAAACTTCAATCCAAGTTTGTCTTTGCCAGCAGCCAGTAAGTGATTACATAATCCTAGTAAGACAAACTCAGGCATGAGAAAACTCTGCTGTCAGTACTAACATCCTTTGTGTCTGAGTAGTGCCACAGACACTGAGACAAAACAATTAAACTGTTCTTGTGTCTTTAACCTTTGTCCATTGGTGTGTGATACTGGGAATGGTCAATGCTAAACAAACAGCATTAGCATGCATCTCATGCCAGCAAGAGGGATTCTGCTTAGAGCAGTATTTAGTCTGTAGATTTAAAAATTAAAGCTGTAATAAGGAGATATAAATTTAACCAACCTATCCTGTGCAATCTGTGCATGAACAATTTTATCTTGGCAAGACAAGTAGAACATGTAGGAGACATGAGGCTGCATAATACTGGGCTGGTTTGAGCTCCTGAATGGGCAAAACAGCACAATTGCAAAGCGAGTTCACCTGGACAACTTCAGAAGAAATAGTAAACCCATACAATTACAGGGTATGTGGTAAGTTCTACCCTCACTGACTGAAGCAAACTAATGTACAACAATGCAAAAAAGCACGTAATTATAAAAATTGCTTAGTGTAATTGAGTAAAAGTAAACAGAAGAACAATTGGCATAAATGTGAGGGCAAATTTGAGAAATCACTTTTGAATATTTCAAAATATTTCTGAAACCATATTGAAACTGGAACTGCTGGCATTTTTTTGGCTACTCTTTCTTAATTTTTTTTCTTCTTCACATGATGAACATCTTGAGAAAGGTGTTTTATTCAGGAATCATACTGTTTATCAAGCAGACTTACTGCAACCCTGGCAGAATGAGGGATAAAATGCTTGGCCATGAACTTGTGAAGGTGAGCTGCATCACGTTTAGCTGGACCTTAGGCAAAACAGAGCACACACAGTTTGCTTTTTTAAACAGTGAGGATAAAGCTGAGGGTGCCCGTGCACCTCTGTCTGGCAAACTGATGACAGGGTCCCACCAGGATGGGAGATGATAGTGGGTACACACAGTGTAAGGTCATCTTTTTCCTCAAGACACTGTAAAGAGAAGGTGGGAAGATAGTTGCACAAATTTCTTAGTTGTGGTGTGCTTTTTAAAACTTTTTCTTTGCCAGAAAAGATGCTCTCCAGCTGCTTTGTTGCATTTAGCAGTGCCTCTCCCACATGCTGAGGGAGCCCTGATCTGCCTGCGGGTGGATACTTGCATTCCTCTTGTATTAACTTGATAAAGCAAACGAGTGGGGAAATTATGAGCTTCAAAACTCATCCAGGTGGATAAGCTGATGAAGCTAAATAAAACCCTTTCTGAAATGTATTTTTTGATATACTGACAGCTTGCACTGCATCTACCTGTATTTTACCCAGACTGATCTATTGCCTATCAATATTTGATGGAAAACAGTGATTTGCTATAATTTTCATATTGCAGTGAAAATTGCAATTGCCATGTTGATGTATCAAGCGTTTATAAAGGAGACAGACAAGTAGGAAGTGAGTTTAAACCTTCTGGGTTGCTACACAATTTTGGAAAAATACCATCAGAACTCTTTAAATATTCTGAGAAAGGGAAATTTATATAAATTCTGGGCTTCACCTGGAATCTCGAAAAAGGGGGAATTC
>WEKY01002117.1:100779-156183 GCA_013390045.1 Picathartes gymnocephalus | reverse complement strand
CCCGAAAGATTCCTATCAATATGGGACAAAAGAAATGAGATTGCTGGGTGAATGAGAGCTGTGCTCTGCCATTTGAGCCAGGAATGAAAACGCGCTCTGCCGCAAGTGCAAGCTACAGAAACTCTTTGTATTCTGGTGTGAGCAGTTCACACAAACAAGGCAGATGTGGTAATTATAGAAGCAAACCGCACAGCGCTACAACCTCCGCAGACTCTGGGTTAGCTCACTTATACTTTTCTTTCTTGTCTTTCATGGGGTTTTCTCCTATTATTTTAGAATAGAGAAACGTTCTCTATTTGCAGTGAGGGTGGCTGATTCTTTTATAACACCCCTGCGACGGCGCTGGGCACAGAAGCATAAGGGATTCCGGGTGTGTTTGTTTTCCAGGCGTGTTAAAAACGTGTAACTAAAGGACAGCTCATGGGGCCCCGGACGCCGCTGGAAGGGGTGGGACAGGCGCATCGCTCCGCAGGGCGCTCCGCACCCGCCCCGGGCCGGCCCCGCTCCGCCCCGCGCCCGGCGCTATAAACGGGCGCTGCGGAGGCTCCGCGCACCGTCCGCTTCCAGCCATGGCTTCCGAGCGGCCCCCGCCGGCGTTCGCCGAGGCCGGGCAGCAGAGTGGGCTGCAGGTGTGGCGCGTGGAGCGGCTGGAGCTGGTGCCGGTGCCCCCGAGCCGCCACGGCGACTTCTTCGTCGGGGATGCGTACCTGGTGCTGCGCACGGAGCGCCGCGGGGCCAGCGTCGCCTACCGCCTGCACTACTGGCTCGGTAGGAGCCGGGGGGAAGCCCGCTGTGCCACCCTGCTGCTGAAGGGCTTGCCGGGCTCCAGGGCATCGGGGGCAGCGTTTTCCCCGCCCTTCTTAGTCGGGGTGTGGGGCTGCCACCAAGGAGCGGGGTGATGCCAAGCGTCATCCGCTCCGATGCTGAGGGACTAAGTGATGGGACAGTGGGCTATGGCAGAGAGGTGAAAGGTTGCTCGCTTTGTAGCGTTAGTTTGGAAAAGTACTGAAGTGTTAAAGTCGAATCTTGGCTGCACCCGGCAGAGATTCTGGAGTGAAATCCTGCCTTCACTCACATGAAGAGTTTTCTTGCCTTTGTTTCCATCTGGATGAAAACTTCCCCTTGGCCATCTCCCTGTGGTGTTGTTGCTCTGGGTGTTGCCTTTTCCAGCTAGATTAATTTTGCTTTCTGATGGCACAGAGATCATGTGCAAAGACACCAGGTTTTCTCTAAAACCTCTTTAATATCAGTCTGACAGCCTACTGGGATTGGAACTGGGCTGATGTCTTTTGGCTTTCACCTTGACTAGCATACTTTACATCGAAGTTGAAGCCTGACATAAGACTGTGTTTTACGTGACTTCCTCAGCTCCTAGAGGTTTCATGTGACTTCCCTATCTGGCCACAGAGTCATCCTGCCACAGTGATTGGTGTTTAGCTGCCTGAAACTTACTACTTTTTTCCTTGTTTCACCAACAAGTTTGTAGGTAATCATCTCAATAAATGCACATAAAGATATATGTATTAACATTAATGTGCTTGAGTTGCTCAAATTCTCATTGTACTTTTGCATGCATTGAAAAATAATTGCAGATAAAGCTGGGATTGTTCCTGCATAAATGTTTGAGCATTAAGTTTTGCGTGTCTTAGGAGTTTTCCAGCTGGCAAGCAGGATAGTGCCTGTCTCTGGTAAGAGTATAATCATAGATGGCAGTGTAAATGAATTTCTGGCAGAGGCTTTTCTGTCAGCAGTGCAGCTAATTAGTAGCAGGGTTTGGCTGTGTAGACCCTTTGTTAATGAAGCTGGAAATACTCATGTCTTAGTGAAGGTCTAGTAGACACATCACAGGGAGTGATGTAAGGACTGTTTGCAGCTCTTGGGAAGGGAAGGTAGAACAGTGACTGACATTTGCAGCAATTAAAACCTCATTGCTGGTGGCTGAAGAGCTTTAGTTGTACACATTGGTGCACATTTTGTGCTGATGTGGTGCTGTCTGGATACTCTGAATGGCTTCAGGTGATCTGGGCACCTGTTGTTCTTGTGCAGCTGGCAAGGTGGCGGCAGGAAGGCTCACTGCTGGCAAATCCCTTCCCGCTTGCGAGATACTTCAGCAGCGGGCTGGTAAAATCTCCAACACTGCCGCATGCTTAATAGCAATAGGAGACTGGGATTTCAAACAAGGTGTTTTGGGAGGGCCGGTCACACGCAGGGCAAGAACCACAGAATCATTCTGGTATTTTTAGCTGATTCACGCTGCTGTTATGTATACCAGACTTTTCCCTTGTAAGCAAAGACTGTATAACCTGGGGCCTAGGAAGATCACAACAGGGTCCTTCTGAAGATTTTCCATCAATGTCTCTGGACAGCTGCAGCAGTCACTGTCCCTCAGACTTTGGGATATAAAGAAAGAATTCTTGTGATGGGGGAAACACTGCAGACTTTGGTCTTAGGTACTTACAAGGGCCTTGACATTTGGTGACACAGTCCTACTCCTGCTTGTCATCTCTGGTATCTTATTGTAGCAGCCCCATACAGTGGTTATGTGAATGGATTCTGACCAAAAAAAAAAAAGACCCCCAGCATCCGATTTTCCTATTACATAGTGTCAAAGGTCCTCCTAATTCCTTGCTTAGGCACACCCAAGGGATTAAAAAATAGTCTAGACCAGGGGAGGATGGTCTGTGATCTCAGTGTGCTGACAGTCTTGAGCTGTGACGGCATCCTGTGGGTAAAGTGACCCCACAGTTGTTCTGCCATGCTGAAGCTTCCTATGGGAAGTATCAAGTATCTCACATACACTGACATGCTGCTGAGGTTGGGTAATTCCTGAGCAAGCTAACCTGGGTGTAACAACACTGTTGGCATGGCCCAGCAACCAGTGTGGGTCTGTGTCACCGCAGCTGTATCTGTGTCACTGCAGCAATTTAACTTTGCTCAGGCAGCCTGGCTCAGTTGTCTCTACTGGCACTTGAGGGATGCCTTACTAGCTGTACTAATCCTAAGGGAGCTGTCTGGACTTGAAACTATCACTAGTGGAAACAGCCTGCACTGTGCCAGTATGAGACTACTTGTGGGAGCGAGATTGGCTATACCCCACATAGTAACTTTAATAAATTAATGCATGTTTTTTTTAAACTATATTTTAACCCTTGAGCCCAGAGATGAAATAGTAAGATCTGTGCATGTGAACCAGGATCTAGTTCGGTAAAAGCTTGTTCTTTTTCCTCTATGCTCTGGCTTATTTACAGCTGTTTGTGCCTTAGACTGTAAGGTAAATTTGGCTTTCACACAAGCTTGAATAATTTATGCTTGGACGGAGGCTCATTATTTTTTTCTTTTAATGGACATTCACTGAGTATTTTATTGCATAACAGCTATGAGACCAAGTCCGATAGTAGTTCTTATCTCTGTTCAAAAACCATTTTTCTTTAACCCTGAACCCTGCTTTATGTAACTGCAAGGAATAATTTAGAAGGATCTAGACTTAATGGATATGAATATTCCTATTTAGAAAAAGAAACAAAACACCCTTAAAACCTCCAAAACTTTACCACCAGCTTTAAGGTGGTACCCAGGTCTGAGAAGGCATATTGGAACATAGCAAGTTCTTCTATCAAGGAGTGATTGGAACCAAATGGAAGACCTCACTTTTCCTTTTTCTATCGTGACTGAGAAGCCTGGCTTTTTAGACTTGATTCTATTTGTGCTTTCCTTGAAACTATTAAAACTGCTGAAATTTTTCATCAAAAATGTATGGGCACGCATTGAAAGCTTTGGTTTAATATACAGCCTGTTTTCAGCATGTACAGGAATTGGCACACTAGGTCAAGAGGCTATTTTGCCACAGTCCTGGGAAGAGGCTAATCTCTATAAGGTGCGAAAGAGTGTAACCTCATGAAGCAAATATCTGAGCCCCAAACCTGCTTTTCTTTCTCCCAGCTGTATCAGGCAAAATATCTTGCTTGCATTATAGTGTCAAGAGGACTGTTTTTGAATTATTTTGGCTTTATGGCTTGGTGAGTTGTTCTTAGCATAAATATATGGTTTACCATCCTGACAGTCCTTTCACATGACCCTTCTTTCTTTGAGCTTCAGGTCAAAGTCCAAAAATCATTACGGCTGACACTTGCCATGCTAAACTCAATTAAAATATTCGTTTGTTTGGAGATTCTAAGAGAAGATGAACTTCACTATTTTTCACTTTTTTTCCTCACGAATGCAGTTCTACACGTAGTCAAGAAATGGTCTGGAAGATCATATTATTTGCTGATGAATAAGGTTATGATTCAGTGCTTTGTTGCCACATAAACATGGGTTATACAGCCTGCTGAAAGCAGTGCCCAATTGTTGCAGAAATAATTTCTCCAACAGAATTCAAAGTTATATTAATGCTTTATTGACAAAGTATTTCCTCTTATTTCAGGGAAAGAATGTACCCAGGATGAAAGCACAGCTGCAGCTATCTTTGCTGTTCAAATGGATGACTATTTAGGAGGAAAGCCTGTGCAGAGTAGAGAAATTCAAGGCTATGAGTCTACTGAGTTTGTGGGTTACTTCAAAGGAGGAATTAAATACAAGGTAAAGAATCTGTCAAAATATATTCTGAAATTGTATGTAACATTTTCCCCCACATAAAAATTCAATGTTTTTCTCTGTAAATGGAGATTTAAAAAATAGTTTCTTAATGCTTTGAGGGTTTAGATCTGAACTACCCATCTTAAACTGTAGGAGTCTCAGTGTTTGTACAGAAAGCCTCTTCTGCTACGTGAAAACCTGTCCCATTTTTTTTTTTTTCCCAAAATAAAGCTGTCCTGAAATTTCATACTTCTGTGTCTAAGGGAGCTCACAGTAGGGACTCTGTGTCTGGGAGGTGTTAAGTCTCACAGAAATAATTTGTCTTGCAGACCAAATACTTTTTGTTCAAATGCAGTGTGCTCAAATGGTTAGAAACATGTATAGAGTGGAAAAGGCCAGAACTTCACTTGAATCTAAAAATGATGCTTTTGCAGTCCTATTGCGTTTTTTTTTTTTTTTTTTTTCTGAAGTTGGTAAAACAATTTCCCAGATTTTTTTGAAAAATTTTAGCTTTTGGAAAGGTGTTGTGTCAGTGTCTTTGTGTCAGTTCCAGAAGCTGAATAACTGAAAAGTAACTTTTTTTTGCAACATCTGTGAAGATTTTTTTAAGAGTAAAGTAATACATCTCCTGAGAACATCTCCACAGTAGAAGCTCTGGGAGCCATGGCTCATTCAGCCTTTTTTCCCCCATTAGGAAGCTACCACTGGCAGTGACACACCCCAGCTTCTAGTTTTTTTCTTTGTAATTTCTGTTCCAACCCAAGGTCTGTGTTTCCCAGATGAGTGGAGAATGCTGCCTCACAGAGGCAGACATCCAAGCCAGATTACAGAATTAAGCTTATATTTACGCTCGTAGATTGTAAACCAACAGTTTGCTCTCACCTCCCCTAGTTTGGTACTCCTTGCTAGGTTGACTCCTAAGTTGCAAATATTCCTTTCATAAAATTACAGAGCTGCTGTGGAATTATCTATCCATCTATATGTAACCAGGGACTAAAACCACCTGGACCTCTGAGATTAAAGTTTGGAAAACTTCAAAAGGAGCTGCATATTTCTCCGCTTTTCCTCAGTCCTTGGCTTTTGTGCTAACAATGGGCTTCAGTATTATCTCATCCTCTGAAGGAGGCTGGAGAGTGCTGTAAATTCTGTCCTTTCACTTCTGCTGTTTTTCTGAAAACCCTTTGAAGGAGGGTGACATCTGCTCCCTTGGCTAAATCTTCACACCTGGGAGTTCAGCAGCAGTGGTGTCTGGTCTGTGGTCAGCACTCTTAAACTGTACATTATGTTGGCTTGCTTCTCGCTACATAAACCATTTTTTCCACTGCTAGCTCCTCATCTGTAGTAAAAAAAAAAGTACCTTTGCAGAAATCAAGATGAAATAAAGCTGGCTGCTTTGTTTTGTTTTATTCAGGCAGGTGGTGTTGCCTCTGGATTTAATCATGTTGTTACTAATGATCTGAGTGCCCAGAGGCTGCTGCATATCAAGGGCCGGAGAGTTGTAAGAGCCACAGAAGTCCCCCTGGCTTGGGCCAGCTTCAACAAAGGAGATTGTTTCATTATTGACCTTGGAAATGTAAGTATTTTCTAGAGCAAAACACTAAAAAGTAAGAGCTGCATCCCTTCCAAGGTTTGAGTCATCTCCTAAAATGCACAAGTGATTTTGTCACTCATGTGAACCAGCAGAAAGAATCTGCTTTAGAAAATTAGTTTGTGTCACACCACTTGAAAGGTTTCAAACTTCCCTAAATGTTTCCTGAAGTGTGCACAATTATCCCTCAAGAAACAGTTCTCTTTCCCATTCAAGGCTTTGGGATTTTTCATTACTGGTGTTTGAACAGCTTAAACAGTTCACTGTAAGTCCAGTCTGACTTTGGCACTCTCTACCAGATGAATGGGATCAGTGCTAGTGTTCAGAGCAGAACACAGATTCAACCATTCTCTTAAGAGCATTTCTTCATAGTCATCAAACTTTGATAGTGACAGCTGACCCTAAAGAAATAGCTGCAAAAGTGATTATAAAACTACTTGAATATTTCAAGAGATCACTTGAGAAGCAATCCCATGCTCCAAGGCTTTCTGCTGAAAACAAGTAGAGACAGCACAGAAGAATATCAACAGATAATTCTGCTTGCTTCAAGTGACTTAGTATAGTACCGTCACCTCAGAATACATGCTAAGACTTTCTGATACTAAGAGTAGCAGCTAGGATGTAGTCCACACTAATTAGATGCTAGCTACGAATTTGAAATGATTCCCATGCCTGATATGCTCACATGTATGAAATGGAAAGCATGTGAAAGGAAATAATTTATCTGCAGTTGATTTTAACTGTAGTGTTTCACAAGGAAGTGGTCAGCTGCTTCAAGATCGCAGAGTTCCCCATACCTATTGAAAAATGGGCTCTTCTGAAGTCATGGTGTGCATTTGGCTTTTTCCTCTGAAAAGCGTCCCCTAGTGCGATAGCTGAAGATAATCAATATAGCTACTTGATACCAATGTGTCTTTGATTTTTATTATGCGTCACAGCCTTCAGATGGGACACCAAATAGTGGTTTTTTTTCAATATTATCCTATTCCTCTTATGTCAATGAGGTTTAATCACCTGGAACAGCCTGGCGATCAGTATCCTAAGTAACCTCTCAATGTCACTTTGCATAGAAGACTCAAATCATCTATTCCCTTCCAGACTTAACTCATGGGAAAGGGAAAGTTTGGAACTAAACATCACTAGAAAATGCTGCTTTTGCAGTAAGGCTGTAATTGGGCTTGAGTTTTCTGGAGTTAACCTCCCATGGACATGCTGTGGAACTCTACTCCATAAATTCAACTTGTCCTGACCCTTACTGTGCTGCAGTTACCCAGATAACCTTGAGTAATTACTCAGGCCACACTGCAGACATGGCAGCGACACTGATGAAATGCACTGTGGGTGTTACATGTACAGCTTGGGGCCCATCCCTTTTGGTGAGAGCAGAGTGCTGTCACTAAGCAATTTAAATATAATATGGCTTTAGGGTCTTTACCTGGTACTGAATGTACATTGGGAGCCTTTTACTTTTTTTAGTGTAATGTCATTGGTTTCTGATTCACTGTTTGAGAAGACAGACGTCACGCAGCATTGCAAGGCTGTGCCTTTGTAGAAAGAAAGATTAGATGTGAACAATATCTAGATCCTTTTTTTTTTTTTGCTGTTCTATAGGAAATGTCAGTCAAATCACATGACTAAAACAGTTCTTGGTCTTGTTATCTCAGTTATGTAAGAGAGATGGATTTTCCTGGATGTAGTGACAAGTTAAGGAAAAAAGTGTTTTGGTATAGCTATTCATAGTCATAGGTTATTACATAAACCCATGCTTGTGGGAGATGAAAAGGCAATGTGTGACATCATTCAGGATGAAGATATACAAGTCTAATGAAGTACCTCTAAATAAATAGTTTTGATGGAAAATACATTGTTACAGGAGAAATCTTGCTCAAGTTTTATAAGAACTATATTTCAAGCTGAAATAACTGTAATTCAGATTGAAATTTTCCATGAATAGAGGCCTGTTGTAAATTTGTGAGGCTTTATGATCTTTATAGGAGCTCTTAATTGAATTTAAGGTTCCCTTGAAAAAATTATTTTGGCTAAAGTAGATTCTTTTATTTAACAATTGAAATAAAATTAATCTTAAATAGGATTGCTTTTGAGTCTTGGTATTTATTGCAGACCACTGCAGACTCATTGTCTGAGAATAATGGGCAGTAATTGCACAAAATAATGCATAAAATGGTCAGTGCTTTTAATATCAAATTATTGTAGTGTGTCAAATAAGATGAATTTCCAAGATTTACTTTCCCCAGTCTCTTAGCTAACCAGAAGGATGGTCTCTACAGCACTGAAAAATTGCTTGTGCTGTCCATTTCCTGTTATATTTTATCAAGCCACTTATCTAATATAATAAAATAATCACTTCAGTTTTCCCATTGAGCTCAATTACTGCAGTATTTTAAACTCATGGTTTGAACAGATAAGGGAAAATTATGAAAGATTATAATAATGAATAGGAATAAAATCATTACTTATCACTAGGATTTCCTTTACAGGGGTAATGCTTTAAGCAAAAAGTGTGTGTAGGGATTTCAAGCTAAGTTCACAAATTTACAGTTCAAGTTCTGATGTTTATCTCATACCTAGATCATCGAATAGTTTTGGTTGGAAGGAACCTCTAAAGGTCATCTAGATCCACTCCCCCTGCGATGAGCAGGGACACCTTCAACAAGCTCAGGTTGCTCTGAGCCCTGAATGAACCTGACCTTGAATCAAGGTTATTCTATCTTGATCCAGCCTTCTAACTTAGGGGAGTCAAACCTTGGCTGGAAGTAAGATTAGAAAATAGTGTTGTAACTGCCTGTCTCCTGACGCCTCTCCTGAAAGTGGTCAGGATCCCATGGGGCTGTGTCCCACGTGCACAACCCACACAGCACCTTGGCTGATTTGTTATTAAACCACATTCACAGCACTTCAAAAGCCTGCCTGAGTCTCATCTTGTTTCCTTTGAACTCTCTTGGCTGGAGGAGAAAATAGCTGCAGAAGGCAGAGAAAGCTCTGTCTGTGATATGAGGGAGTTATTATCTGTGGGTAATGTGTGAAGACCTTTTAGTCAAGCAGTCTTCTGTAACACCAAGAACTGAGAGCTGTGACCGTACTGATGTTCCTGGACAGTGAGTGATCCAGGAGAGTGCCTGGGGTGCCGGACCCTGATTTAAGTTGGGGTTTTTTTTCCTACATGGGATTTCCATGACACCTCTTTGATGAACCTGGGACTCTCTCTGTAAGGGAGCCTTTGGAGCAGGGCAGTTGCTGAGAAGGCCTGGAGTGGAGTACACCTTACTTTGTTAGGTGCTGCTTAGTGCACCTTGTCTGGGCATAGCTCTGCTCAAGGTCTCCCAGGAGCTGTTGTTTTCTGCCACACAATCACAGAATATGCTAAGTTGGAAGGGACCCACAAGGATCACCAAGTCAAACTCAGCCCCACACAGCACAGCCCCAAGAGTCAGTGTGTGCCTGAGAGTATTGTCCAAATTCCTCTTGAGCTTTGTCAGGCTTGCTGCTGTGGCCACGTCCCTGAGGAGCTCATTCCAGTGCCCAGCCACCATCTGGATGAAGAACATATGTCTAACATCCAACCCAAACTCCCCTGATACAACTTCAGGCCACTCCATCAGGTTCTGTCACTGGACAACAGAGAGAAGAGATCAGTGTTTGCCCCTCCCTTTCCCCTCAAGAGGAAATTGTAACTGCAATGAGGTCTTCTCCAGGCTGAACAGACCGAGTGACCTCAGCTGCTCCTCATACAGCTTCCCCTCAAGGCCCTTCCAATCCCGTCCTGAGCTATTGCTGGTATCCCACCTGAGAGGCATCAGCATGGGTTTGACAGTTCTTGGTGGCCTAAACTGCCTGGCCTTGCTCTGTGCTCCCCTTTACCTCCAGATGCAGCTCCTTCACCCCATCTTCCAGCCACCTCCCCTTAGGCACAGACCCTTTTCTTCCTTCATCACCAAAACACTTCTCAAAGGAGCAGGAGACGACATGGGAAATGATCACAGAAGGCAAGGGAAGAGATCAATCACTGTGCCATTTAGTGACTAACATAGATACAGTTTTCCAGGCAATTTTAGTATTTATCTAGATGCATATTTAAAGGTACTGTATATGTGTATATTTCTGATAAGATGTGCTAAAGACTTTCATATCTTTTGTCAATTTTCTTGGTTTGAGGTGGGAAAGATACTTGTTAGTATTGTGAAATTAACCCTGTGTATATTGGTGTATGCTGCTTATTTACAAAATTGGAATTTTGAGATGTGTGAATAATTTTAGTAGTTATCAAAACATGGAGCAGAAATAATAGGAGTAACAATGAAATAAAAAGACATGAATTGATCAGCTGATTTTATTGAAAACTTCCCAACTCAGTTTGGGAAGCCCTGCTATATGAAGGCTGTCTGAAGTTGTATCCTTAGTGACCAGCAAAAATATTCTCTGTGCATGTGTTTGGATAGAGTTTTGTAAAATGTAAGACTCAATTCTCTCTGTGTGATTAATCTCTTGATGGGAGACAGCAGGAGTGCCATGACCTAGGTGATGGCAGAGGGCTGTGCCCTGCTCAGCCTCCTCAAAGAAATTAAGAGACAATTGTAAAATACGGGGGTGAAGAGAGATGTGTGATAACTACTACTGAGGTTTGAGCTTGGGCCTGATTACAGCTGGAAAGTTTTGTCAGTACAGTAAAAGTTCTGCAGGTGGAACATCACCCTTCTCCCCAAGGAAGAGTGCAGATGGGTGAGGTGATAACTATAGCTTAAGCTAAATGAAGATTGAAGGTAAACTATACTCAGTTGTCCATTCTTACTATTCCTATAGTGGTGCTTATCAACTGATTTATGAACAGCCAAGAGATTGCTGGTTTGAAATGTAAGAGCCTGCAATATGCTTAGAAACAACTTGTGTTATCTAGCAATCAATGTATGTATTTCTCAAGGGCTTCATGAATCCAAATGAAAATTGTGAAGTCAGAACTCAAAAGTATGACACTGAACAGAGTTGCTGTCCTCATGTATCTGTCAGTATGTTCCTACTAGAATACCTGGCATAATAAGATTGTCAGAAGAAGAAAAATTGCTGCCTTGCAGCAAAGACACTAGAAGAAATACATCAGGCAAAAAGGCTGGCTATTTATGACAGCTGCTTTTCATAACAACTATTAACTTGGTATAGATTAAATTAAGTTTACAAAAAGAAAAGTAACTTCTGCTTTTTAAATAGCAAGAGAACAAATATTTGCTTTATGATTATGACCATGGGGTATGATTCAGCATCACGCTGCAACTTTAAGCACAGTTGTCTTGGAGGCTTCTGTAATCATCTTCCCTCACTATTTCTTTTAGGTGGCTTTGCTTCTCTTTCATTGGATAAAGCAGTTCACAACAGGCATATTAATCGCTTTAATAAAGTCACTGTTAAGTTATAAACAGGGCTGGAAGAGCAGATTCTTGCATTTTGCAGTTCATGACTGTATGTTTCTAGTTGCTTGCCCTGTCTCTGAAAACTGACTCATGTTGTTTTTCCATTCACATGTTTCTCCTACAACTAACCTCTTCCCCAGTTTCCCCCAGCTGAGAGTTAAACTACTGCTCATGTTGCACCAGGGAGCTGCCAAACAAGTAGCTGAGCTTGAAGAACTGAAGTGCTTTGGTTCTTTATTAACTTTATAGACTTACTAGCAGCATTAAAATGTTGTTCTGCCTATACAATGTGTATCTTGGTAAGCAAGCATCTTAATTTTTCTATAATTCTCTGAACTACTTAGTCCAGCAGTTAAAATGCCAACATTCTGGAAATTGCTATAGTCTCAAAGTCATCAGATGGAGAAAAAAAAAAAAAATTGTCCTTTCCCCCTCCACTTCAGTTACAGTATTCAGAGTATGGATTTTTTCTTCATATTCTATGGACTGGAAAGTTTCCCCTCACCCCCACTTGTACACAGAAAAGTAGCTGAACCAGAGATCATAATTTAAGCTTCAGGTGAACTGCACATACATGTATCCACAAAGATTCAGTTAAGTTAGTTTTCCTGATGTTGTAGGAAATCCAGATGTTTTGCTGCTTGAGCTGCTGTTGTATAGAATTAAGATCATCCTGGTATCGACCCCTTAATCCACTGTGGTATAGCAAGAGCTATTTCTAGTGCACATTACATAAAACAAGTGTGAGAGGAAAAATGAATGTACTGAGTGCATGACTCTGCTATATCTGACTTATTTTTAGTCTGAAAATTTGTTCCATTTGAGTCAAATGGGAGACTCCAAAGACTGGTTACAAAGACACTGTTGTAATTTTACTAGGGCCAGGCTCATGGTGGCCTCAGAGGTATTCTGGCTGAATGAATTTGGAGTTTGTTTTGGATCATCAAAACTCCACAGCTTTCAGTGGTTCACTATATTACAGTTTTTACAAATGTAAGAGGTAGATTTGATGGATATGTGAAATGAGAAGGTTTTTTTCCCTGCCTATATCAAGAATTCAGTTAAGAAAGGACAAAAAATTGAGTAACTTAAGGAACAAAATGCCTTCAGAAGTCTGTATTAATCTGGATGAATCCAAGCGTTCTTCTTAAAGCATATTGTTAGTTCGTAAAAAAACCCTGGGTGTCAGTGAGCTGACAAAAAGTGCTTCATTCCAGTTACTTTTGTTCAGTTCCATTATTTTCCCCACCATGTGGGGATTTCCCCACTTTGTTTCCTTGATTTAGCACTTTTCTGTACTTAAGAAATAAAAAAGCAAACCCCCCCCGAAAAAAAAAAAAAACCAAAAAAACCCAACAAAAAAACTTCAAACCACACAAAACAAAACAAACAAAACAAATCCATAAAAACTCCATACTCTTGCTTTACGGCTCTCTGCTTCATTTCCAAAAACTTGGTGTTTGAAATACAAATATCAACGTATTATGCCCTTGTTTTACAAATACTTAGAATTAAAGGCATTAGAAGTACTTCTGTTGTTTGCAGTTCATAGATAAACTTTTTTCCTAGTTTATTTCTGTTTTGTGTTGGCATTTCTCCTTTAAACATATTAATTACAGGACTAGACTTTTAACAAAGTACAGTTTCAGCTAAAAGGAACTTGTGCCTTATCAGAGCAGCTGTTCACTAATGACCGTGAAGAGTCTCAGCTGAGTGCCTGCCAATTATTTTGATAGTAGCATGATAATATGTGTATAAAGCTTTGCCAATATTCATGTATGTTCCACCTGCCCCTAGCATTGCTGGGCTTTTTTTTCTTTTCTATTTGCTTCAGAAGGTGATTACTAGGAGTGCTGGCTCCTTTGGGGAGCCTACATGACAGCTTCTCTTCCTGACCCACCTTTCCTTACAAGCCTCACCAGCCTTTCTTCTACCTGCTGCGAAACCACTGCAGTGACCTTCTGGGACGTGGTTATTTGCCCAGGCTCTGATCTGCTTCAGAACAGCAGCAGCTAAACCAAAGGGAAGAGAGGAATTAAGGCAATTATAACTTTACAAGGATTCTTTTCTTGCTTTCAGCCCTTTAGTCTGAGTTGTGGGGTAAAGAGAATGCAGTATGGGGTTTCACAGGAGTGAGCTGATGTAGCTGAAGAGTTTTCTGGTGTTGAGTCCCTCTGTATTTGAGCTGTACCTCTGCTGCACCAAATGTTGTGGTTTAGAGGAACGGAAGACAATGTCCTGACTGACAGACATTGAGTCAGCATAAGTTACATCATGACAACATAAAAAGCTCCACACTATAGATTTTTAGCTGTCTCTCAGCTAAGAATGGTTTTTTTTTTTTTCAATTGAGGTGCTGTTACATTCCGAGAGTGTGTTCAGGTGTATATGTGGGCAAAGGTAGACAGGTTTAAGGTGTATCAGGGCCTCCAGACACAGAATAGAGGCATATACCAGTTTGTGACACTTGGCTTAAATTCTTTCCTTAATGAAAGTTTTAAGTTTGTTTCAGTATTTTAAGGTTAATGAGACTTAAACATTTCACTGTTATTTTCTAAATAAATTGACGTTTCACCACAAAGTTGTTTCAAATTAGAGTTTTGAAACCTATTTAATTTTTTATTTTAGCTTTTTAATATCTCTTGATATAAGAGAATGCAAATCAGCAATTAGAGTAGGGGCCTGGAAATTAGTAGGTATTTCAAGAGACATACACATTTGAAACACTTGCATGTTTAGGGCATGTTTAACTAGAGAAAAACTTCATGGATTTAAGCTTCTTGGATTTTGCTGTCATTGTCCTGGCTAAGATCCACAGAAATGACCACAAAAGATCCAGAAAAGAGAGTATATTTTCATTTGCCTCCAAACTAAGCAGGCTGCCAGTTGAATACAGAGGTGGCTATGTGTTGAAAGGGAAAAAAATGGTTTTTATGTCACTTCTGAAATAAGTGATTTTTAAATTTGTTTTTCCTTCTCTTGCTCTTGCCATTTGGGGCTGGAGCAGGAAGCAGGAGGTGTACTTTCACAGTCCCCCTCCATACAGGGAAAAGTGCCAAGGTGCTCTTGCTTAGGGTTAGACATGAGCCATGCATACTCATCCTGATGCACAACTTCTGTATAGAAGCTAAATGTTGGGTCATTTTTAATGTGCTGTGGAAACCTCATGTGACTTGCACAAGGTCACTCTGCAGGCCAGAAGCTGTTAGGGGTAAGGGCAGTGAATTCTGACACTCTATGGGTAGAAGAGCAAACTGTGTCCCCAAACTGTGCAGTTGAGGGGAGAGCTGGTTCTGACCGCAGTGTGCATGGCACAGAGCCAGCTTGCCTTCCCAGCCTCACTCAGGAGCTCGAAGGGGGTCACTGTCATTATTCGTTAGTGCATTTTCCTGCCCTCAGCTGTTAATTGTCCCACCATGATCTGATAACTATTTTGATATCAACAGACATTAATATAAGGCATCTCTCTCAGAATTCTGTTTAAGAGGTTTAAAAAAATAAATACTGCTAGTGCCAACTTCTGAAAATAAACTGGGCTTGGCACAGGAATTACTGATGAATGAAGCTCTTATTTTGAGGGGAGTGAACACTTGAAGTCTGTTTTAATTTTAATGGAAACATTTTTTGTCAACCTGCCAATTCAAAATAAAGTTAGCAAAACAAGTCTAAAAATAGTGAAGGTGTAGTACAGCTAGGAAATTGTGAGAGCAGTGAGTGAGCTAAAGCTAAATATTTTGCCCATAGTTGAGCACTTTATATGTCTAAAAAATAAATATATGAATAATAAAATACGAACCAAAAGCTCAATGATTTGTTGGACATGGTTAGGCAGCTAATTGACTGTATTTTAGGTGAATCCAGATCTAAGTATTAGCCTTCTTGAGAAGTGGCTTTAACTTCTAAAAATCTTTTTCTGGTTTTGAATTGCTGAAAAACTGAATCTGCCTAGAAGTTGAAATGGATAAGTTATATCAGGAAGGCAAACTTGTAGATATTCAGCTTGTCAACTGTGAGGCCTCAAAATTAGATACATTGAAAATGAGATTATTTTAGTTCAGAAGAGAAAATTAACTAAATCCAAGCTCCTGAAAGCTTCTAGCAGAGAACGTTTAAGTTATTTTAGTGATCATAGTAAATGCATTATAATGTTATATATTTTGGGACATTTTCATGGCCTGTGGCTGTTCACTTCCTTCTGTTTGATTATACAGTACATGAAGTTTAACTTTCAGGCTTTTAATAAAGAATAGTGTCTTTATTCTCTAGTGCTAAAAAGAATCAGATTCTTATTTCTCCAGCTTTTAAAATCAGTATTTTTTTAAATAACCATATAAGATGGAGCTTGTGAATCTCCAGATCAAGAATGTTTTCAGACACTTCTTGTTGATTCAAGTGGTGGTTTATGTAGCAGAAGAAAACCTGGAATATGGACTCCATAAGGAAAATAATGAAACATGCAAATTTAAAAATCTGAAATCCATTTTCAGAAAGTCCTTCTCCTTCCTCAGGCTCATTTGAAGCCTACAGTCTGTGGACTGCAGGAGAGCTCCGTTTAATCATTTGCTGACTGAAGGTAGACAGGGAGAGTAAACTGAATGTGGAGTAACTTGGGTGTAATGGGGCCTTTAGGAGATGCTAAGAAAAGAAAATGTGAATTTATTGTCCAAGAAGTAAAGGTCTTTGTAATTTGCAGTGGCAGTTTAAGTCTCACAGTATCCTTTGTGGTCAGTACAGCAAAAATATTCATTTTGTAGATGCAACTACATGTTTGAGGTTCTATCACCAGTTACCAAAAAAACAAGAAAAGGCCAATAGGTACAACTGAAGCTGCACTTTTAACCTTTCTGAACGAGCAATCTCGACCAATTGCCACATCAACACTGAGATAAGGCAATAGCTGCCTTACCTCTTTCCCTACTTCTCTATTGTATGACTTCTTACTCTTCCTTATTGCTTCTGTAGGCTATGGGAAATAAGGAATTCCTGTTTATTGCTGCAGTATCTCTAGTGACTCCTGTTTTCTCACATAATTGCAAATAAGATCAATTAGTAGGACATAGGCCAAGATGAGAATGATGCTAAGGAGGCTGTGTTGTGGAAAGTCTCCATGAATTTGAAAGAAAATGGCTGGGGCAGTGCATGGCAATAACAAATGTATTTAAAAATCTGCTCAGATTGGAACATTTTACTTTCTACACATTCAGTTCTTTAGAAAATTATTTCCCTAAGTATGAACAGACAGGTTTTTTTTCCTGGGGAAACATAGAAAGTCGGATTTAAGATAAGGTTGAGACCTAACATCAGCTATGTCTCCAGATTCTGGATACTTGGTAAACTGACAGTATTTAAACCAGAACTTAGAAGCAAGTTTTTTACTTAAGCCTACAGTCAAGTTGTTAAAGGCCAGCTGCAAACCTCACCGCTTTCATTGCATAACATCTGCAAGTTGAAAGGAATACAGTTCTGTGAATCTGTGGTGTAATCCTGACAAAGATTAAAACTTTGTCTTTGAAGAGATGCTTTTGAAGGGGGGGAAGGGAGGTTGGAGGGGAGCAGTGAGATCACTGGGAACTTACTGTGGGGGGTTTTTGTGTCCAAACTGGTGAAAAGTAACTGTTGGAAGTTACTGGCATGCAGATGCCATCAATGTTAGCTGTCTTCTAAAAATTTGTATCTGCTAGCACTGAGAAACGTTGCTTCATCCCTTGCTTGTCTCAAACCAGCATTTCAAGTACGGTTAAAGACCAACGGGAGTCAGCAGAAAGAGCTTGTTGGTTTTTTTTTTTAATGAAACAGATTTTTGTCTCTAAGTTTTATACCATTGTATATACAACATAAAACCAAGCCCAAGTAATTTATCAGTGAGGGCTCTGATTAAAATTTGCATTGCAGATGAACACAAACCAGTTGAACCTTTCCAAAGTTGAAAATGACTGTGTACCTTTATTGCTGTACTATATGAGCTATTTGACAGAATCATGTGAAGAATCAAATTACCTTCCTCCAGGAGAAGGTGGGGGAAGCAACCAGCCAAGATGAGTAATTTCCTTGGACTGGCTCCTTTCAGCCCAGCCTCTAGCATCCCTGCAGCTTATGTTATGCCTTTTGTTAGTAAATTTCATCAAGACTGAAATCTAAATTCTTTACTCTGAAACACTTCGAGTTCTGGATGAATAATGGGAGTTGTCAAAACTGGAGGTCCCTGGTCTGTGTGGCTGAACTAGGTGACCTGTCTTAGGCTGGTTCTGGTGGCTCCCCTTCCTGAGAGGTGCCTTGGGAACATGCTGCATTCAGCAAAAGGTCAGCAAATAAAAACTGGATTGAAAGATCTAACTGTAGTTTAGTAACACATACAACCAGGTTCTTCCTTGAGATTTTGAAATGATTATGTTTCTTGACATAGATGAGTACCAGCACTGTTGAAGTACCATAGAAGAGGGGCTGATATATGTAAAATTTGCAGTAGTAAATTTAGGAGTTTCTGGCTCTTTAATTTGCTGAAGCTCTATATGTAATTGGGATAAAACTCAGTCAAACCAAAACTGACAATTCTGAGCTCAAGTAATCTCCTAGTATGTGGAAGCTAAATTATATTATGTAAATATCTTTCATATTACAGCATCACAGAATGAAATAGGTTGGAAAAGACCACTGAGATCACTGAGGCCAGTCTTTGAAAACCACCTTGTCAACCAGACCACAGCACTGAGTGCCATGTCCAGTCTTTTCTTAAACACCTCCAGGGGTGTGACTCCACCACGTCCCTAGGCAGCCCATTCTAGTGTTTATTCACCCTTTCTGTGAAGAAATTTCTCCTAATATTCAACCTAAATGCCTCCTGGTGCAGTTTGAGACTATGTCATAGATAGTGCAAATACCTACGTGATTTAGCAAATCTCTCCTAGAAAGTACTTCTGAAGGATGTGGATTCACTGATGTTCTGGTGGTTTAGACCCAGTAGGATAATTATGAATAAAATTAATTTTGTAATTTTGCTGTGTTGAATCTTATTGCTAATGTGTGTGTTCTTTTCATTATTTCAGGAAATCTATCAGTGGTGTGGCTCATCATGCAATAAATACGAGCGGCTGAAGGCTACACAGGTTGCTGTTGGCATTCGGGACAACGAACGAAATGGAAGGTCGAAATTAATTACTGTGGAAGAAGGGAGTGAGCCAGACCGGCTCATAGAGGTAGTGTAATGTGCAAATTTGTTGCTGACATAGCTGTGAATGAGAAGTTTTTGCACCTCAGGAGCTAAATTGGATTGGGCTGATGCTAGGAAGACAGATTAAGGCTATAGTAGGCCAGTTTATACCTTTTCCTTCCCTCCTTATCCAAGCAGTGTTAATTCGGCATTACAGTCCGAGATAATATAATCATCTGAGAACACTTTTACAAGCACTAAATGTTTCCTTCATTGAGTTAGCTGTACAGTGACTGAATTAACAGCATGGCTCACACCTGAAGCACACTATCTGCGCTGTGTGAGAAATGAGCATTCATCTGAGACAGCACTAAACGAGGAAAGACATAGAATTACTGTGTGTAGACAGTAAAAGAATGTATGTTGATGCAGGGGGCCAAGCACACTGCTTTGCATACTTCTGCTTCTATTTCAAGATCATATGCACCTATCCTCTAGCAACCCCAGTGAGCCCCTTCCTCGTATGTGTAGAAACTTTTAACCATTTACTTAAAACCCCCAGATTTCAGATATCATACACCTGGGCAGCAAAACAGGTGCTGAGCCACTAGCCCATGGCCATGCTGGTTGTGGTGACCCCTTTGGATGGATTGTCCATATGCTTGCAAAGTCCTTTTTTCCTGGGGGTGTGAATACAGATGTGGCTGTGGTCAGAAGTATGGGAGGTGTACTGGAGATTTTTAAAGGAGGGGAAAAACCAAAGGAAACAGTCCTCTATCTGGTTTATGTCTTCCTTGTACAGACTTTTTCACACTGGCTCTAATGTTGCACATATTTTGCATGTATAACTCTTTTGAAAAGAGTACAGATTGACAATTGGAGAGCAACCTCCTGCTCCTGATTTGAATCACAGCATGGGGTTGCATCCTGCTGCAGCTGTGGCCGGGTGGCACTGGGAGCCTGCCCCTGGCCACAGCAGCTACTGCCAAACTCATCCTGGCATTACCACTGGAGGCTCTGCACAGAGCTTCTGAAACTCGTGTGTGACTTGGGAGCACTGATCAGAGCAGCTCCCTTTGCTCCTCTTACCTGGCTAAGGTGCAGATGCAGGCAAGTTGGCCTTCTGTGCCACCCCAGTGAGGACACGGGTCAGCTGCAGGCTGCCTCCCTGCCATCCCCCTCCACGGGCTCTGAGGGGCAGGGATATGCTGCCCTCACCCCTGCATCTGTTTGCCAGACTTTCTTTTGAGTGCAACTGTTGTTTTGTACAACCTTGACACACGATTAAGAGCAGGAAAACACCAAGGTTGCATTTTGATCCTGCAGTGCATTGTTATTCGATCAGGGAATAAACTTTTTCTTTACTCCAGCAGCAGTGTATGAAGAAGTTTCTGCTTTTCCTTTAGGATTCTGAATATAGAGGGAACAGAAATGGGTAGTTTAATGTAATTAGATTAATTGCTTTTTTTGCTGCCACTGTGATGAGCCCAGTTTGAGTGAGTGTGTCTGCAGTCAGAGTTTATCTTCTAGCCTGCATTGTGCTAGCCTTGCTTTTGGAAGTGTTGCTTCCATAACAGGGTCTGCAGCTCAGCTGTGGCTGTCCCAGTCCACTCTGAAATGTGCTATTAGTAAGTCAGGACGGTAGTTAACATCACAAACATATAAAATCTATTAATCCTTATTCCTGCTCAAATTGCGTCCAGTTCCTGGTGCTCTTTCTTTGGATTTCTCCTTGCTTCCACAAAATTGTCTCTTAACTTGCTATTAACACTCTCCCAGGCTAACTGCTGTTGAGCTAACATGGTATTTTTTTCTTCCTTCCACATCAGGAAGGGTGGATTTTTGGCATCTCCAGTTTTCTTAGAAAAAAGTTGATTTATTTTCTAGGGAAAACAATTACATACTTTAAATATTCATTTTGTCATTCAGTATGCCACTGAAATCAGAAAGAGGTTTCCTAAAATTATCTCCTCTGACAAATGTCAAGAATGATTGCCCTTCCTGTGAGCCAGAAATCTGCTTCCATATCACTGGCCAAACCTGCTCGTGCAGTGCCAGTAGAAGCTTCAGGCAGGGGCTGGCGTACCCACCATGAGTACCAGCAGAAAGAGCCAGTACTGATCTTATTCCTGCTCCATAAGCACAGATTTGTGACTCCCAGCCAGAAAAGCAAGACTTCTGTGCCTACACCCCACCACAGAGGTAAGACATAGGCTGGCTGAAGTAACCCTGCCAGGTTAGTTCAGCCCTTCTTTGCTGCTAGAGCATGAGCAGAGGCAGCACTGCTGTGATGAGGAGTGTCTTCCTGCCAGCCCACTGTCCTGCTGGGAGCTGTGGTGCTGTGGGTGGGGTGAACTTGTCTGATAAGGGCAGTTACCTGCTCCCAGCTACCATTTTTAGGCTGCACTGCTTGAATTTGCCCATGGGAGAGAACTGTCTGGAGGTGCTGTAGGACTGGATAATTGCTGTGGCAGACTAACATGGTACAGCTCGCTCGCCCTGGGAAAGGAGAATTACTACAACTGGGTATGTGAGTGGTTTAGACAACAGCAAGCTCATCTGCTACCACAGGCCACTTGGGAACACACAGTGACCATCCTGTGCTTGCACTCTGGAAACACAGCATGACTGGAAAGCTCAGACTTGCAGCAGGTGCAGAGAAGTTCTCTTAAGATGCTTCAGGGATCACTAGAACTCTGACTGTGAAGACAAGGCAGAAGCTTTCTGTGCAAGCACATCAAAGATATTTATGTATCTGGCTTCACCTCCATGTTTGTGCTTTAGGTGAGGTACTGACTGGCAGGTTTAAATAAGCAGTGCTATACAGGGTTGCTATCTTGGAAAATTAAAAGATAAACAGACCACCTTGGACAAATTGCTGCTGTTGCTGTGACTGGTCACCAGTCTCAGCAGAATATTTAAAAAATCACCAGATGCCAATTCTGCTCCAATTTTCACCTGTAAACAGCTGAATGGTTACCCATTCTGCTGAATCTAAGCCCTGAATGTTCGATTTGTGTTACAGGAATTTTTTCACTTTTATGGGACCAATCCAAAAACAAGTCTTAGCAATGCTTGACTCAGTTTGGTAGCTGCAGAATGACCATGTTAAGATTACAGCTACCCATACTTTTTTAAATTTTTTTTTTTTTTTAAGAAGGAAGACTAAATATAGGATTTCAAAGATAACCTAAACCAAAATCCTCTAGTGTCTGTTGCTAGCCCTATCTGCCTCTTTGGGCCCACTGTGCTGGCACTGATACTCATCCTTCTCACTGCTTGCAGTGGTGAGCAGAGATCTCACAGCACTGCTTTTGGTTACCCAAGAGATCACTGAGGATTGAGAGAGCAGCCAAAGTAATAGGCAGCCATGACTAGGACAGGCAATTTTCTAACTCCAGTTGGAATCTTTGCTCTAATTTTGAAGAGAGGACAAAATTGGAGAAGCTGTATTTTAAAAAGAGTTTCCCATAATCTCGTTATTTAATATCGTGGAGTAATGGCAAACTGGAGAAACAAGGAATCAGAAATTACTGTATTTGTGAAGATTTCTTGTCAGCCAGCAAGCTGAAGGTGCTTGCAGTAACGCTGGAAGCATAGAAATTCAGTTCTGAGTCACTCAAGGGAAAGATGCAAAACATCTAATCCTCTATTCATAGTGCACCTTGATCTGGTATTGTAACTCTAGAAATGCAGTGGAGAGGAGGATAAAGTCTTAGTATATTTGTTTTCGTCTATTTATGTAATTTGAAATATTAGACACCCTAAAATATGTTTATGTTCATAGTACTTTCTGTCTACATAGACTCATCTCCCTGTGTTACATTTCAAGTGTGTCCGGCAGCTGTGTCAGTCTGTAGGGTATGAGAGCCAATGAAAAATTAGGATAGACTGAGTTTTACCTAAACTAAGTCTTGAGCCTGCGTCTGCCTCTTCTACTTAATCATGTCATGTTCAGCCAGCACTTTTCAAGATGCTTCTATTTTCTCTGAGTCTGTCTGATTCATAGAACTGTTTCATTATTCCCCTACAAATTGCTCCCTTAATACTGCAACTCTTAGTACCATATGATTGCTGTGGGTTTTACTGCTGAGACTTTTTGTTGTGGTTTTGTAAAGGTTTTTGATTTTCACGATTGAAAGCAATGAAACCTGAGAAATGTGACAGCTGAGGTCCAAAACCACAAGAAAATGAATCATCTTGTTCGTATGCATCTTCGGAATCACTCCTCTCCCTTTAAACATAAAGCTCTACTGCTTCTATTTACTCAGCATTTGCAATTGTCCTGTGTCTGGTTTTGAGAGCTTTCTAGAGCCCTTACAAGAGGCGGGTCCAAACCTCTCATAAAATACTTGTGTAAAGATTCAGCTAGTGTAAATATTGAGCAACAGGGGGAACCTCTTCCTCCTTTCTGATAAAGCAGCCTTTCTCCTGCCTGCTTTTTCTTTAAAGCCCCTAAGCAGTGCTTAATCATGAGAATTCCTGAATGCCAGTGCATTTAGTGACGGTTGTTTTTGCCTGTGGTGTGAATAAATACTACGTGTGAATGGTCTGATCATGTTACAGCCAGTCATACCTTTCTACCTTTGTAGCTGTAAAGGAACTGGCAGTGCTAACTCAGCCCCGTGCATAAAATCCAAGAGCACAGACAATAAAGAGATCCCATTACAGAGGCTGTTTCTCGAGAGACCCAAATAATGCAAACATGTTGAAAACATGAAGCTCCGTTAATCCTTCAATTAATTGGATAGATGTCTGCCTATATGGATAGAAGGGCAAGATCACTCCTTCCTTTCTTATAAAATTCAAGCCTGTAAAAATTATTTTTTACAAACCAAGGATAATTTCCAAGGACAGCATGGAGCACAGTGAGGTAGCTGGGAACAGGTGAGGCTTGCTGTGACATGTAAGTGGGTGTGAGAGTGCAAGGACATGTTGCTCTGAAGGAGCTGGGCCCGTTCCTGCTCCCTGGCCCTGTCACATGGATCATTACATAAGGCTGGAAGAGCGGCACGTGCCCCACTGGTGAAGGTACTGGTTTGGTACCTGCTCCTTTCCCGGAGCCAGCAAGAGCAGGATCTGTCATCACAATTCTGCAAAAGCAAAAACTGCTCTTGCTACTCTCAACATTTGCATTTCTTCTTGTTCCCTTGCTTTGGGTTGTATTATGAGCTCAAGTCATGCTGAGGGGAGGTTTGTTTGTTTTGTGCACAGAGGAGTGGAGGGACAGTGGGAGCGAGGGTGATGCATGAGAAGGAAGAGGGTAACTTCTTAAAATAATACTCTATTCTAACTTGTTGTGGACTGCAAACTCCAGGCATTTGTTAGAGATTATACAATTGTTTAATTGTGTAACTTGTTTACTCAAATGCTGCATGTTCATAAGCTATGAATTGCATGTAACAGAGCCCAGCCTGACCTGCTCACAACCAAAAATTGCCCAATATGAAAAGTAATGAAGTCTTGTCTATGTCTTTTATTATCTAAATTGAAACAGCTGGAAAAAATAGACATTATTCCAAGGAATTTGTGAAATAAATACTAGAAATGAATTTCAGTCCCAGGGTAGATGCAGAATTGAACGGTCACGTACAAAGGAAAATGAATGCATTGAGAGAGGCGTGAGGACAATGGAGGTTGTACCAGACCCCAGTGCAAAGACTCAGTAACGCAGGCACACAGAGAAGTCAACTACATTTTCATGAGAATGCAAAGCCTTAAGAAAGCTAATGCACAGAAAACAGCAGAACTACTAGCTGTAGTTTCTATTAGTAGTTGCATTGGCTACTCGAATAAATAGACAGCTTTTTCAGGCTGCTTTGAAACTATGGGTCAAATTTACCCCTCAGGAAGATGAATATGCTTTTTCACTGGAGTAATTTTGGATATATGCAGGTGCCAGCAAGAGTTTGGGTCCTGTCATTTTGAGCAGTAAGAGTTTGTTTGATACAATTCAGAATAGTCCAGGGGAATATACCTACGGGGTAAGTGACTGTGCACCTTTCACAGCAACATCTGTTCAGTCTGAGGAGTGGCAGTTTACCAAATATTCCACTATTTAATTAAACTTTATGATGGGCTGTGAATGGGGGTACAAAGTACAAACTCCTTGCCCTGCAGGGTGCCAGTTTCAAGCTGTCAAAACCAGGAGCCTACCTCCTTCATTAAGGACAGTCCCTTTTCTTGATGCAAACTTACATTTAAATGATTAAATTACACAACCTGTACTCAGACAAAATTTGCATGGCCTGGATTCCAGTACAGCTTTAGCCGCTTTGCACCAGCTGAGCATTTGGCCCAGCGTTTTCCCCAGACTCAGGGAAAAAATCAAGAGGAGTTTTGCCAGAGAATGGCAGAGGCTGGTAAGGAGGAATCTTTCTAAACTTTGGGAATTACCCATAATATTCTTCAAGCTGCACTTTTCAGTCTTGGCTGCCTGAAGCCAGGTGCTTAAATGACAGGGAACCAAATAGGAACTGCAGGTGGCAAACACATCTGAAAGCCAGGCTTCTAATTAAGTCTCTAAATACATATTTCAATGCCTGCATTGGAAATTTAATTTCAAAAAATAAAATGTTCAAGTGTATCATACTGCATGGCATGAGCTAAATTCTTTATGAACAGCTCTGCTAGCAGATGTTGAAAACCTGATTTCTTATGCTACGAAAGTTGCTTCTACACTAGGTATTCTTGTGAATTTCTAAGATCCTAATGATTTTCTGGAAGTGCTTGCAATCAAATTATAACAGTGTCTCATTTGCGTTCTTGTGAGTGAGAAAACCACTCATCTTTGTTATGTTTCCTTCTTTAGCAGCTGTAGCGCTCGCAGGGCTACCATGTAAGTCAATTATAATCTTATAATTACATGTTAGATTATGAATAGACTTTGTAATGGCTTTTTTCCTTTCTGTGCTATCAAGAAATCTATTGGTGAAAAAGTACTATAATTTTCAGTTATTAAATGAGGATAATTAAGAGAAGGCCAAGGACAAGAGATGTTAGCACTTATTTCCACATGGGGTTGTTAGCTCTTATTTCAAGGTACTTCCTCACAACAGGGGAATTTCATGGAGAAGACCTGAAAGGGTAGATTTTCCTTGATGTATAAAAAGCTCAGAGATAGTCTCTTCCTGGAATCCTGCATCTCCCTAATAGAAATACCCCTCAAAGGGATATTTTTTTTCCTTCTTTTTTTCTGCAGGTCTGTCTCCTCTCAGCCCCTTGCAGAGCAACTAGCATCTGTGTGCAAGGTTGCCTTTGTGAAAGTTCTGTAGTGCAGGAAGGGCTCAGGGAGGAAACACTTTCTCGATTGTTTTGTTGGGGTTTTTTAAAAGAACTCTGCATGTGCACAGATTGCTGTTCCCTGTCTAGGCAATGTAAAACTGGAATAAAATTCCTCTCACATTTGGGCAAGAGTTAAGCATAGCTGTATAGAAGAAAGCGTCCCATGTGATATGGAATCAGTTCAGTATTTTCACCACCATTGAGTGCGTGATGCTGAAGGAGTCTGTAAATACAATTATTGCAGCTCCTGCAGAGCAGGCTGTTAGGGCCAGGTCTTCTGCTTATACAACCACCTATGACTTTGATACTATCTGACTTTACCTTTAAAAATAAAAGGTAAATTAAGATGGATTTAAATACTGCAGTAATGAGTGCTGCAGCTTCTAACTCTGAAGAGCTGTAAATCATAGCTGAACATTTTGGCTCCTTTAACAAAATTTTAGGACATGTAGGAATTTAAAGACATAAATCAGTTAATGAAGGGGACCTAAACTAGCGGGAGGAAATTATTTTCAAGGAGCTAAGCAGGATATATCTCCTAGACAACCAGGTGAAAGGAACATTCTTGCTCTCTCTTTCTGTGCTAATAAATATTTCATTCTTTTCAAGCATCAGCAGGAGTCATTAGAGAAGATAAGTCAAAATACTCTCTGAATTGCTTTCTTAAATATTAGAGTCCAATCTGTGCTCTGTCATGGACTGAAGAGTTTGGTGTTATAACCGGAGAGGATCCCCTGGCATACCTGGTCTATTTGCTATATGGGACTGGAAATGCTGAGCTTGTGAATACAGTCAGTGTTGCACTGCAAAAATATTCCAATGCCTTGACTAGCTTTTTCCACCTTCCCTCTCATGGTCTAAGTGCTGGAACACCTTGCTGCAGCTCCTCTGCTCACCCTGATGCTGCTGTGTATCACGGCTGCCTGCTGCTCTGCCAACTGCTGTGCATCCCGTGGGAACACTGATTTTCTAGTCTGGATGCCAATCGTGGCTGCTGCTTCCGGCTCAAGCTTCATGGAGTGTTTGCCATACTCCTCTTTTTATTCCCATATTGGTGTGGTCCAGCCTGCCACAGCCTTGGGACCAGCTGCAAAACTGGAGGGCACTTAAAGAATGAAAAGAGTTGTGGATTTTATCAGATAAATATTCTTTATGTGTGAGGCTCCCTGTTGGCATTAGTTACTGATTTATTTCATTATTATCCAACACATAAGCATGTACTGTCACGCAGCACATAAGATATTTTATCCACGAGGCCTTCAAACAGATCTGCAAAGCTGCAAAGGCTTCAGTGTGTCCCTCAATTTATGTTCCAATAAAGCAGAAAAAATGGGCATCTCAAGTATATGTGCAATTCTGCAGGCTTTGGGTCCCGTATTTAATACTACTTCTGGTATTAGAGGATGATGTTAACAAAGGAGTGAGATTAAAAATTTAGGTAGAAAGGATTAGTATAAATGCAAAAAAAGATGTGGGGGTGATTGATTAGTTCATTTTTAAGTACGCTGCAGGTAGGCAGGTGCTGAACAGCTGAATTCTCCCATGTTCATTCAGCAGCAGTAATGGTTAGAAAAAGACTGCTGCATTTCATAGTTACTGCCATTCACCCTCCTGGTTTGTTTAGCACAGGATCACTGTTCATCTTGGAGGCATCCTAAAAGCCCGATATTTGAAGATAATGTAGGCTGGGGATGTCCTTATTTCATGCACACCCAGTCTCAGAGTAAATAATTAGCTTAGATACTGCCAGCTGTGCAGTCCCAGCAGGACAGAAAGCAGCCTGTTTTACCTCGGAGCCAAACTATCAAAAAAATCAAATTTGTACTCTCAAGAGTGATCTAGACACCTTATTGTAAGCATGTTATCCATGGCCAGTTTCACAGAACAGACAATTAATGTTAGAATATTGTTATCATGTGAGTAAAGGCTTTATATTCAAATTATCCCAGAGAGATATGCAAAGTTGCAAATATTTTATTAAAAGCTGCCAAAGCCTAATGCCCTATTTTTAGACAGTTAAGCACAGAGCTTTGAAAAATTATGATTTGCATTTGAAATTCCTGACAGAACAGAAACTGGCTAAAATTGTAAGCCATAATTTATAAATCAAAAATGCCATGAGCAGCTGATATGTTTTGCTGTTTTATAGCAATCTGAATTCATACAGATTAGATTTAGATCTTAATGCCAGAGAATCCTTTCGATAAATACCCAGAAATAACAGCATGCCACAACTATTTGTTAACATAAACCATCCTTTTGCCCACTTCTCAGTGCATTATGGCTGTTTCCATCTTATTTTCAATCTGTGTTCAGGAGGGTGGGTGGTCGTCTGCTCAAGGTGAGCGTGTAATGAGATCTGTTGTTGCTGGAATTGCTAGTCAAAGGCCATTTCAGGGAGAAACCCTGTGAGCAGTTCAGTGAAAAGATGAGTTTTTCCCATTGGGAGTGTAATTTTTTGTAAGACAATGAATGTTTGTTCAAATTGATGGGAAGAGTTTCACGTTACAATAACCAGTAAAATAAGCATATTTGGTTATTCATAATCTGACCAATGTCAAAAGTCATTTATGTCTGGCCCAGAATATCCTCAGCAGTGGTTGTGCTCTGGCAGAGGAACCAGTAGCCCAAAACAATTAGAAATTAAACTTTGGCCAGTTACTTTAAGCACTAAATCCACCTTTGCCTGCTGATCTTCTCTGCTGTTACTCGGGGTCAGCCAGGTGGTTACTAGCCTGCATCATGTTCCTCCCTTCCTCTCTCTGATGGATTTTTTTTTCCTTTTACTGGCTGCTCAAGTGTGTATTTGAGAGAATACATACTTCAGAGAGATATTCCTTGTAATAGTCTTCTCTGCTTTGAAGGTTAATAAAAATCTAAACCTTTATTTACCAGTGAGTTCATACTGTGTGTGTTGTTCAGACCTGCAGGCCTGCACAGTGGCTTTATTCTCTGTCACAGCCTACATGCGTCCCCTGAATTTGTGGAGCAGGGTACACTTGCTTATGTCAAAGCATACAAGAAAGTAATTGATGGGCTACTACCCTGACAGTTTTGTAAAAGTATTAAGTAATAAAATGTCAGGTCATTTAGACAGCTTTAAGCTATGTAAATTTCTTGCTTTTCCTTATATTGCTCTTAGCATATAAAGATGGGAGTTTGAGTGGTTTTCAGATCTGACATTTGGGATCACGGCCACAACAAGCAGTTCCGTTTCAGACCCAGAAGCCAAACCCAAAGTGTGTATATGAAGAAGAAAATCAAACACGATGCTAGTGTACGCAAGTTAAACTGTATAAAACTGGTTTTCTCTCTTAATTAACCTTCACTTCGCGTGTTCTTCAGGTATGTTTTCCTAGGTGGATTTTCAGCCTCACTGAACTCCTTAAACTTCTTGCTCCCATTAAATCAATATCAACTGTTTTATGATGCAGAGCTGGCTTCTCCAGTTATGAAGAAAATATTTGCCAAATTTCTTTTAATGACTTCATTTTAAATTATTTACCTTGTCACATGCCTTTAGATTAAAAAATTTATGTCTGTGATTTCTTCAATTCTTTTTTAAGGGTGGAGTTTCACTTCTGAGTAAAAGCAGTGTTTGGCACTTCTCGAGGGGGTGCAGATATTTACACAGAAGAGCTTGTGCACATGCAAATGTGAAACAGGTTTTGCAGGCAGGATAAGCTACGTTGCATTTACCACAAGAGTGAACTTGGGCAATTGTAGAGGAACTGATGTTCTGTTGCTTTTCATAATGGTATTCTTCTACTAACCTGAGAGTCTCAACACAAAAGTCTAACAGAACTTTAAAAACCCCAAAATTTTAAGATTAATGCAGACTGACTTCCTGTTATATGCCTTCAGACAAGATCTAAAGGTATGGAGTTAATGAATACTTCTGCTAAAACAATGCTAAGCCCAAAGAATAAAGAAGGTGGGGCATGGATGTGCTTTCAGGGCCCCTAATTACGCTTTATCTTACTGTTATTGTAGTAGTGAATAATGATAATAAGATAATAATAATGATGATGATGATTTAAAAAATGGTTTCAAGTCCAGTGTGTGCACCTGTGTATTTATGAGATGTAAGGTTTGAAGTTTGCCAATATGGTTGGACATCTGGGGAACAGTGTGGTTAGGTTGTCTTGTGTACCCAAGAGAGCAATGCTGCTTCCAGGTGTGTAGGGTGGATTTGTGGGTCTGAGTTCTTGGCATGTTTGTAAGTCAGGGTCTCACAGCTCAGAGCACCCAGGAGAGCCAGCCTGGGGCTGTCATACACTAGGCCACCCGGTGTCAAGATCCAGAGGAGCAGCCCGACTGTACAGAGAGCATTAAATGAGCAAAGTTCTGTGTATATAGGTACCACAGGATTTGTGTGAAACTGAGTGTATGTAGATAAGTATCAGAAGACTCAGTGTCCTTCAAATGGTCGGTTGGTCTAAATCATTTTATTGGGGTACCTTGCTGCAATGCTCTAGGAGCCTTTGACTGCAGTCTCAGCTGTGTGACTTGTTTTCTTTTTGATGAATTGTCTGTAAAAAGGGAGGTGCCCTGGAGAGCCACAGCTCAGCCAGCAGGTGCTTATGTAATGATAAAACCCAATTCCAGCATAGCAGTTAGCTGTTGTTTAAATACTGTTGTAATCTTATTGATAAAACTATTAATTGTCATAACATGCAGACATAGGCCTGTGGAGCCATAGCATGGGTATCTGCCTTAGGAGGAGAAAGGACAACTTCACTGGAGGGCTTTTCTTGGGGAAAGAACTGAGTGTTTTTTCATGCTTTTTGTTTAAGTGTAGAATTTTTCCTTCCATGATCTACCTCATCCTCCAGTCTATAAGACAAACTGGCAACAAATGTATGTTGAAAACTGCATAAATTATTTCTAGCAATGCAGATGTGTACTGACTATATATAATTCATACAGTATCACTTCATATACAGTATTTTTTGGGTTTGTTTTTGTTTGTTTTGTTTATTTTGGGTTTTTTAATTGGTGGTGGTTTTTTTCCATTTTCCTGTAAATGCCTAATTAAGCAGAGAACTGGTGTGTACAAACTTCTGGGAGTTTTATTAATAGGACTCTTTCATCCTCTTATTGATTACTGAAAGTCAAATGTTACAAAACCCTCAAACTTGATCAGTGTCTGCTCAGGTAAAGATGTATGCTTGTTACTTGGCAATTTTGTGACCCTGGCATTACAAAGACAGGTAGGAAAGGAAACATATTTAGAAACCTGGTGCCAGTAAACCACATATGGCCACTGTTTCAGCTGTTCACCAGCACGGTGGCACTCTGCTGTGGACATAGAGCCCTACTTGGCCTATACAGTAGTAAATCTGCAGCCATGTAGTGTAAATTCAAGAAATGCTGACTGATAGCTATTGAAAACCTATGGGTAACATCTTTCTTAGACAGAGAATTGCTTTCTTGTCTTCAATGAGTCACAGATAAAATTTTTTAGCTTCAACTTGAAAAGGTTATTTTAATTTTATTTTACTAACTTTACCAGGTCAGAAAACTCCACAGATGGCAGATTTCTATTAAATATTTATTCTATATTGTTTTTCTTTCCAAATTGTCTGCAGCTGTATGCTTTGTTGGGCTTCCCTGCTATCAAATATTTACAAGGCTTTTGCATGTGACTCCATGTTATATTGCCCAGCATGTTATACAGATAATGCACAAGTCCATAGGAAGGCTGGCACTGCCCTTGTACTTTATGTTAATATTTAGCCTCTCAGACATATCAAATACTACCTCCACTCTGGACCATAATTTCATAGAAATCCATAATATTCTATGTGTAACCTTTGGATTTGTCCACATATATTAATAATTAAGGAAAGATCATTAAAAAAGTTAACTACGACTTACTAATGACTACCTGACCTAACTTATTCTGGATGAACCTCTGTAAATTTCTTGTAGTGATAGTTGTTATAATATTGTCCATGGTATAAAACTACTACAGTGTTAAAATTGATATTCTATTGGTAGAGCAAGAAAATGTTTTTCTCACACCATAATTATTTTTAAGAACCTAGCTAAACTTTTCCCCTTAAAATGGGATTAGGAATCTGTAACTTCTAAGATTATTGTACTCATAATCTGATATATTATATTGTTAATTGAAATACTTCATAATTTCAACTGATATATTTCATTCTGTCAGTTTTTTGTGGGTATCGTTAAACATTTTAAGAGTAATATCATTCCAAAAATTGTAAGATGTGCTTGACAACACTATAGAAGTTACTGGGAAGAAAAAGGGAAGATAGACATGTAAACACACACATAGAATAGGATCACATACACCTTTCCATGTGTATTTTGTAGCATATAGACAACCAGCAAGATGACCTGTGGAAAAGGCATCATGTAGGTATAAAGTTGCTGGAGATCTGACACACTTTTGAAAAGTTTATCTGTATGTTTGTGCTAGCTATAAGTTTGGTTTTAGATTGTATTATTTATAAAGATGATTCCAATTATTCAGTTACCACAACAATACAGTAGTGTTCAGGTATTTATGCTACAGCACCTACTCTCTCTCTGCATTGAATTTGTTATTCTCTTGTACAGGTTTTAGGGAACAAGCCAGAGCTTCCCGAGTGTGGTGATGAGGACGATGAGCTGGCTGATATCACAAACAGGAGAAGTGCTAAACTATATATGGTATGTGATTTATTTATTTACTTGTAGTTAGGTACGCTCAACAGTAGTCGTGCTTTCATTCATTCCTTCCTCATACATGGAGCTCTGGCCTCATTTACAGAACTGCTCTTATTTTAGTTTATTTGCAGCCAGTGGACAGGTTTCTCAAAGGATGTCAACCAAGATAGTCCAGGTAATTTGAGGAAAAAAAAATGGATTACATTTCTGTTTACTCAGGAAACAACTTAAGCGTGGCCTATGAACTACTCAGGTCATAGAAGGTCAAAGAAGAATTAACTGCTCTTAAATCATCCTGTTGTCTTAATTTTAACAGAGAGAGTTATAGTAGTCATATATGACTCAGTTATTTTTAGCAGAGTTTAAAAGATGGACGGTCATGTTCTATTTTATACATCTATAATTTTATTCCTTTCCCCATCATCACTTAACGAGGAGGATTTGTCTAACAAGTAGCGACACTCTGGCAGCGGGGAGTGCTACTGGATCCCCATGTCTGTGGCCCTGTAGGTGCCATCTACAACACCTTTGAAGCTGCTGTGGAGTGTGAGCAGGGATGAGTCACTCCCTCTGCAGCTCCTGCACCACACTGACCACAGGACAGAGCCACCTTTCTCCCTGCCTCTTACATGATTTTTCCACTACCCACAGGTGCACCTGGCATTTACAAGAAGCCTGTATGAGGTGATCATTGTTACAAGGCCATTTTTAGTCATAGTTGTCTGTGTGTTTAGTTCATATTAATTATTCCTTTCATGCCAAAAATCTGGCTCATATTTCTCTTCATAATCAGGGTTTAAGGGAACAAAAATGGAAAACAAAAGAAGGCCTGCATATATGATCAGGACCATTGTAGTAAAACATAACTAAAGAAGGGAGAGTGAATTTTTCAATTCTAAAAACTCTATGAAATGTCTACGGATATCTAATAAATTAGTGTAAGTACACAGGTCCTGCTAATAGAACTCTGTTAGCTAGATTTAAAGGTGTTGCAGTATAACAGTGAGTGTCAAAGGCAGGAGACAGGTCTATGATGAGGTCTCAGAGTAGGTATAATAGTTGATATTTATTTGTTGTGTGCAGTGGTAATTTCCTTCTTGTGCATCTGTAATACAAAATGTAAGATATAATGGTGCATTTAAAATTAATATTAATTTATGAAAGGAAATAAAGGCTGATAGAAAAGTAATTACAATAGTAATAATCTATTTTCACTAGAAATAACTGGTCTTTTCAGCTATGCAGGAGTGACTTTTAAAAGGTTTTGAAGTTCTGTGTGAACTTGCAGTGGTGATAGAGGCTACCAAGCAGATTCTGCAACAGGTCTTACATTAGAGTTTCCAATTAAAGAACAGTAGGTTATAAATACAGGCATTTCACCTGTTAGTGTCAGTGTAAGACTATTTTCTTATAGTTTCAAATGCTGTTGTTCAGCATAAACATGTACCTTTGGCTGTAGGGTGAGTTACTTGGCAGCAGGGACTATACCAGTTCAGCTGAGCATATAGGGGGGACTGAAGAAAACACAGATTTTTAACTTTGAGCTGTTGAACTGAAGTGGACAAATGGATTTATTTCAAGAAGTTGTGAGACAAGGATCCAACAAACTTCCTAAAATTAACACTACATCTCCCTCTATTGGATGTAAAATGAAATGAAACAAATAATAATAATCCTTAGCCTACTATACTTTCCAGCAGTACACAAATTTCATATAGCCAGTTATATAGGAATGGCAGCTGATTCTTATACTAGTTTTAGGAGCAGAAATTAATTTGTCTACAAAAGCCAGAGTTGATCTAAATTTAAAATTACTGTTTTCTTAGGTGTCAGATGCAAGTGGATCCATGAAGGTATCTGTGGTAGCAGAGGAAAATCCCTTCTCTATGGCTATGCTTTTGTCAGAGGAATGCTTCATTTTAGACAACGGTGCTGCCAGGAAGATCTTCGTGTGGAAAGGTAAGAGGTCACTTGTATTGCAAATGCAGAAGCTACAGAGATACCTAAGGAGTTGGCACAAGACCCTTGGGACACTAACAAGAATTTAATACTGGTGGACACTGTACCCTGCACACAGCTCTTTCCTGGTGTGGTCTGTGGACAAGGATTACTCACTCATGTAAGGACCTCAAGACTGAGTCTTGTCTAAGGACCCTATTTTTGAGGTACCTGTAAGCTTCGGTGATTAAATGCTTATCTAAATGGCAAGTACAAAGCAAACATAAATAATTTTATGAGTTCAATATATTGTCATTAAATTCCTATCTTCTGGGACAAAATCTGGACACTGGCCATTCCATTTGGGTAGGTATCTCCACAGAGGTGTGAAATTGAAAGGTGCGTGTCCAGGGCATAAACTAAAAGCATAAGCTTGCAAATACTTCAATGTCTCTTTTTTTCATGTAAATATTTCTCTGACATATCATCATATGGCAATTGCTTTGTCTGAATGCTTCCCTGGAGAAAAATACTACTACTCTGGAATTAGGTCTTGACACCTTGTAGCTGGATTGCTGTAGTGCTGCCATTAAATCCAGTGCTGAGTATCTCCTTTTTATTTTGTTTTTTTGAGGGTTTTTTGTAGGTTTTTTTCCTTCCTTTTTTTTTTTTTTTGGGTGTTTTGTTTGTTTCTTTGTTTTTTGTTTGGTTGGTTTTTTGTTTATTCGTTTGGTTTGGGTTTTTGTTGTTGTTTGTTTTGTTTTGTTTTTGTCTGAGGCAGATTATTCTTTGGCAATTGTGTTTTATTTTGCCACATGCAATACCAAATAATTACTTGATGCTTTTGTCAAGTCTCTCAAGCCAAGCCAGGAAGCATTGTAAACATTTTGCTTGAAAACTATATTTGCAGTTAGGGAAACATCCTTTTAAAATAAAACATTTGGGGAGCATAGTGCTCAGATGGCCTATGATCTGTCTGACCCCCTGATTCCCAATTGCTACTCTACGTGACAGCTCCTAGAAGAACCAAGCCAACAGGGTCAGGCATAAAATAAATAAAATATGATTTAGGCTCTTTGACTGTGGCCCTGTGTGCTCCTATGCATATCCTCACTTTGCTGCTGCCGGTAAAAAGAATGTGTGGAAAACCTCCATTAGACTTGTGAATCTCACCCTTGCACGGGAGACTGCAGCTATCATCTCTGCCGGAAATCTTCAGGCCACTAAGCTGAGAAGTGTGAATTACTTGGGTAATGGTCTCATTCAAAATGGAATACCAAGGAATACCTTATCAGAGCACCTGATTAGACTGCGAGGTCTTTGGAATGTAGTCACTGCAGCCTGCTGGGACACAAACCCTATAGACGGTGTCATCCCACAGAGAGTTCCAGAGGTATCTAACAGTGAGCAAGGCTGAACAAGGAGCAGTGGATAGGGAAATGGATGAATCACAAAGCCCAGCCAGACAAAACAGGAGTTTCTTTTACTCTTTTGCACTGCCTGAAGAAGTGGAAGCAGTTCAGCATTATTGACCATATTGCAGCCCAGCAAAGGAAGAGTCAGAGAAAAGACCCAGGGTACCTTGAGCCAAGCAGGTGTTATTAACCAGTTTTTATTTTTGTAGGAACACTAAGTGAAACAAAGTGCCCCCTTTTGCTCTTTTTTTTTTCCCCCCCCTTTAAATTAACTGTTTTTAAAGCTACTGAAGTACTGTTTTGGCCATTCAACTTCATGTGAATCTTCTTGCTCATCCTATGTCCAGCATTCGTGTTTGTTCAAGACTGAGGGAAAAGCAATGTCAAAGAGAACCTGGCTTGAAGACTACTTGTTTTTGAAGGTTCTGTGAGCTTATTGCCCTTTCCCATGTACTCTTATCATTCTGTTTTAATCAGGCAAAGATGCTAACCCTCAAGAGAGAAAAGCTGCTATGAAGAATGCTGAACAATTCATACAGCAGATGAATTATCCTGCCAACACACAGGTGTGATCTATTTATAGAGGTGATACCAGGAGAGCATGAGCTCTCTAAAAGACATTGTTTTTAAGTCAGCAGAAAAATTATTTTTAAGGGCTTATAAGGGCAATATTTCACATATAATGTAGAAAGGTTTCTGTTTGAGTACCTGTGTCAGTTCTGTTTTCCTTCTGTTTCATGTGTCTTCCTTCATTGCAGATTCAAGTCCTTCCTGAAGGAGGTGAAACGCCAATGTTCAAACAGTTTTTCAAAGACTGGAAGGATAAAGATCAAAGTGATGGCTTTGGTAAAGTATATGTCACAGAGAGAGTGGCTAAAATTGAGCAGATTGAATTTGATGCTACTAAGTTACATGAGTCTCCACAAATGGCTGCCCAGCATAACATGGTAGATGACGGTTCAGGGAAAGTAGAGGTAATTTTCATGTTGTAATAAATTCTGTCTTGTCTAACTACTTGTAATGGGCTCAACTGCTACTCTGTGTTTTAATTTTTATACTGTTGTTTAGATTAACACTATGTTAGTGGAACTGTTACTTCTACCATCAGAAAAGATATTTGAAGTAGAAGGTGAATATCAGCTGTATGCTGGCTTGTGTTCTTTTGGTGCTTATGAAAGATGTACCAGTCATCAAGAGAAATCAAACAAAAGAAATATTCCCCCTTCTACACAATGCCTTGTAAATATATGCTTTAAATATGATCCTTAGTCTAAAGGAAAACTTCAAGCTATCAGCTTCAAGTCTGGAATGGGAAGACTTGTGCTTGGAATGATAAATCTGTTCTATGTCTTTATGTAGGTATCCAGTCTGGTTTCTAGAGAAACCTTCTTTGTCCCTAGTGTGTCTCTCAGGTAGCCTGGATTTGGAGAGGAAAAGATGAATGTACAGTCTTTCTAGATCTTTCCATATCCCACTTCAGGGCTACCTTTGGACTACACAGGACTGGCATGGCGTTGTATCAACAAGGCCTGTTGAATGCAAATTGCGTGTTGGGCTTCTGGAGGAAAAAGAAGGGATGAATACCTACAGTCTCATTGGTGTATTTTCTAGGTTTCTGACCTCACACTTGGGATGGTCCATAGGCTTGAGCAGCCAATTGTTAGCTGAACTGGGCTGTAGTGAATGAAACAGGAAGAAATCTGCCTAACAGCACATTATCTGACTGCAGAGTGCCTCTCCTAAATGATATGTTAGTTTTATGATGGATCATAATGTTGTGCCATGTCATATTGTCACCTTAAGATGTTAAGAAAGTAAGTTCAGCATAGCATTATGAAGTTTTGTGTGGCAGTAAAACATCAAGACAAAGTGTATTGCAGTCCTTTGTTGATGGTTGTCATTAACTCAGTGTGCACAGGGCTTATCTACTTACTTCATGAAGAATCCTCTGTTTCTATTCAATAACACTTGGGAACAGAAAGGACACTCAAGGGATAAGATAGTGAAATGCTGTGTAAAGAGTCTTAGGATAAAGTTCAGCAGTCTCCAGTGATTTCCCTGTTTCCCCAGATCTGGCGTGTGGAAAGCAGTGGCCGAGTTCCTGTGGGACCTGAGACATATGGGCAGTTCTATGGGGGTGACTGTTACATTATCCTCTACACTTACCCTAGAGGGCAGATCATCTATACATGGTATGTTTGGTTGCCTTTGCTCAGACCTGCGGGGTGTGGGTATTATGTTGACTTTATGTCCTTTTGAGTAGAACACCTGTAAATGTAAGATTGTCATACAGCACAAGCTCTGGGTTATTTTGAAGATGAATTTAACCATTGTCTTTCTCCTTGTCTTTCTCAGGCAAGGAGCCCATGCTACAAAAGATGAACTCACTGCATCTGCATTTCTGACTGTTCAGCTGGATCGGTCATTAAATGATCAGGCTGTGCAGGTTAGTGTCTTTTGGATAAAATCCAACAGTGCATGGGATATATGCAAATTTAGATGAGAATTGAAGAGAGGAGCAAGCATTTAAAGACTGGAAATGCCAGTTGCTCGGGTCTGTATCAAGCCAAGCACCATGGGGATCCTGTTAAAGTTGCCAGAGATTGCCCATTTGAGTCATCCTTTCTGTATGCAGTTGTCCAAAAGAACACAGATATGACAGAACCTAAAACTGCCTTTTATTTCCTTTGATTTCCACTGTTTTAAAATTAGGTTTCAGTCCTGCCAGGACTTAGAGACCCTGTGCATAGCTAGTGAAGACTGAGTGATAAGACTATCCCAGGGCAACTCACTCCAAAGCAGGAGTCTGACAAGTCAATAGCCCTGTGGGAGTTCCCTTGCCTCCTTTTGATTATGGAAGAAGTTATGATATTTAACCCAGAAAAGACACCTGACTTTTAGAGGGCCAAAACTGGGAGATCTGAAAGCCACATGACAGACACAAGAGGAGAGCCTGCTGGAGTTGTGCAACAGGGTCTGACTTTTCCTTGCCTCAGTGAGGAACATAACTTGGGTTTTCCCATCCCATAATGCTTGCAGCTCCATGAAAGCAGGATACACATCCCCACATGCAGAAATGGGGTGTGCAAGGCAAGGCACAGGACACTGTTGTGATTAGACAAGCTAGTCCTTAGCTTGACTGGGTGTGCTCTCCTTACAACACTACTGAGAACTGGTAGGTAGGTGAAGACCTGAAAGGTCTTTTTTCACAGAAAAGATTGAGCTATAAGATGACGAGGGACAAGCAGAGATTTTCTAGGCAACAGGTGATAATTCTGTGATTCCCAATTCTTAATTGAAAAAGCAAAAGGCTTCCCCCACCCACGAAGGTACAGTTAATTCAGATGGCAGCCCATACTTTTAGTCACTAATCACTTATGATTTCTGATTGACATTATGTTAAGGAAGGTTTAGAACGTTTTAGATAAATACCGCTTGAAATATTCCTCACATGTGTTCTATACTTGGACAGTGTCCAGCACAATGGGGTCCCGCCTCATATCTAAGGCTAATGTTAATCTTAAAGGAATAACATTACTACTAACAACTGCAATAGTAAGGTGCTTAAAAAGTCTTTTTATTAAAGCTGAAGGAGATCCATTTCAGTGCAGTAGATGTGATACTTAAAAGTACTTTAAGCATGCAGTGAGTTTAGGAATATATATGTGTGTACATATCCATATGTGTATATACATGCACATATGTACGTATGTGTGCATTTGTGTGCAAACAAATAGAATATATTACCTGTGCCTAACATCTCCATCAGCACTATTTGAAAGCTTTAAGTGTGCTATTTTGTGTGGTCAGTAGATGGCACGACAGTACAAATGACTGTTAAAACATTGGGCTCGCAAGCATGTATTTCACTCTGCAGTTTGGGTGATTTTTGGGTTTTTGAGTTTATTTGGGTTGTTGTTTTCTGGGGATTTTTTTGTAGTTTGAGTTTTTTGGGGTTTTTCTTCCCATTTGTAAAATCCTGCTGCATTTTGTCCCTTACAAGTATATGTGTCCTAGGTTATCCTTATCAGAGAACTGTAGCAGTCTGTCTACCTGTGAAATAAGTAAAAGCACCTGCTCCTGCCCAGCGGCAGGTGCCCCTCTGGGCACCCCGGCTCTGAGCTGCCCCCAGGCCTCACTGAGGGCTCTGTACTTCTCCTACTCTGCTGGCTACCCAGCATGTCTCATTCCCTTTTTTCCCTTTCTTTCTGGGAACGAAAGGCAGGGACTTGCAGCCCTCTACCTTGGCCAATGGTGCTGTTATAATGGAAGATTAAATGGTTGCATACAAATAAATTTTTTCATACATTAACCTAAAAATAGTCATTCTTCATAGTGCAATGTGTTTTTTTAGATGGCAGTAGCATCTTTTACATCTGTAATGGAAGTTCGTTTTCATCATCCATGTTATCTTCTGGATGAGAAATTTATGCTACTCTTTTTCATCCTCTTGCAGATACAATACATATAGAAATAATGAATAAAATGAACAACCATTCTCTTCTGCCTAAATACAGGGCATCTAAATTCCAAGACAGTATTTCAGGAGAATTAAGTCATTCTATAAAGCACTATGAAATGACAGTTCTTTTGAAAATGAGTGCTTTTCTTATTACAGTAGATAGCAGCCATTTTAATCAGCTAAATATTGTGTTAGAAGTTTGAATCTTGTCTTTGTGTCAGCGTGATTGACAAAAAAAATCTCACAAATGCTCTAACTCTATATGTCTGGAACTATATTTTTAGATCTTTTCAGCTTGCCATTTCTTGTTTTTGCTAACATACTTAGCATTGTTGGCCAAGATCCCCACAGCTATTCAGCAAATACCAAAAATAACCACTTCTGTCCCTTTGTTTCTTCTATTGCATTTCTTTGCATATGTACAGATCCGAGTCAGTCAAGGCAAAGAGCCTGCACACTTACTGAGCCTGTTCAAAAACAAACCACTTATAGTCTACAAGGATGGGACATCCAAGAAGGAAGGTCAGAAACCTGCTCCACCGACACGGCTCTTCCAAATCCGCAGGAACCTAGCAGCCATCACTAGGATTGCAGAGGTAAGGTCACCTGCTAAGTAAACCAGCCATTTCTGGTGGGAAACAGCTGCCACAAGCTTCTCTGACTAATCTTGTTGGGTAGTCACATCTGGTAGGAACACAGAGTTCCAAATCCAATCTACTGCTCTATTTGATGAACCCATCCAACAAACCAAAGAGAATATGCTGTAGCTGGCTGGAATGAGTCTACATCGTTTAGGGGAACTGTAAGAATACACACAGTGAACAGTCAGTTGACAAAGAAGTCAGCAACCCCTATGAGATGAACTTTCCTACTGCAAACAGTCCTAAGTTTTGCCCTGTTTTGCCCTGCAAGTCAGTTCCCTGTCTTAAATTCTTCTCTAATTTGTACCAGTATAAAACTAGGGAAGAACTGAAGACCGAAAGCATAGCAGATTAACGCAAGTCTACACATTTTATATAAACATGAAAAATAGTAATTACATTATTTGAAAATTTGAAGAATAAAAGAATTTCTTTTTTAATCTAGGTTCATGTTGACGCACTGTCACTAAACTCTAATGATGTCTTTGTTCTGAAACTGCCAAACAACTCTGGCTACACCTGGGTAGGAAAAGGAGCAAGCAAAGAAGAGGAACAAGGAGCCCAATACATTGCCAGTGTTCTCAAGTGCCAGACTGCTAAGATTAATGAAGGCCAGGAACCAGGTTTGTACGGGGCCACATGGCTGCTAATAGACAGCTGAGAATACACAGCACTGCAGGGAGACAGTAGGTTTAGATTAGAAGTTAGGAAAAAGTTCTTTACTGTGAGAGTGATGAGGCACTGGAACAGGTTCCCCAGAGAAATGGTGGATGCCTTATCTCTGGAAGTGTTGAATGCCAGGTTGGATAGAGCTCTGAGCAACCTGGTGTACTGAAAGGTGTCCCTGCCCATGGCAGGGGCATTGGAACTAGATGATCTTTAAAGTCCCTTCCAACCCAGGCCATGATATAATTCTATGATTCTTTCTAGGTATGCAACTGATATATCAGTATTTTGACAAACTGCAGGAAGTACTGTAAGAAAATGCATTCATCTTTGAGATAGCAAAGAGATTGTTTGGGGATTTCTGAAACACTAACAAGCTAAAATGTCAAATGTTAAATCAGCTGGTGAATAAGTTATATATTATGTATTTTAGAGGAATTCTGGAAAGCACTTGGAGGTAAAAAAATATACCAGACTTCATCACAACTCTTGACAAAGGCTGAAGATCATCCCCCTCGCTTGTATGGTTGTTCTAATAAGACAGGCAGATTTATTGTGAGTATATGATGGATACTTTCTGTTTAATTATATAATGGCTGGTATATTTTGCCTTGGAAATCAGTGGTCATTAAATGAATTTGGGGATCTGGCTTAGTTAGCCAGGCTTGGCAAGAGCTAGAGAGTGGATATTTGATGGTTTAAACCATCCAAATGCAATGGATGAGCAGAATAATTAATACTGCAGAAGTTTGCATGCAGAGCCTGCTCCAGCCTGGAAATAGAGGCTCACAGATGCAAAAAGATAAAGCATTTGCCCAGTCAAAAGCAATTTAATTCTTGCAGAGCATCACCAGATTGCTATCAATTTGCTGAGAAAGTGCAGGTCAGTGCCTTGCTCCTTACATGTTTGACAGTGGTGGTGAGGAAAAGAAATGCTGCTTGCCAAAAATCCCTAGCAGTCTGAAATTTTCTATAGAGATTTAAGATGTGTAATTATGCCTTGAAGGTATTGGCCTGTACTCAAGGAGGTAGAAAGACCTACTTCCATGGCAGAAATACCCAGAGCTATGTGCTGGGTATTAAGTCTGTGATTCAGGCTTAATTACTTACCGTATTCTGGGAGGGCAATGCTGTGTCACCAGTTGGCAAGGACACACTCATTTTTAGGTAGAGGACATAGCTGGCAGTCTCCTTAAGGCACAGCCCAGTCATTTGGAGAGGGATAAAACAAATAGGATCCTTTAATAAGGACTTTAAAATCTTATGAGAGTAGCAAAGTGTATTCTTCTAACAAGCTTCTAAAATACTCCTGGGACATACAGTAATAGGAACCAACCTCTCTGCAGTAGTCTGCTGGGAGCTATGGACTTACTTTTTATTTTAAATTCCCTCCAAATTCTGTGAAATCCCCTCTTTGCTGTAGCCTTTCTCTAGTAATTGAATCACCACCATAAGAGGTCCCAGAAGAGGCAGGTCAGATCACTCTGACCTTCTGGCCACAGTAACACAGGGGGGAGGAAAGGAATGTATATTTCACCATCTGCTTATCGTCCTTTTAGCACTCCAACATGACCACATATAGCCAAACCCTTGACAACCCTTTGAAAGTAGGAACCATTAGCTACATTATCTCTCCTTCTCATACAGAGTAATATTAAAGTGCCTTGCTATCTGCCTGTACATCCTTGGAATAAGCAAGCAGTCTACCTTTTCTTTGGGGACTAAACCTCAATGGCTTAATCAACTGTTATGTCCCATTGTCAAGTGACAGGGAAGCTTGGTTGGGTGTGTATTTCATCACTGAGCTCACCCACTGCAAACCAAAGCAGTTTATTTTCCTAATTAATGAATGTAAGCTGCATGAATGTATCAGCTGATACCAGCTTGGTTGGTTCAAGGTGCTCTATGGAAATTTCCCTGTCTCCTCCTTCTGGCAGACCTCAGTCCCAGCTTAACAGTAGTCAACAATTATAATGTAGATCTTTTCCTCTCCTGAGAATATCTTACCAATTCTGAAAACTGAGAGCTGATTTTATAGGACATGCCAATATGTGATTTGTTTCATTTCAGAGAAACACCCTTAACACATTCATCAAATCAGTTTAGGGCTTGATCCTTTAGGAGCCAAAAGAATTGTTCATCAGCCTCTGCACTTATCATTATAAAAATAGGTTAGGTCTTTGCAAAATTGTATGTCTTGATAAATCATTAAAAACAAAAAAAAATGCCCTCAAAACATATTATCCTTTCTAGATTGAGGAAGTCCCAGGAGAATTCACTCAGGAAGATTTGGCTGAAGATGATGTCATGTTGCTGGATGTTTGGGAGCAGGTAAGTTGTGTACTTGACCACTACTTTTTGTGATAACAAGGATAATTTATTCTTAATCACTTAGTTCATAAGATAGGAGGACCAATCATCTTGACAGAATGGAAGCAGTTTTGTTTTCTTTAAATTATACCAAAAGGAGCTATACTTTTTGAGCTGTATGATGTCCTGGTGTTCACATATGCAACTGAATTTCCAAGCACAATATGAGACCATGGCAGGCACTTCTTATTTAAACCAAAGGAGGCTGCAAGAGTATAAGCTCCAGTAGTGTTCTGAAAAGGTTCTCAATAGTGGTTTTGACTTTATCACAAAAATTTTTTAATTTTTAAAAAATGTTATTGCATTAAACATATTTAGAATCCATTAAATCCTTGTAGCAGGAGCACCTAAAAAGTCCTAGTAGAGAAAGGGACCAATGTTAGACCCTTACAAAAATTTCTTCATACTAGAAAGTGAATGGAAGGTGATAGAAATAATCTCCAACATTTCCCAGTTCACTGAAAACTTAAAATGTGGAGAGCCTTTTAAATCACCAGCAAAATCACTGCAGATTTAGAGAACACATCTGTTTCTCACAGTATATGCTCTCTACCCTTCCTCTCCTCTTGGAGGGAAAGGGGAGAAGGCCCACACCCTATTTGTCTTCTTCAGCCTAATCCTTAAGGAACAAAAGGCTGAGGTTTTTGGAAATGTCCATGGTAAGAAGGAATGTCCATGGTTCATGTGAAAAGGAGTGATGGGCGATGGTGGGGAAGAGCTGGATGGAAAGTGGTTGGGACATAGTGACTCAGGTAAGAAGTCTTAGGACATGTAGCTAGTTTCCAAGTGAATCCTGAAGAGAAAAAAAAAGGGTGTGGAGGATTGCAGATCAAGGCTCTGGTTGTTGGGTTTTTCAGTTGGCTATCCAGCAGTCACCCAGGATAGCACATATCATAGGGCACAAATGTTGATGTGCACACAGAGCTCAAACCAGAGATGACATTACTACCTGCACCCAAAGAGCAATTTCCTTGGAAAAGTGTAAAAGATACCTATGGTAAAAGGTAATTAGAGATCCTTTCATGAGAATGAATAAAGGTCTGGCCTTCCAGTGTCATAGAGAGCAGTGAGATATCAGAGGGCATGACTACACTTTCTCACAAGGGAGAAAAAAAAATCAGTTGTGGTTTGTGAGAGCTCTGTATCACTGCAGTCTTTTCAGAGTGTATATTCTTTCTTCTAGAGGAATCAACTGTTTTGTACTTTGCCAGCTCTACACAACATCCTTATAACACCAGGGAGTTATATCTTTCCTCTGTTTGCAGGTTTTCATCTGGATTGGGAAGGATGCTAATGAAACTGAGCGACAGGAATCTTTTAAATCGGGTAAATCAAATCATTTTGGCAGGTTTCTGAATGAAGTATTCAATATTACTTAACAAAGAGGAAAATATGATGTAGGAGAAATCTAGTTATGTTTACAGTGTCTCAAAGTGTTACTGAGCTTATTAGGATTTAATACAGGAGATGATTATTTGCACCTTTAAATGCGCTTTAAAACTGTGTAAGATTATGAAGGATAAAATTAATCAGGATAGTACTTTTGGGCTGCAGAGCTTTTTAAATAATATCTAGGAGAGCCCTATGAAAAGACTGAAAAGAGAAGGAATTTAAAAGAAGGTCCCTGTTGACCTGCAACCTCAATAATGTATATAGAGAAAGGATTGACAGGAAGTCCTTATAGTGCCACCCTTCACTAAGTTGAATTTGCAGGAGAAAATTCCAATTACAGAACAAATAGAATAGATCAAGACAACTTACGTGGCATGTACCTCCTTGAAAAATCATGTGTCGTCCCTGGTGTGACTTCATATAGCTGAGCTATTCTGACAAAGTTCACGCTGAAAACGCTTGCATGTATTTCCCTGGAGCAGCTAGGATTACCTGGCTGTGTTTCCATATGTATTGATGTCATGTTGAGATGTCAAGGGGAACTACACTCACTGGCTTTTACATGGACAAAATGGGAATGAAGCTTGTGCATCCTCACAGCACCAGGAAATGCTTTCTCCTGTTCAAAAGCTAAAACCCAGCTGTATGGCAACAAACTGCTCAGGAGAGTAATCCCTCTGTTTTAACTTCATGGAAAATTCCTTCACTGCCATCTGGGAAAAAACAGCATTTACCTGATCATCTCATTGCCTTTGAAATAATTAATCGAATACTGTATTATAGCAGCCCTGTGTTCTTTCACTATGGCTTTTAATGTATTTTTTATACCAAAGGAATGAACTAATATATTCCATGTTTTATTTCCTCTCTGTTTTTAGCCAAACGCTATATTGAAACAGATCCTTCTGGCAGAGATAAGGGAACCCCCATTGTAATTGTGAAGCAAGGGCATGAACCCCCCACATTCACAGGCTGGTTCCTGGCTTGGGACTCAAACAAATGGAAGAACTGACCTCTCCAGGGAGACTCCAGCTTCAAGCCAAAGAATGATCAGAGCCCAGCTGCTTTCTAGTATTCTTAAGCATAAGCTTATGCAACAATATGATACGTCTGTTGTTACACTTTCCTGAGCTTTGATGTATTTCTGTGAATAACTTAGGAATTCTTAGCACTGGAAAGGATAAATGATAATTGTAAACTGGCCAAATGGGGTGAGTGGGGCTTTTCCAGTAGTAAATACAGAAAGTGCTACCAAGCTTCAATCTTAAAAGAAAGAAATACACTTTCTTTAATCTACTGATTCTTCAAAGAGAAGCTGTGGATCAGTTTATTTTAATGTGCTAAAATGGACCAAATCATGTCTTCACTTAAAAATCCAAACTAATGCCACAGAAATTCCTTTATATTAAGGTCAACATAATACTGTGCAGAATCTGGCCTGATAGAGGACTATCTGTTGCAAAGAAAGCACCTGATTTAATCACTAGGCCCACATATTACTACACTCGCTGAAAATTCCAGGTAATGTCTGATCCACGGTGGGAGTTGCGGCTCACACGGGGCAAGTAATGGATGGATATTTTGAGAAAACTGTGCTTAACGTGTTTGTTTACCCTGTTAATACATGTATGTGTGGAGCTTTAGACTGAATACTGTCAGAATATGAAATCGACAAAGGGTTTTTTGAGGGACTGTCTAGTCTATTGTAATGAATTCCTTTAGATTTATCTCTGAGCCAGCTCCAGCTCCACCAGGTCTTTTTAACTATAAACGTCTTCAACATGTTATAGTGCACTAGTACTTTGAAGTGGAAGCAAAAGTAACAGCTCCACAAACACATACTCTGCCTTAACCAGATTGCTCTTAAGCCATACTTCACCTCAGTTGCCTTACTCAGCAGAACTCAGTTCTTCTTCAGCAAGCAGACTGTTCCCCTTGTCAGGTGCATCATGTCTTTCTAATTTTCTATGCAGGTTTTAGACAAATATCAAGCACATCAAAAGGAAGGAAAACCCTGGGAATTTGGAATGTGAGTATGCACCATAGGATATGGCCTTCTCTTTTCTCTCAGGCACACTTACTTGGGCTTTTTTTTATTCTGGTGAATTTAAAAGTACGTTTTCAAAGTGGCTTTTATTTGTAACTTAACCAGAAAAGTCTACTTAAGGACAGTGGGAAAACTTCATCAAATCTTTAGCACTGCTTTGATCACTTATCCAGTAATGCTTGTTTTAAAACAACAATTTGTACAACTGTAAATCATACCAATGTGACTTTTTAATGACAGCATTTCAGCAGTTTTATTATTAAGTTAGGTTGGAAAGTGAAATTTTAGACATTTTTGTATTTTTTTACATGCTTGGGATTTTGAATCAGCGTAATGCAAAAGAGTGGATTTAGTCTGAGCTTATAATATCGATGATAAAAGAATTGTGAAGCTAAGAAATTTATTATAGGAGTTAGCTTTAAACATTTGTTTAAATGTCTGCTAATATAGCCGGGCTGTATCTGAATGTAATTCCATTTAAAATAAAGTTACAAAAAGCAGTATTCTATATGCCTAGCTGATCTCCCTCTGTCTGACATATTGTAGGGCAGTCCTTTCACTGGTATCTAGCAAGACTTCCTGAAAACCTAAGGAGGTACCTTCCTTTTAAATGGACAATGCTGTGAGAAGTTACTTCTTTTTACTTTGGTGCCATTTTACCCAATGGAAGCTTAACTCTTCTCAACAACTTGACAGTTACAAACCTAAGTCAAAATCAAAGAACTGGGTGCTTATTAGGTTGTTGTTTTCATCTTTAAGAAAAAACACCATTGCTGTTAATCAAACTCTTTGATTTTATAACTTTTTGCTTGCAAAAATAATTAAGTACAGAAATAACTACTTTATAAAATAGGAGGAAATAGGTTTCTGTTTGTTTTTAAAGGATACATCTTGCTTTTTATTTGTGAGAGTATATAAGATGTCCTTCTCCTGCTGGAAGGAGCACAAAGACCTTTTCAGTGCCTCAGCCACTGAGCAGCCTGTAATTATCCGATTGTTGTCTTCAACACATACATATGATTCTTCTCATTTTTAAAAAATAACAGTTACAGTAGCTTCTGAACCAAGGATTAGACAAGATTTGCCCTTCTTGTACATAAACATCTTCCGGAACACTGAGGGCTCTGAACTGGCACAGTCTGCCAGCATATTCTCCAGCACTGTGAAAGCCTCTTTTCAGTTCCCTCGCACAAGACAGAGGAGCTTTTGTGGTCTCCTGGCCTGGGCTTTTGAGTTTGTAATACATTGTTCTGGGATGTTGATTACTGATGTTGAGAAGAGCATTGAGAGCTCATAAGGGAACAGTGTTCTCCACTGGACTTTAAGCACAACAGCTGCTAGCAACATTGTTCTTGGGTTTACTTGCCAGTGAGGAAGTTTATTTTTCATACATCTGTGCACAGTACATACAAAGATGTATTTCTTTCTCTCAAGAAGTAGAAGAGAAGGAGAGAGGACAGACGGGATGGACTATGAGTGCTTGGAAATGTTAAAGATTAAAGTGTTTTCAAAAAAATATTTAAGCATCTAACTTTAAGAGTACACATATCAAACCTATCTGCCTTGTTTTCGTAACAGAAAAAATTGTGCAGATCTGTATACAGTCAAGTTCCATCAATAATAAGCTGTATCTTGCGGTATTATCACGCAGTAGTAGTATGTTCACTCGTACTGACAAAATTAGACCCTGACTTAGGAGTTTCATTATACTACTGCAGAACAGAGAGCATTCATGTTCTATTGGTTGTAAATACAGCATCATTTTTCATGTTTACTTCATTGCAACAGAAAGGTGTTAGGAATCCTTAGAACTAACAGGACACTATAGTACTATATTACATTTACTAATTACATTAATACTAATTACTAATAATACTAATTACATTAGTATTTATATTGCATAAAATACCATAATCTTAGAGTATAACTACAGATTATGCACAGGACAGCAGCCACCTTCTGGAATCACTGCTTTAAATACCCATTTTGACCACAGTGCTATAAAGAATTAGATCTGCTTTAAATGGTTACGTTAAATGCAGCTAAATTCAATTGAATGGTTTGTTTTCTCGCCAGTGCAGACTCACAGAGGCTTCAACTGCAGCAAGAAAATACTGGTGATGAGAGATGGTAGACAGTGGGATTATGGTACTCTCTCTTACAGAAGAACTGTGGAATCACACAGAAAATGTTTTGCTCACTAGACTATAGCAGGAGATGCTCTCAGACATCTTTAGACATCTTTATAGGCTACAGGATCACTTCTTGTTATGAACTTTGTAATCTTCTTGTAGTCTTCATTTTTACTGTATGTAAAAGAATTAAAAAGAAAAAATGGCCAAACAAGCCTATTCTTTTCTAAGGACTGAAATTCTTCTTCAGAGTCGACTTCTCTATAGGAAAGCTTCAGAAAAAAACCTTCAAACTTTGCTTTAGGATACAACTGCTTCAGTAGCATCTCACTGAAGTTCTGCCTTTATGGCTTGAGCCAAATGCAAGTATATAAGCCAAAAAATTATTATCTAATATAACCAGAGCTAAATAATACTTTGCTGTGCTGACTTTACAAATCCTTGCATTTTCTTTTTTAAAGACAATAATTTTGTCTTTGGATAAAGAAATCGTACACTTTTCCCTTCTTACACCTAGGACTTCTGATGCTAAAATCAAAGGAACTTCGGAAAACACAATCAGATCTTTAATCTACCACATGTCCTTAATGTCTAAGTACATCCTCTCTTGACTGGCCTAGATTACTTTTTTACCTTCTCTGCCTATTAGCCCGTTACCTTCTGCTAAAAATGAATATACTACACTCAAATTAAAGTTTCCAAGGTGCAAGGAGGAGAAGAGTTGACCAATGGGAACTGGGAGGCCCACCATGGCATAAAATTAATGGATGATTATTTTGGCCCTTCTCCCTCTGCTTGTGTTGGGGGTTGGGTTGTCTTTCCTTTTGTTTCCTTTTAACAGTGTAGAATTTTTTTCCATTCAGTTGCTAAATAGCCTTAATTACTGAGTACTTAAGAAAAACAAAGGCTATACCTAGGCCTAAAGAAAAGGCCCATCTATGTTTACTGTTCTGTCGGGGAGTTTTTCTCTCGAAGGGGGTGGGGGGTGGAGGAATATCTCGAGAATTGGGGACTGGTAAAAGGAGAGGGCAGGGGTGGAGCGGGACTGGCTTTCGGAGGAGGACACGGGAAGAGACAGCTCTGCGAGAGAGAAGTTTTTCGCTGCTGCTGCTGGAGCCCTGGCTTGGAGCTGTTTTCTTCTGCCTCTTGGGGTGAGCCTCTGCTTGTGAGAGCAGCCGCTGAGCCTGTTGTCATCTGCTCGGGTGCCCGGAATCCCTGAGCTCGCCTCTCCTCGCTGGGCTAGGAGCCGGGCGGCTGCTGCCCCCCGCCCCCACCGCTCCTTCGGCACTGCTCTGGGTTTCACTGCGCTGCAGCCCCGCTCCCCCGCCTGCCGAGACGTCCTGCCCTCCCAGTTTGCTGCTTTCCAAGAATCCTGCTGGGGCACTGGGATCGACTGCTCCAAGGAGGTTTGTGAAGCAAAACCTCTCTTCCGTTTCCTTTTCCCCTGCTGATTGAACCACCATAGCACGTGCTCCCTGCCGGCTGTGACCATCACTGCACTGAGGGGGGAAAGTGCCTTCAGGCCAGGAGGTCGGGACCGGGTTCTTGGTTCTGTTTTGTTGTTAGTGCCATAAAAGTTGTTGTCTGTTTGCTCTGTTATAAATCCTAGTAAAAAACTGTTATTCCTACTCCCATATCTTTGCCTGAGACCCCCTTAATTTCAAAATTACAATAATTCGGAGGGGAGGGGTTCACATTCTTCATTCCGAGGGAGGCTCCTGCCTTCCCTAGCAGAGACCTGTCCTTCAAACCAGGACAGCTTGTTATTTTCCTCTTGACATTAAAGCATATTTCCATTGCAGGAGGGAAAAAAATTGCCCCTACAGAAAAGAATATGTAAGCTGATTTTTTTTTAAATAATAGCAGCCAGAATTACTCCAGGGGAGCAAGAAGAAGGTGAAACAGTCTATATTAGGCTTCTTCCTAAACACATCCACACTTCCACCCTGTGAAGGTTCTCTCCTCAAAGGGTTTCTATGAGTGTACTGAGAGCCACAACACTGTACATTTTACCACCACATTTAATCTGTCAGCAGTGAAATTTGGGGCTCTGTGCACATGAAATGAAAGCATCAAGTGTAAGCATTGATTTTTATTATTTGTTAGACTGCCGATCATTGCCTCAAAAATTAGCTGCATGGAGGCAAGCAAGGGAGACTGGAACCATCTGAACAGTACCCCACTGAAAGGCCCAGAGACAGACATGATTGCTTTTGCAGCAACAATGCTTTGATTATTTTAAAAGAGCCTCTTGACTGGTGCTTGAAGAGCACAGCTCTCCTTGCTGCTCTTCAGCAGATATCACAGAGGACACTCAGGGTGATTTACCAGCATTTGACAATACTAACATCAAGGCAGGATGCAATCAGGTGATTTTAGTATCCTTTGCCCAACAGCTCGTGTTGTCTGATGCCCTTGCTACAGAACAAGCAGCTACAGAAACAATTGTGATTAAAATAGACCCCTGATTGGAAGATTACAAATTTCCCTCGGGGCTTAGATTAGGTGTCTCAGAAAGGTCACTGGTTTCCTGTAACAGACATTGCAGCACATCAGAGTCTCTATTTAACCAGCTGAGAGGGCTGCAGATATCTCTAACTGCACCAAAGATTGCTGTCCTTGCCAACACTAACCAGCTACTCTCCTACTTGGGAAAGAAGGCGCAGTGAATGTCCTACCAGGAAGAACAGGCAAGAAGCCCACTCTAACAATCCCCTACTCTCTTTCTAGATAGGCCCAGGCAGCCTTCTGCTGCCAGACTCTGTCCCATCCTAGCATTTGCAGATGCATTCAAGCATCCAAATAATCCCACGTGTGAATCCCCAAAGCGCACAGTGATCTTTTTTTAAGATTGTGTGAGGAAAGGCAGTGAAAACTTGTCTGATATTCAAAGCAGCAAACAGGGATTCTGATACCTGTATTTCCTGTTGTCTGTGTGAAGTACATCACTGAATTTCAGTCCTTCTATTCTCTACCTATTAAATGAAGATTTTCTCAATCCTTTCCCTGTTTATTTAAGCTGCTCTGTCTCTTACCATGTGTTTGTACAATGCTTGACCTAGTCAAGTCATTTCTCAACACTATCATCTTGTAGGTATTGCTCATAATGCAGACAGCTGCCCAGGTTATTGGTGCCAGGCTGCACAGACTTGCTCAGAGCAGGATTAGACAAGATGAGTGTGATGCCTCAGAGACCTGCTGAAGAATGGGTGCAGTTCCACCAGCCGTGGCATCAAGGCAGCAGAGGAAGGGCAGAGGCCAGCTCATCTGAGAAGTAAAGCTTTTATGTTATAACACAATATAAGGTAAAAATCGATCCCTCGCCCCCACAGCAGTACTGTTCAGCCTTGACACTCCATTAAAGCTGTAACTATGGGTATATCTGCATCAGGTCCATAAAAATTCCTCTCCAGATTGGGAACAACTGCTCTGGGGATTGTAAGTATGAAGCAAAGACAAGGCTCTGCTGTATTTACAAAGAAACAGCAAAATCCTCGGGGGCTTCTTTACTTCAACTTGGAGAATGACAATATTTTCTTTAAAAAGGGATGGCATCTTGTCTGATCTCTCATGTCCTGAAATTTTTCTGCTGCTATTGTTAAACACACGAGGCCTCTCTGCAGTACAGCTGATTTTGTTTTTGGCAAGTGTTGTTTTGTGGTTGCCTTAAGGACTGTGGCTGTTGATAATGTATTGGATCTTTCTTTAGTTATTACTGAATTATACTGGGTAACAGATATCCACTGACATGGCTTCAGTCCAGAGACTGAGCGTGAGGGGTCCTGTCCACAGTCAAGAGTATGAACTGAGAGAAACAAAAAATTCTCACTGACTACAGATGGAGGGATGAAGATTACCATATTTCTTGTTCGTATTGAGGCTTTGGTTTTGCATTTAAATGTTGCCTCCATTCTTCAACAAATGTGTGCTGGCTGCTGCTATTGGTTTCACATAATTTCATCACTCTGTCCCAGTGAAAGCTTGGAGTTAGGGCTTCCGTGGTGACTGCTAATGGTGGTAACTTATCTCAACTCTGACTTATCACAGGTCTGAAAACACAGAAGCACGTAAATGCTTTATGTGTCAGACTGCTGTGCCTTCAATCAATCCTCAGCAAGGACTCAAAGAGGAATGATTTGCAGGGAGTGCAGTGGTGCTAACCTAAAAATCCCTGTATCTGCAGTTGTGCTGAGATGAAAGACTGTGCAGATGTCAGTGTCCCTAAGCAGAAGGACTCTTGAAGTGACCCTCAGCAGGCAGAATCTCTCAACTTTAGTAACAGGCTTTCACAGAATGACCTATGGCTTCGGAGGCCTTCCATCAGTAAACCAGGAGGAAGGGATATAACCATTTGTCCTCTTTAAAGCTTTCTCATGCTTTCTTTAAAGATTCCGTTTGGGATTGCATCTACTCATGTGCTGCATGTATCATATATTTATGGTATCGCTTACCATCTGAAATACAAAATCTTCAAAGTATGAAGAATTCCTTAAACAGATTCTTTCTGTTTACAATATGTCCATGTTTATTTTTTCCTACATAAGGAGGTATTATTTGTTTTATTTTTCTAGCAGTAGAGAGGCCTTGAATAGAATAATTCAATTAGAAGAAAAATTATGTTCAAAGTATCCCATTGCTGCATCTGCTCCCTAGAGTTCTGCCTGGACTCTTCCTTAATTTCCTGTGATCAGTCCTGGTAGAGGTGAAGAGGAAGGCCTTCAAAGAGGAGATGAAAACTGCAGAGCTTACCCTTCCAGCACTTCAACTACCGGCTCTTGCAGTATTGCTTCCATTCACTGGACTTCAGCAACATAATTAAAATCTCAGCTAAACAATCTGTTCCTCCACAAGTTTGTTTATTTGCCTTCCGTCCTTTGTTTAAAGCCTGCCAAGTAGTGTGGTGTGGCCATGAGAGCCAGAGAAGGGGAAACCTATATTCTGATAAAATGCTGTGATGTTAACAAAAGGCTTAAAAAGGTATGCATTTAAAAACTAATATTTTGGCAGGGTTTTATGTGGGTTACAATTCTAGTGGCAGAAGCTGTGCCAAATTCTCTGAAAGGCTTCTCTTTTTCAATATTATGGAATTGCAATGTATGATGTGGTTTGTTTGAATCATATTCCCTGGGAGAGGAAAGCAAAAACGATTTTGCAGGGACAGGTTTTATAAGGTCTTCAAAGTGAATGTACTGTTGTTTCCCTCCAAGAATTGAAACCCAGGAGTGTGAAAGAAACCTTTCTGCCTAGCACTCCCATGATTAGCTTTCAAATCAATTTTCAAGTGACTTAGCTGTTAACATTCAGCAAGCAGTAGGCCTAATCTTGCATTCATTGAAGTAGTTCTGAGATTTGCTGTTAACTTAAAAAGAAGACATGGTGAGATGATAAGATTTAAAAAATCTAGACTACAGCTGAGCAAGGAGATTAAATTACTCCTCTCCACCCACACAATGTTTGTCTTCCCTGAAACCTTACTCTTTCATCCTCCTCTCTTTGGTTTGTTTCTTCTTCCCTTTTTCATCTAATAAATACAAACCTGGGAGCTACCTAGGATAAGGGTTGGTTTTCCTTTTGCTATAGCACACTGTAATAGGCTCAGATTTCACACTGAAACTCTGAAGTATTGTAACTGAGAAGAATTACCTTTTT